>OY757015.1:17760139-18360139 GCA_963580285.1 Lucinisca nassula
GAAGTAAGAACTAAGAAGTAGGAACTATGAAGTTAGAAGTAGGAACTAAGAAGTAAGAACTAAGAAGTAGGAAGTAATTATTTGCATGCGTGTACAGTGAACGAGCATGTATGTTACTACGCAGGCGCGTACGCTCCCACACATGCAAGTACACGCACACGCAAGAAGGCAAACATACATACATTTATGCATGCCGGATGCGCATGCACACAAAAACACGCACGCGCGCACACGCGCACGTGCGCAAGCACGCGCGTACGCAGACAGTCATACAGATTGGCGGACGGCCCAAGCAGCAACTTGGCAAACATTTAGACAGACAGGCATATAGACAGACAGACATACATGCATGTCAACTTTTATACCTATAATTATACAACTCAGAAATTGCAACTCGGATATACGAACTTGGACTTAGGAAGTAAGAAAAGGAAACTAAAAGTAAGAAGCAGGAACTAAGAAGTAAGAAGAAGGAAGTAAGAACCAAGAACTAGGAACTAAGAAGTAAGAACTAAGAAGTAGGAACTAGGAAGTAAGACATGTGCATGCATGCATGTACAGTGTAACTACACAGGAGTGTATGCATGCACACACACACACACAAGTAAACCTGCACATACGTAAGCATACATACATATATACATGCGTACGCACATACGCAATCACGCACGTACGCACACACATTACGATAGACAGGCATACATATTGACGGACGGACACACGCAGCAAGTTGGCAGACCTACAGTCAGACAGACAGACGGATAAACGGACAGTCGGACAGACTGACAGACATTATGACATACAAACATACATGCATGTCAGCGTTTACACCTAGCATTGTACAACTCAGAAATTGCAACTCGGAAATAAGAACTTGGAACTAAGAAGTAGGAATTAAGAACTAAGAAGTAGGAACTAAGAAGTAAGAAGTAGGAACGAAGAAGTAAGAACTAAGAAGTTGGAACTTAGAAGTAAGAAATAAGAAGTAGGAACTAAGACATGTGCATGCATGACTGTACAGAATAACCTCACAGGCGTGTACGCATGCACGCACGCAAGTACACGTGCACGCAAGTAGGCATACATACATACATGCATACATACATACATACATACATACATACATACATACATACATACATACATACATACATACATACATACATACATACATACATACATACATACCTATATACATACGCACGCACGTACGCAAACACGCACGCTCGCACACTCATTGAGATAGACCGGCATACAGATTGACGGACGGACACACGCAGCAAGTTGGCAAACAACAGTCAGCCAGACATACAGACAGACGTACAGACAGTTAAACGGACAGTCGGACGGACAGACAGCCATAAAGACATTTATACACATATGCAGATCAGCGTTAATACCTATAATTGTACAACTCAGAAATTGCAACTCGGAAATAAGAACTTGGAACTAAGAACTACGAAGTAGAAACTAAGAAGTTAGAAGTAAGAACTAAGAAGTAGGAACTAAAAAGTAAGAAGTAGGAACTAAGAAGTAGGAACTAAGAAGTAAGAACTAAGTGCGTCTGTCTGTCTGTCTGTCTGTCTGTCTGCCTGTATGTTTGCCAACTTATTGCGAGTGTCCGTCCGCCAATCTATATGCCTGTCTGTGTCACTGTGTGCGTGAGTGCTTGCGTACATGCGTATGAAAGTATGTATGTATGTATGTATGTATGTATGTATGTATGTATGTATGTATGTATGTATGTATGTATGTATGTATGTATGTATGTGTGTATGCCTACTTGCGTGTGCATTTACTTGCGTGCGTACCCGCCTGCGTAGTTGCACACACATGCACCTACACTGTGCATATATGAATACATTTGTTAGTACGCGTAAACGCACGCAGGTACACACACAGACATACATACTTAAAGATATACCTGCATATCATCATTCATTTCTCTAATTAAACATCTCGGAAATTGCAACTCGGAAATAAGAACTTGGAACTAAGAAGTAGGAACTAGGAAGTAGGAAGTCCCTACCAGGCTTTCATAAAAAATAACACGACCGTTATTTTCACAATAGCAGCCCGGACTTCTTTTATGGTTATTTTTCTTTCTTTCTTTTTTTTTCATAAATACTAATATTTCATCGAACGTGTTGGAAACATATTTCATTCAGTGTGTTGAAAACACCAGAAATTTTGACGAGTGCGAAGCATGGTACGAACAGCTTTTCAGTTACTTTTGTTTGTTTGATTTGAGGTTTAACGTCCCCGTCAACACTGTAAAGGTCATTTTGGAGACGTTGCTTCCAATTTTGTGGGACTTTTACCCGACATTGAAATGAAATGACTTCTCAAGCCAAGTCTCCCAATGAAACCAATAGGGTTTATTAGCATGGACGGTCCGCTTCGCACCGCGGTTCCTGGACTGGCTTAGATCCTCTAAGCGGACTAGTACTAGTGTGCGGGCCGGATTCAGCTCTGCGTGGAAGCATCGTGCAGCCCATATATTTCTTCAAGCCCGTATGGGTGCGGGCCGGAATCAGCTCTGCGTGGAAGCATCGTGCAGCCCATTTTTTTCTACAATCCCATATGGGCGGGGTGGAGCTTTTCAGTTACACTTCATCGCCAAAGTCATGTGTAAAATTTGCATTTTTCGATAAATACCAAAACTATTTCTTCTCGTGTGTTGAACAGCATTTCGCAAACACGCCTATACAATTACATTGCCACCTTTATCGCCGAAAAAAAAATGTTAAGATGAAAAATTGTAATATTTTTCTTATTTCGGCTCAAAATATAGATTGTGGGCACTCGTTAGAACCGCCTCATCGAGGCGGTTCTTACGAGTACCCACAATCTATATATTAGAGCAGAATGTGGGCACTCGTTAGAACCGCCTCATGTAGGCGGTTCTTACGAGTACCCACAATCTATATTTTTGAGCAGAAATAAGAAAAAATAAGGTATATCCCCGGAAACCCCGGTTTTACTATATAAAAGTTGGGTTCAACTGGGTCAAAATTATATAGGCGTGTTTTCATCGCCAAAGTCATGTGTAAAATTTGCATTTTTCGATAAATACCAAACTTATTTCATCTCGTGTGTTGAACAGATCAGAATTGTTACTTGTGCTTCGCCGTCGTGACAATTATCACGACAACAGGTCCATAAAACTAAGAACCCCCTAACCCCTCTTATTATAGAGAAACGTGGGGTTTACGGGGGTATAAATTGTCTGCCTTCGTTTGGCTCAAAAACATAGATTGTGGCTCCTCGTTAGAGCCGCCTCATTGTTACCGAACATGAAGTGCACCGGCCTCTGATGCTAGATGATCACAGTTCGACCTTGTGTAGCGGTGATAGAATTTCGGTGTCCGAACACGCTCCACTGCCTGATTGTCATAAAGTGCACCGCCCTTAAAGATCGGGAAGTTGACTGGAGACCCCCCTGTGCAGGAAGTGTCATCCCCTGTGCAGGTTAAAGACCCAACCACAATTATATGATGACTGTGTAGATTTTTATCTTTTTATCTTTTTATCTTGCACATCTACAGTGCACTAAATGTATATCGTTTTTGTCGCCTTCCGGGATTAAGGCAAAAGATAATCTGCACATAAAATGACTGTCCAAGCACATATTTTATGAAAACAAATCGCTGTATCACAGTGCCTTTTTTTCAAATCTTTAAAACGGTTATTTTTCTGAGATTAATTATGGTATTTTTCTTATTAATACTCCAAATATAGGTTGTGGGTGCCTGTTAGAACCGTCTCAGTGATGCTGTTCTAACGAGAACACACAACATATACCTTTGCGTAGAAATAAAAAAAAATAATATATACCGCTGTAAACCCAAGTTTTCTATATACAAAGTTGGTTTACCAGGTTGTTTGTTTCACTTACTTGTTAACGTGATGCAGGGTGCGTTCAGGTATAGTCGAGATTCAAAGGATGATGCATTTTGTGGCATTGTCTCTGTGAATGATGTCAGTCTTAGAATAACACGAGGCACTTGTACTCTCACTCGAATCCCCTTTAACTTGAGATTTCTGTGTGTGCCGTAGAAATGCATATGGAATTTTATTGCCTGTGCCATGACCTCTTGCATCAGAAGCAAACTGTGCTATTACACTAATATTGAGAATAAAGTTGTGTGTGTGGAAAGAAAGAGAGAGAGAGAGACAGAGAGACAGAGAGAGAGAGAGTGTGTGTATTTTGATTTTTATATGTGGCATAACCCAAGTGCATCCTAGAAAACAAAACGCTGTTTTCAAGATTCAGCTAACTGGAAATTTAAATGATCAATGATGGCCAGTACTGCAAATAATGTTGTTAAAGGCATTTATTCTTGATAATTAAGGACTATCATTTCATTACATCATATTATGTAGCTCTAAGTGCTGACTGAAGTGATCTCCCATGTCTTCAACAGGATAGGGGTGTACATTATTTTCCCCTTAAGTGCCACAGTCAGGGGATTCTGCTGAAGCTACTAATCACCCTATTAAGGCCCGCCTTTGATCTATTATAGACAGTATATCACAGGGGGCAATAAAACAATTATGAACACAGGGTATGTCCTACTGCTATAGTAGTGGCAAATAAGAACATAACAGAACAGAACAGAATATTTATTGTGACTTAAGCATACAAGCTCATCGCCAAAATAACATACATATACAAATATTTTACGCATGCAGTAATATTCATATCGCACTCATTACTCTAGTGAGAGTGAAATAAAATGTATTGTCAGAATGATTTATGATGGCATAATTTGCAATTTGTGCCATGTAAACAGATAAGTTTCCCGCATTTTGACATATTGCAGTACAGATAACCAAAACAAGTTTAATATATTGTGTTAAATTCATTCTATTGCATTAAAGAATGAGTTTCTTATTATAAAAGCCTTTGTTATAAATACTGATAGACGTCTAAGAGTACTTCCACTAGAATTTAATAATTGAATAAATTTGATCATATTCGGATGACTATAGTAATATCTTGAGATGTACCGAGTTCGTAAGATCTGATAGATCGGGCATATCAAAGTAAAATGAAATCCATCCTCTATGTAGGATGTTGTGCATAAAGTGCATTTTCTGCTGTGCCTCTCGATACCTGTGTGTCTACCCGTTTCAACTAGGAGCTGGACGGACGAAAGTCGTAATTTTGTGAGTGAACTTCTATGTTTCCGATTGGTGATACTTAATAAATACGGAGAAATTTCAAAATTTTGACATAGTTCTTTATATAGTACCATGGACGTGCTTGTATTAAGACCATTTCGCATTTCGACAAGGAAGTTATCTGTTAATCTAGTTTTTAAGACCGGTATAAACGCGTTTATGTTTACTGAATCTGGATATAGCCATACTTCGGCAAAACCATTAGATTCTAGTAGATGTTTAAGCTTAGTAAGCCAATAGATATTTCGGGTATCGGTTGACATATGGGTTTTCATCTCATTATAAATGGCGTTAATTATACAATTTTGGCCTGACTTCCGCATTAACTTAAACCAATATTTGACAATTCTAGCCTGTCGTTCTATATGCAATGGATATCGTCCTAGCTCGGAGTACAATGCGTAATTATTTGTTGTCTGTTTGACATTTAGAATATATTTACCAAATTTTCTGTGTACCCTCTCAATACATTCAGCATTTATGAAGCCCCATACCTCACAACCATAATTCAATACGGATGCTACGAGGGAATCAAACAAAGGAGCAGTCCCTATAAGGCCCATTTTATGGCCCCTTTTGATTTTCTTTAAACTTTGCAGACTCAATATAGGATGTATTTGCTGTAATGTGGTGAAATTTCAGATCTGCAGATGTAATTTTATTGGCTCTATGAGCAACCAAAATGGGTGGGGTAATTCTACCCCATTAAGAGACCTGTGGTTCTTACGCTAATATCTCTAGCACAAAGCATCCTGGCAAGTGGGTATTTTTATTATTGTTTAGACCTTTATAGATGTTAAACATAATGTATATGTTTTGGTGGAAAAATTCTTCACTTTACCACTATACTCACTTATAAGTCGTATCTAAATTTCATATAAATTTACTGACCGTCTTTGCGCAAAACCACAACATAAGTTTATTTCCAAAGCTATTGCAAAACCATTTGACAGGGATAACTAAGATATAATAGGCATTGCCAAATTATGAGCATTTCTTTCTTCTATAATTACTTATAGAGTTATCTGCCCCTGAATCCAGTTGTTTTGTCATATTTTCTTTCATATTTAAAATCTATAGATATATCGCAAAAGGATTCTTCAAAACAGTCAAAACTCAGCAAACAATGGTTTTCTGTTGATCTAATGAAGCTATTAGGTGATTTGATAATGAGTTAAACAATATGGGTGGCTTACATCCCTTTGCTATTTCTACTGCAAAAATTCCTTGGCCTAATGTCAACTCATCTTAATAAATCTATCTGACTGACAATTTATATGAAGTTAGAATAACCGAAACTTTCTCAATCTTTAGAATAAGTCTCCTTTTAGGTCATACTTACCTATAACATTGAAATATTACTGGACTTAATAAATCTTGTATTACATCACAACATTTAATTTGAAGCCTTTCAGTTGAATTTGCTTGTATTTGGAACTGCAGCCAAAATAGTTAGTAGAAAATAGTGATTCATCTTGTCCAGATTCCACAGCAGTTTTAGGCTTCATATATGCTTTAAGGTAAACCAAGAAATGATTTCCATTATGGTCTGGTCGCTTCGTGTTTGTGTTTCTTTCCCTTTGGTGTCTTTGATGGGTGGAGTAAGTTAAATGTATCGATTCCTGATCTTTGTTTTACTTCTACTTTGCAGAGCCTATCAAGCACTTGCTTACTCTGCCCCTTCACGTGTATATCATTTTGGAGCCTTCAGTAATCTCTGGCGTTTGATTCTTTTACTCTTTGAGCCTTTCATCTAACTCTTGACACCACATATATGTATTTATCTTTTATTTACTTACCAACTGTTAGGTGTTTTTTTAAAGAATTTACCTATCAAGTGATTTTGACAGCCAATTTTCAATAGATTATCAGTTTTGGCTGACCAAAAATTGCTTAGGGATTTGACAGGAGTCACTACACATATTCTGATTTAGACACCGACAGTCATGGTAGAAATCCAGTAAACGAAACAAGCATTCAATATTTTACACCTGAACCCATGGTGAATGTTGGCTGGACGTAGAGGGTCCTCCATCCCACTGGTAGTCTGTGCTACCGACCATTCAAAGGCAGTGGTTCTGATGTGGTTCATGTAATACTTTGGCCTGTTGATGTCCCCTTTGTGTGTTACATTGGTTGTGTCTTTTGTTTCACATTTTAATCATCCCTTATGAGTTAGAAATTGTTGATTTTTTGCATGTTATATGTGTATATTGGAATCGTAACTGTTGGTTTTCTTTTGCTCCAGCATTCCTTGCTGTCGAGTCCTCACCGTTGTTTTATCTCTGTGGTTGTTTGATTTTTTGTGTCCACGGAGATGTTGCAATGATGAGTTACGAGGCCTTCATGCAGACTGAACATAGTATTTGTCTAAATCGCGGCGGAAATAAGGGCGAGGATTGTGGCGAAATAAAATCGATTTAAGCCCCCCCCCCCCCAACCCAGTGGAATTCGTTTCACTGACCGTTCCAAGGCGGTTCTTCTGTCGCGGCTTATTTTTGTTATGGTCTGTCTTTGAGTGTTTGTATCACTTATATTATTTTGTTTTGGATAGCCAATTGGCCATTTTGTGGGAAAGTGACTGTCCTTTTGGCTTTCCGCTATTGATGTTTCCATTAGGGTCTGTTGTTTCATGTTCGTGTTTATTACCCATTGGTGTCTCTGATGGGAGCTGTGGGCTAATTGTATCGAATCCTGATCATTGCCTTCACTTCTATTTTGTCTCATGCTTTGGCCACATCTTGTGATTATGGCTTTCCATGAACCTTTCCTTTTTATGCCCCCGGAATCTAAGAGATTCGGGGGCATATAGTTTTTGGTCTGTCCGTCTGTTTGTCCGTTTGTCTGTTTGTCCGTTTGTCCGTTTGTCCGTCTGCAAAAACTTTAACATTGGGCATAACTTTTGAATGGTAATAGATAGAGCTTTCATATTTCACATGTGTATACCTTATCACAAGACCTTTCCAGTGGTACCATAATTTTTGATTTCGTGACCTTGACCTTGACCTTTGACCTATTTTTTTCAAAATTTTTAAAAACATTAACATTGGCGCTGTCCGGGGGCATCAGTGTTTCACAAACACATCTTGTTACTTTTGTTAATGGGTTCACAAGTCTGATGTTTGACTTTGGTGCATTTGTCTTCTATCCTGTTCTACTCATCTTCATCAGACTCACTTGATGCACTCCAAGTGTCTATGGCTGCATCTACGACGTGGTCTATGTGAGCTCTGTTAGGTTTAGTGTCACTTTTTTCTGTATTGTGTCTTAAGTACCCGACAGGGCCTGACAAATCCAAAAAATTTTCACTTGCCCACCGGACAAGTAAAATATTTTGCACTTGCCCAGCTCAAAATCCTACTTGCCCAGGATTTTGGAACTCAAAGTGGGGTTGGATGTTGGGGGGGTGGGGGGGATAATGGTGACGATGATGACGACCAACATTTATAAATATAATCCAAGGTTTCTGTCAAGTTTCAAGCACAACCACTTTCCATTAGGGTTTAGTTGTTTTATGTTAGTGTTTATTTCCCTTTGGTGTCTCTGATGGGAGCTCAGGGTTAATTGTATCGATTCCTGATCATTGCATTCACTTCTATTTATTTCCCTCTGTGCGGTAATACGGTAGAAAATACTGTTGTTGTCACGGCCAATAACGGTACCTTTCAAGTTAACTGCTGACATAATACCTTAACCGATTAGCAATTTAAGATACAGTTATATAAACTCATTTAGCTTGACACGCACGATAAACACTGCAGCCGATATAGATCTTCTCAAAAGATCAGAAGTGTCAGGGCAGCGAGATAAAAGATTATAAGAATGCAGTTTATTTAGCTTGGATTTAATGATCCAACCAGAAGCCGAGAACCCACTCTATCACAAACGAACCCAAACGTTCACACCCACCCTACAAGCAAGTTCAATGCGATCATCATTTCCGCCAACCAAATCGTCGTCCACAAACCGCCACTCCCATTGTTCTGCACGCGATCGGTAAATGACGTCATCCGACCCCAGCAACACCGCACGTGTTTAACGTCATTGTTTGATTTTAATGGGGCCTATCTCTTTCATAAAAAAATGTTTGGAACCGGTTAAAAATATTTTCTCGATAGCTAAACGGTTGTGGATAGAGGCGAGATTAATCCGCGGTTACCAACATTAAAACATTCCACTTTTTTTCCGCCAGCGTCTGCTATTTGGCACCAAAACATAACCATTCACGAGATAGTAGAATAGTCCGTTTTTACTACCGTAAGATGTAGCAAATCGTCTTAGGAGCTATTAAATCATTTTCACATTGATTGTGGATTGAATTTTATGGCAGGGATAAACGCAAATTAGACACAATCTTATTTTCACACCTTGTCAAGCTTATCGATAGCGCTGGCGGTACACACTACACCAGAAATGAAAGACACGCACCGCCGGGCAATCATGTTTAATTGGTAATTATATGACAGGGATTAACAATAGTGTCATAAATGAACCGTTATAAAAACATGGATGATTTCGACTCTGAATTGCCGACAAAGCGGGAATTATTGTGATTTACTTACTGGTCTAGTTTTACTGTATTTAAGGACTCAAAAGACTGAGGATTGTAGACGATTTTTTGCACTTGCCCGACCGGGCGTCGAAAGGTCAAAGTGCACCTGCCCGGCGCGATTTTGGACTTGTCCCGGGCGGCCGGGCAATGGATTTGTCAGCCCCTGCCCGAGTACAGATGCTATAATGTGCACAACAACCAACTGGGCGTGCCCCACTTCATTCCAAATATGTTCTATAAAGGGTTATCCTTTGGAAGCAAGGAATACACCACAGAACAGGAAAATATGAAATGTACATGTTTTCTGGGCCAGACTAGCTAGTTTCATCCAATAAGGCCTCATCAGTGACCCTCAAATATTTTCAAAATTCCTCAATGGAATCAATGATCCCAAAGGACAAGAAAATATAAACTGCACTATGATGTAGGGCAGGGAGACTTTTTACGGCCGCTACGCATTCCCACACATCAGCTGTAGTGACGTTAAATATGTTCTATAAAAGGGTTAGTCTCATTCCAAAGTCTGGAGAAGGCGGCATTGAACCCACGAATCCTCACATGGAATAAAGTTTGTAGGAAAATTGGCCATTAATGGGCAAAACTTATGAAATACGATTAGCTTAATTACCTCGAAGCAGGCTTCACAAAGTAATAAAAAAGTAACTATGGTGTGTATCTGACACCATTATGAATTAGATATTAGTAGATATTAACGATGCAGTAGACGATACAAATTATATAAGATTGAAACTTTAAAGTTTCAAATTATTTTCATAACCCGGTATCAACGAAATTGTTAAAACAGATACCTGCAGTACCTTTCAAGACGTTCTACAATATGCCTTAGTACACTAAACTGTCATTTTTTGGACTTTTTGAATAACACTTGTTACAACAATAGCTGAATCAAACAAGGGCAATGACTTTTGCTCCACTGCTACCCATATACACCTGAGTGGAGTGGGGCAGTGCCAAGTTATGTGTCTTGCCCAAGGACACAGCTTGCCTCTGGTGGCCGGATTCGAACCAACAACCTCACGATTGTAAGTAGACCACACTAGCCACTGAGCTATCGAGGCTATTTACTTTTAATAGAATGTAAAGTAGAGCAAAAGAATAAATATAGAAACTGATGCAAAAGTAAGTGTTGTCATTCAATAAAAGATCAATTTCTTAATTGCTAGACATTTTTGGTGTAACGAATGTGAACAATTATTGTTTCTACCACTACGTACAGTATGCGCTAGTGCTTACTCTTCACGTGTTTGATTTGTGAAGACGAGTTTACATACAGCCAAGGAATTTTTGCAGTAGAAAAGCAAAGGGGTGTATGTAAACCACCCATATTGTTAAGTCATTATTTAAAAAGATATTTACAAATCACCTATTAGGTTCATTATATCGACATAAAACCATTGTTTGCTGAGTTTTTGACTGTTTTGAAGAATCCTTTTGCAATATATTTTCAGTTTTTTATATGACATAAAATATGACAAAACAACTGGATTCAGGGGCAGATAACTCTAGAAGAAATAACAGAAGAAAGAAACGCTCATAATTTGGCAATGCCTATTATGTCTTAATTATCCCTGTCCAGTACTTTTGTAATAGCTTTGGAAATAAACTTATGTTGTGGTTTTGCGTAAAGACGGTCAGTAAATTTAGCTGAAATTTAGGTTCGACTTATAAGTGAGTATAGCGGTAAAGTGAAGAATTTTTCTACAAAAACGTATACATTATGTTTAACATCTATATAGGTCTAAACAATATTAAAAAGACCAACTTGCCAGGATGTTTTGTGCTACAGATAATAGCTTAAGAACCACAGGTCTCTCAATGGGGTAGAATTACCCCACCCACTTTGGGTGCTCATAGAGCCAATAACATTACATCTGTGAATCTGAAATTTCACCGCATTACAGCAAATACATCCTATATTGAGTCTGCAAAGTTTAAAGAAAATCAAAAGGGGCCATAAAATGGGCCTTATAGGGACTGCTCCTTTAATGCTATGTTTAAACGCGTGTCCACTTCATGTAATAGATTCAGCAACTGGTGCATATATTTTAAGGCTTTCCCAGATAAAGTTTTGGCATTAGGAATAAACGAACCCCCACTTGAAAACACTACACCCAAGTATGCAAAACTGTTGACGATCTCGATTTCTTCACCTGCATAAAACCACTTGTCCTCATGACTTATCCTACCCCCTTTCTGAATACTACTATTTTAGTTTTTTGCACATTTACAGTAAGGTTCCACTTTTTACAATAATTTTCAAGATTATTCAAATGATTTTAAAGACCTTCTCGTGTTTCAGAAAACAGTATTGCATCGTCTGCAAACAGTAAAAGATAAAGCTGCAGCTGATCAATGGTAATTCCATCAGTCAAATTTTCTTGTAAATTTATTTCTATGTCATCTATAAACAGTGCAAAAAGAAATGGTGACATTATCTCCCCTTGTAACAAACCTACTTCGCATGAGAAGAAGACAGACACCGAGCCCAGATATTTTACCCTAAGCTTAATATTTTCGTACATAGACCGAATAAGGTCAAACAGTTTTCCATCTATTCCTCTTTTGATCAATTTGAACCACATACATGAGCGAGAAATAGAATCAAACTCTTTTTTCAGGTCTATGAAAGCGCAATATAGTTTTTTTCGTGCCTGTAGATGCCTATCTTTCAAGTATTTTAAAATAAAGATAGCATCGATAGTGGAATGGTTTGATTTAAAACCAAATTGCGCGTCTGTACTGGCGTCATTTTCATCTGCCCACTTTTTCAAACGATTATTTAAGACAGTGGTAAATAGTTTTGCGAAACAACTTATCAATGTTATTCCACGATAGTTGGTTGTATCGTCATAACTTCCTTTTTTATGTATGGGAACAATCAGACCTGTTGCCCACTGAGCTGGGAATGACCCGCTATTTAGAATTTTGTTGAACAAAATATGAAGAGGTTCTATCAAACTTTCTGTCGCTTTTTGAAAATACTCATTTAAAATGTCGTCGATACCACTTGATTTATTGTTCTTAAGATTTCGTATAGCATTCAATATTTCTTCCTGCGAAATTGGCTCATCTAGCACCGGCAATGTGCTGGTTTTCTCATGCATCTCAAAATTTTGCAAAAAGTCCTTAACTTCTTAAGACGAATTCTCGGATATTTCTGTCGATAATTTTTTAAAATATGCATGAAAATCATTTTCTGTTAAATTAGTTCTTTCGCCACATTTTTTTCTGTTTAAAAATTTTCCAAAATTCTTTCGGTTTTTTCTTTCTCATTTCATTCATCTGGTTATACCTATCTCGATTAAAATTGTGTTTGCATTTTCTACAAAAATATTTGTAATCTTTTCTACAGTCAAAAACTTTCTTTCAATTCTCTTCCATTTTACTCAAATTAAAGTTTCGTATACATTCTTGTAATTTTTGTTTCTTAGAATAGCAGTTTTGGTCATACCATTTTTTCGTTTCTCGATTATTGGAACATGTAAAAATATTACCTGCTTTCAACAAAGTAGTTTTCTTGAAAAAAATATTAGCCCTATCTGTAATAAAAGTTGAGAAATTGTCGACCATTCTGTCTACAGAAGTATCTTCCCGAACTATATTTTGCAATAATTGAGCATCATTTTGCAATCTATCTGCAAAATCTTTTGTAAAGTGTTCATTCCATCTCAAGATGTAAGCATATTTGGGGGTTGCTGCCCTTGACCTTTCTGTGCCAATTTTAAAACCAAATGACAATGGTGCATGATTCGAAAATTCTTTATATTCATGTAAAATCATTAATGAAAGAGCCGAAAAATTGTTTTCACACGTTATTAAATAATCTACGATGCTTTCACCGTTATATGTGAAACACGTCATTTTATCTGTGTCCGGGAACATACGGCCATTCACAATACGCATTCCAGTCGCCTTACAAAGGTCAAGCAAGCAATCACCGAATCTGTTTACAACGCTATCCATGGATGAACGCCTCAGAGGCGTGTCAAGAGACAAACTGTCATCGTCAAAATCGATCAAAAAACTATCATGGTCAATATAGTCGCATCTGTTACCCACTCTTGAGTTCATGTCGCCGATCATGTATATTTCAGCAAATTGTGAATAGTGACTGATTTCAGTTTCTAATTTCTGAAAAAAATTTATGTTGTAGATATCGTGTAATGGTGAATTTTCCGGAGGAATGTAAACTGCCACAATATATCTGTCATTTTGGGTACAAAAATATTGCTTATCAAGTTTAATCCATACGATCGAGTCATTATCATTTTTTACTAATTCCACGCCATTTTTTATTTCATCTCTAATGAAAATGATTATTCCACCGCTAGCGCGGCTAGCGTTTTGCTCTTCGATTTTGAAAACGCCTATAAGAATGTATAATTTTGCTATAACCATCTAAACTGACATTTGAACTTTTTTTCGTCCAAGTTTCGTAAAGACAAATCAAATCATACTGAGTGATAAAATTTGAAAAAATCAGCACAATTTTTCTTTAAATCGGTTAGACCCTCAATGTTCCAACTTAGAATATGGATTTCACCCTCATAACTGTCCTAAGCAGAACCATCTCCCTGACCTTGACCTTCGCCCTGACCTACACCCTGGTGCACGTTTGTTTCCATTGATTCGACTGATAAGATTGACTAGGCGGAGCTATCGTTTGTGCCTGCCTTTAGAATGTTCTATTAACGAAAAGGTAAACCAAGTCACCAGATTGTGTGAATTCAACTGTAACACAAACAAAGCTGTGGCGAATATGGTCATTCGGTCCGCTTGCAAAACGCATGCAAAAGGCAATCGACCGAATCTTTTGGTGGACTCATCGAATTTGACATATATTGACACCTGAATAGCCCCGCCTAGTCAATCTTATCTGCGACTACTATACCAGAATAAATGCATTTAAGCTTCATCAGATCAAACTGGGTACGCCACAGCGTAACTGTAATTAAATGTGGGAAAAAAGATATTTTGTGTTATGCATTGAACTCAATAAGTACACAATGGCTTGATTTTACATCACGTGAACAAGTCCGTGAAAATACCCCCAAACCCCACTTTTTATAGAGAAAGCTGGGGTTTAAGGGGGTAGATATTATTTTTCTTATTTCTTAAGACATAGGTTGTGGCTACTCGTTAGAACCGCCCCAATGAAACGGTTCCAACGAGCACCCACAACCCATGCTTGCTGTATAGATAAGAAAAGTATAGCGGATTTTCATCAGGAAAGTAGCCATTTTGGAGATGTGAAAAAAATACATTATTTCGCACGGGTGAGTTATCGTAATGAGCTTTTCGGAATGCTTCAGGTCTCGATCTCCATACCACCGCTTGCAGAGTTTTGTACGTTAACTGCAGAGAACATGCGGACGTTCGCGGGAATCTACGAATGAACGACCACAGCGCCACTGAACGAGACTAATCGGAACTAGAAGAAGCAGAAGCGAAATGTCAGGAAGCAAAAGTGGTCGAGGAAGAGGAAAAAATCAACACTTATTCCAAACTTCGACCCTAAAAAAGCAAATCACAATGCAGTGAAGAGAATATCCAAACTGTAAATGCGAATAACATCATATTAAATTACAATCACCATTTTGCATATTTTAGTTTTTACTTAACTACTGTTTCATACAAATAGGTTGTGGGTGATTTTTATGTTCTTGCGAGTACCCTGCTGTGGGTGCTTTTTTGCACCGCCTCATAGTGGTTCTAACGGATACCCACAACATAATTTTGGGCGAAAGTAAAAAGCATGATGTATATCCCTAAAACCACTGTTTCTGTACGAAAAGGTGAATTAAGAAGGGTGCTCATTACATAAACTCGTTAATATTATGATGAGAGCCAAGCATATTTCAGTGCGTTTTGGACGGGAAAGCCCAAACATCGACACTCATGCTGAAAACTCAGATCAGACGCCAAGCTCAGATCAGGGCCTTTATTGTCAACCCATTAAGATAGCATATACTCGTGGCATAGTGTTGTTTTGTTTCTTATCCCAAAATGGCATTTCGTATCTCAAAAACGGTTATCTACTATGTCTTGGTGCAGATATTTGAAATTATAATACCTTGTAAACCCTGCTTTTCTCAATATAAAGTGGGTATTCATAACACATACTTATTTAACTGTTGCGTTTATGTACAAATTATTGTATTACATAATCAATATGAAACCCAATATATCTCTAAATGGGTTTTAATGGGTGGAAGATTCCACCGCAAACGGTCATTTTTGTAAAAAAAATGTGTGGCGATTTTCTTTTACTTATACTCCAATGGTAAGTTGTGATGCAGGTTAGAACCGTCCCATCAACGAGTTCTCACAACCGTGGTCTTCGAGCAGAAAATAGAAAATGTAAATCCCTGTAAACCCCATTTTTCTCTATGTAAATGGCGAGGATTATGGCCATGAAAATCGATTTAAGCCCCCCAGTGGAATTCTTTCCACTGACCGTTCCAAGGCGGTTCTTCTGTTGCGGTTTATTTATGTTGTTATTTGTTACTTACTGTGTGTATCACTTGTGTCTTTTTATTTTGGATGACCATTTGACCATTTTGTGGGAAAGTAACTGTACTTATGGCCGTCCTTTGTTTAGGTTTCCATTTGGGTCTGGTCGCTTCATGTTTGTGTTTCTTTCCCTTTGGTGCCTTTGATGGGTGGAGTAAGTTAATTGTATCGATTCCTGGGCTTTGTTTTACTTCTACTTTTAAGGGGTTTTCGTTAAATGAACTTGTAAATATGTTGCATTTCTAAAAATGTCTTTTAACATAATTCAACTGACACACATAAACTATAAAAGTTGTTTGTTTTCCAATATATAAAGTGGACTATTTCATTTCAGAACAAAAAATGAATTAGTGAGAACCAATATTTTATTTTTTTGGCAGAAATGGCTCACTCTTAATGGTTTCACAAAAGCTCGTTACGACTACATAACGACGACAAAACAACAGGTCCGAATTTAACGAGACATCTATTGGCATGACTCTCGTTCAGTATTCACCGGGTCACAAAGGCGAAGATGTTTTCACACACAACCGGCTTATAACACAGTTGAGACTACACAACAGGTATATGCCTTAGGACTCAGTCAAAGGGAGACAAACCAATACTGGGTTTACTTGTGACTGTCATGGATGAAAGTGGCCAGGTAGATGTCAGATAAAAATGGTCATGGTCTCATTGCCCTTCACAAGATTGTGGGTGATATGTGAATGTTCTAGTCCTTTGGAATCATTTATTTCAATACGGAATTGTGCAAATATTTAAAGGTCACGGATGAAGCCTGCTATGCTGGGGCTGGTTGGCTAAGATTAAAATTCATACAACTCTCTGTGTTGTAGACATTGCGTCAATGGTAAAACCTTTTACCCAGCAGGCAAAAAATGCCGGTCGGCAGTGTCGGGCGAAACCATACGATCAACGTCGTATCGTATCGCTGTCTGCCCGACGTTGACCTGCTGTTTTCTGCTTGGAGGGTTTTTTTTGGTCATTTATTCTAATGACTTTCCCAATCAGGGATAAATTAATGAAACATAAAACTAGCAAAATCGTTTTTTCAATGTATTTATTCCTCCTTATATACTCTAAGCATACGTCTGTATCACTCTTCTAACCTGAAAACAAAGAAAATGTCTACTTAGGATACCACACTATGCAATTTGGAAATGCTTTCCCCCTGCCCAGTGTCCCCTCAGGATCTCCTATCCGGCGATAGGATTAAAATAAAAAAATCCTAAGGTTTTTGACTGAGAATTGTTAAATACGACGTTATGCAAGGTTGGTGTCACCGCATGTGACCGGCGTCTCTAAAAGTCAAAATAGTGCAATCAAATGTTAAATCTCGTCGGCGAGGATCGAGTCAATTAATATTTCCCGTCATGAATTACTATTCCCTGTCGGGCCATTTGTTCCACCTATCGTTATTAAGTTGATTATTTGATATGACTGATATGCTGATATTTTTTTATAAAAAAAACAGCTTTTGCATCTGCAAGGACATTTTGGCCACGACGAATTAGCTTCTTAAAGGTCATTTATCACGGTATTGAAAGCATTAAGAACCTAAATAACATTGTTTCAGTTACATGCAAGTGAAATCTGAAAGCCGGATCAAATTATCTTTATTAGTTTCCAAGATATCACAATTTGAAATCTGACATATTTCAAACGTAGAGAACAACTTCAAACTGCCTCATTAACACTCATGAAGTATTCTATGATGTCATCGCCGACATTAAATTCTTTGAACGTTTTTAAAGATCAATATATATGGTGTTATAAATCATCAGAAGTTACTTAGCCACCTGAAACTATTTATGAAATTGATTTTTTTTTTTTTAAATAAAAAAAAAATATGAAATTGATCTCAGTCAAATCTCAAAAGCAATATCTTCCGATTTCAGATCTAAGGTCTATAAATTAAGACTAAAGTAATATATTTTAGTAATTTAACTTTCAGATGGCATGTATATATATAGATCAAATACCTTGGCAGTGGCAGGTTAATAGTTTAGAAGACATTCAAAAAAGCATTTTTATTAACGTAACTGAAGCATTTATAAATTAACTGTTTGTTTTAAACAGTCTAAAATTTCATTTAAAACTTGAATAAACGTTTAATTCAGAAATGTAATTTATATCTAACGTAATAATTAGATTCACAGCCATCAGTGGACATAAGGAAATGTATAATAAAATCATAAAAAATAAGTCAGTTGTAAAATTAAATTAGATTACCGCTATGATGTTACAAAATATTGTATTGTGGGGCTACATCAACCAAACGCCAAAATAACAAAATATTTCAGTTGTAAAATTAATTTAAATTACCGCTATGATGTCACAAAATATTGTATTTTGGGTCTACATCAACCAAACGCCAAGGGAGGTTACCCAAAGTGGAAAATAGGTACGTATCAGATATAATTGAGCATAACTTTGAAACAAATGGGATTTTTTTACATGCAGTTTTCAGTAAAATAATGCATTTTATGTACTCTTTCAGTATACTAAATATATAAGAAATATATAAATTGTCCCGGCCTTTAAGCTAACAATTCTTTATACAACTGAATAGAAGTGAAGGCACTGACCAGGTATCGATACAATTAACCCACAGCTCCCAGCAGTGACACCAAAGGGAAAGAAACACAAACTTGAAATAACCAGACCCTAATAGAAACACCAATAGCGGAAAGCCAAAAGGAGAGTAACTTTCCCACAACATTACCGACTGGAACCCTGATTTGAATGATGGAAATGTGCATTTACCCATATGCAGCTGAATAATTAATTTAGCCCAAAGCCATTTCTGACTTTGAACCAATCAGATTATTTGATGTAAATTTTTGACACATAGTCTCAAAATGAATGTCAAACAGTGCATTCAGAAGCCGGAATCGGGATCTACACTGTTTGTTAAAGTATGGGGTGTCGTGATTAGCGGACTAAGGGCTACTCGCAATAAAACATGGGCAGGGAAAATTGGTTTAAACACGATTAATTTTAAACTATTCACATATACAGAACACAATATTACATGGTATAGGATCTGATAGAAAGCTCTGAGCTTATATAAATCATCTTCTACAACAGTGTTGAGACTAGTACTGCGTGAATGGTGGGTTCCATATAAGAGGGATATCAGGGAAAATTATTATGATTCTATCAAGCATCATTCTAACGGCATTGTCTGAAAGACTCTTTGACGTGGGCATAGATAGAAATAAACTTAACCTCTGATGTAATCAAACGCTGGCTGTTTTTGCTGTACATAAACAGCGTATGTTAGTGAACTCTAGTGACACGATGCGGTTTGATTTATGTAGCATGGGAAAAGTCTGGCATACTGTTAGAATCCTTGTAGTCAGGGAATACAAAAAAGAAGTAGAATATTATCTAAAAAGCTTAAAAAGATGGAAGACAACAGACCCGGATAACATGAATAACATAGTTCTGAAAGAACTTGCCGAACCACTAAAAGTGACCTCTTCAATTGTTCTTTATCGAAATTTGATCTTCTCATCAAATGGGAGAAAGCTAGTGTTTCTCCTCTGTTCTGAAAGACGACCCATCGTTTATTAGTAATTGCATACCAATAGCTCGTCTTAATTTTATTGGACACTGTCATGGAAAAGATTGTCCATAAGCACCCATTTAATTATTCTAAAGAGCACAACATTATCACAGGTTTACAATCACGTTTTTCTTCCAACGATTTCACTGTTAATCAACTTGTTGACTTTTATAACTCGTTTTGTAAAGCTTTAGATGATGGCAAAGAGGTGAGGGTAATGTTTTGCGATATCAGCAATTTTTTTGACAGAGTTTGGCAAACGGGCTTGCTGCATAGTTGTAAAGTCAACTCTTCTTTAATGATTAGCGTGTTACCTTCCAAACAGAAAACATAGGGTGGTTATATCAGGTGGAATTTCTGATTGGCTTTTTATTGAAGCAGGTGTACCACAGGGTTCTAAATGAGGTCCGCTTTTTATTTGCATATCGTAGACAACACAGAGTCTTCTGTCCGGCTCTTAGCCGATAATACAACCTTTAATTTGATCGTCAATGACCTAATGAAGTTGCAAGACAATTGAAAAATAGAAGTGGAGGCAATGACCAGGTATCGATACAATTAACCCACAGCTCCCAACAGAGACAGCAAAGGGACAGAAACACAAACATGAAACAACAGACTCCAATGGAAACATCAACAGCGGAAAGCCAAAAGACAGTTACTTTCCCACAAAATGGCCAAAAGGCTATCTAAAATAAAATAATATTAGCGACACAAACACCCAAAGACAAACCATAACAAAAATAATTCGCGACAGAAAACCCGCCTTGGAACTGTCAGCGGAAACGAATTCCACTGGGGTGGGGGGGGGGGTGGGGCTTAAATCGATGGCCACAATCCTCGCCCTTACTTCCGTCGCGATTTAGACAAATAATTTGTTCAGTCCGCATGAAGGCCTCCTATCTCATCAGTGCAACATCTCAGTGAACACAAAAAAAATCAAACAACCACAGAGCAGAAACAACGGTGAGGACTCGACAGCAACAAATCACTGAAATGCCGGAGCAAAAATTCTGATTTTGAAAAAAATACATGTTTGGGCAGAATGCTGGCTTGTAAAATTTAACCTTGCCAAGTCTGAAGCCTTACTCCTTTCTAGAACAATAAATCAGCCCCTCCATTCGCCACTTTTGATGAATAATGAACCTATTCAGGAGTTAACGTCTCATAAACATCGCCGAATCTATACTTTATTGACGGAACCTGGTATGAGGATATAAATTATATAACCTTAAAAACTTGGACTTGAATAAACGTTATGCTCAAGTTTAAATTTATTCTTGATAGACAAGCCCAAGAAAAAATATATTTTCCATTAATCAGGCCCCTCTTAGAGTACACGGATGCCGTATTGGATAACTGCACCAGGTACGAAGTAAATGTCTCAGAGAAAATACAATTTGAAGCAGCACGAAATGTTACATATGCAACTAAATTAGAACCTTGGTAATGTTCTTTAGACATCATCCCTACATTTCTTTCTGCTTTAATACCTCCTCTTGTAGAAAATTCCAAAGTCTATGGACTTTGAAAGTCAACGAACATTTGACAAACAATGTCCAGAACCAAGATATATTATGACTCATTCTTACCATCTTGTATCAGAACCTGGAATTTACTTAGTCCTGACTTTAGAGATGTAAATTTTAAAAAATCGCATAAATGAAATTCCAACAGACACCCCTACAAAATCCAAAATATTATTTTATAGGTGAAATTTTTGCTCAGATTCACCATACTCGGCTGAGATCTTTTTGTAGCTCCCGCAATCATCATCTCTTCTTTAAAACATTATGAATCACCATGACTTTACTTGTGGAACAACTGACACAACCAATCATTACTCGGATCCCGCCCATCGGAGCTTGAAGGAATAGATGGGCTGAATGATGCTTCCACGCAGAGCTGAAACCGGCCGCAGCGAGTACTGGTAAATCGTTTAGTGGATCTAAACCAGCCCAGGCAAAGCGGTGCGTGTCGGACCGTACATGCTTATAAATCCTATTGGTTCCATCGGGCGGCAAGGCTTGAGGTGTCATTTCATCTCAATGTCGGGTAAAAATCCAACAAAAATCGGAAGCAACGTCCTCATAATGACCTATGCGATGTTGATGCGGACGTTAAACCTCAAACAAACAAACAAACAAAAGACAAACATTACTTATTGGAGTGCCAGAGATACAAAGGAATACGAATTAAAATGATGGCCAAGGTAATAGTGCACTGTCAACTGACCACTACCACTCCTTTGTTTGGTCATACTGAGCTAAATTACAATCAAAACTGAGAGTTTCCTGATGTTCAAACGTTTATCAGTGATAGTAAGTGCTACACACAGTGAAAACTCTCTCATTCTCTCTCTCTCTCTCTCTCTCTCTCTCCAACTATTACTCATTTGTAGTTGTTCTTTCTCTCGTTTATAGTTGTTGTTTCTTCCTAATTGTTTTCATTGTCTATCCCACATTCTATCCTATATCTCTCTAGATAATATATGACTGTCTATGTCTGTTTAGTATTCATTTCACCAGTTGCAAGATAGATGCATGGGAAAAAAGTTTAATACAAACCTACCCTCTTTCTGAATCCCTTCGTAAGTAATTGTATTTGTGTAGAATATGTTATAAAATAAGTTTAAACCAAGCAGCGTGTAGGCAGCGTAGCAATAACTTCATTGATGTTCCAGAGAACGTTGACGCGACGTTTCAAAAACACTTGGTATACATAATGGGGGTGAGGATCAGAATCACCAACATCACAAACATGAAATTGGAAGGACAAATGTAGTTAAAAATGAACAACCAAAACGGGGGAAGAATCAGAACCATCAATGGAACAACATATATGATATGGGAAAGAATCAGATCCACCAACACAAAACATGAACGAACCACAGCAAAAACAACGACCTGGACTGCATGCATGGTAGTTAACCCAATCCCGACTGTCAACTTTGCTTCCCTCTGTAATTGCATGCCGGTGGGTCAGGCCACAGATCCTATGACGGTTCCAGCGTAAAGGCTTACTGAGAAATAGAGGGTTTCTAATTTATATAATTTTGGTTGGTGCCTGATGCTCTGTCTCTGGTCGGGCCCATCGGAGTCTAACTGTTGATCTTCTTCTGCTCCAGCATTTCAGTGGTTTCTTGCTGTCGAGTCCTCACCATTCTTTTATCTCTGTGGTTGTTTGATTTTTGTGGTAACGGAGATGTTGCACTGATGAGTACGGAGGCCTTCATGCGGACTGAACAACTTATTTGTCTAAATCGCACCGGAAATAAGGGCGAAGAGTGTGGCCACGAAAAATCAATTTAAGCGCTCCCAAGTGGAATTTGTTTCACTGACCGTTCCAAGGCGGCTCTTCTGTCTTGGTTTATTTTTGTTATGGTTGTCTTTGAGCGTGTGAATATCTTATATTATTTTGTTTTGGATAGCCAATTGGCCATGTTATGGGAAAGAAACTGTCCTTTTGGCATTCCGCTATTGACGTTTCCATAAGGGTATAGTTGTTTCATGTTTGCGCTTCTTTCCATTTGGTGTCTCTGATGAAAGCTGTGGGTAAATTGTATCTACTTCCTAAAAGGGTTATCCTTTGGAAGCAAGGAATGCACCGAAGAACTGTACAATATGGAGGGTGCATGTTTTCTGGGCCAGACTGGCTAGTTTCGGCTAATTAGGCCTCATCAGTGACCCTCAAATATTTTCAAAATAGAAGTAAAACAAAGATCAGGAATCGATACAATTAACTTACTCCACCCATCAAATACACCAAAGGGAAAGAAACACAAACATTAAGCGACCAGACCATAATGGAAACCTAAACAAAGGAAGGCCATAAGGACAGTTACTTTCCCACAAAATGGCCATATGGCCATCCAAAATAAAAAGACACAAGTGATACACACAGTAAGTAACAAACAACACCATAAATAAACCGCCACAGAAGAACCGCCTTGGAACGGTCAGTGGAATGATTTCCACTGGGGGGCTTAAATCGATTTTACGTGGCCACAATCCATACTTCCGGCGCGATTTAGACAAATGATTTGTTCAGTCCGCATTAAGGCCTGCTAACTCATCAGTGCAACATCTCCGTGAACACAAAAATCAAAGAACCACAGAGGTGGCACAACGTTGAGGACTCGAGAGCAAGAAACCACTGAAATGCTGGAGCAAAAGAAAACCAACAGTTAGACTCCGATGGGCCCGACCAGAGACAGAGTATCAGGCACCAACCAACATTACATTGAATTAGATCTCAATAAGCCTTTACGTTGGAGCCGTCATAGAATCTGAGGCCTGACCCACCGGCTTGCAATTAAAGAGGGAAGCAAAGTTGCCAACCGTGATTGGGTTAATTACCATGCATGCAGTCTGTCGTATAACATCCATGTTGTACCCAATCTTTTTATATCGAAGAATGATTTTACGAAACTGGGTGCTGAAGTCATTGCGGTTATATATTTTTCTGAATTTATATACTAAGTCACCATAAAATTCGGGTTCCGATAGACCTTGTTGCAGAAGAGATTTAAGTCCAATATTGAATTTTGAAATTAAATCAGAATGGCGTCTATAAAATTTTGAAAAGGCTTTGCGTAGTTTATGGTACCGATAACCCTGATTAAGGAGTTTAGCCGTTAATAATTTATTACGAGTGTTGAAGTCAGTTACATGACTACACACTCTAGCAAATCGAATTAATTGCGAAATATTAACGCCATAGGATGGCGCACGAGGAACATCAACATCCACCATGGGATCAATGATCCCAAAGAGCAAGAAAATATAAACTACACTTTGATGTAGGACAGGGAGACTTTTTGTGGTCGCCAAACATTCCCAGACACCAGCTGTGGTGACTTTAGTAGAGTAGTCTTCGGGTTCACAGGTTTGATTAAGGAATTACATATGAAATGAACACTAATGTAAGAATCTGATTGTCAAATAACAGTGTTATACTGCAAAAAAAAAATCCAGGCTTTTGAATGGACATCGCAAGGGCAATTAAAGTCCATATACTATGTGAGCAATAATGTATACCACTCTTGTGCTTGCCTTCGCTGAATTGCGATGTACGCCATCTTGAATTTATTGAAGTTGATAAATAATTTCATGAAGCACAATAAAAATGAAAGTTTTGATTGTTTTTCTTTCATTTGTACTTTGTTTAATTGTTTTCCCTTATAAAACTTTCATTTTAACACGCCGTAAACATTTACCTACTGAGCGCCGTATGTAGTGCGTACAGAAGGGGGCGTTTGGTGACATCACATGTAAACATCTTCTCGCGACGCCGTTACAAAAGAACACTTTGGAAGAAGTACAAAAAGTCACGACAAAGATTTGCAGTAAACTATATAAATTATTTTGATTCTTGGCGGGGAACATGGGATCACATTCCCCGCCTGAAAGCGATATTTGCCTGAGCCGTTAGGTGAGGGCAAATATCGCTCTCGGGCGGGGTATGTGATCCCATGTTCCCGTCTATTATCAGAATAACTAATTCTGTTAAGTTCAATTTTATTGTCGCAAACGATGGAAAGAATTGCAATAGAAAAGGAAGAGCTGTCACGGACGTCGTCGCCTCGTTTAACACATGGGGGAGTTATCGTAATACCCGGTTTCATCAGTGGTATATGCAATCAAAATGTCTAGTTTACACTGGTTTAGAGAACAATTCTAATATTTGTCTTTTTGCTGATGACACCCATTATATTTAATAGTGAACGATCCTTACGAGGCAGCTCGACAAGTAAATTGTAATTTAGCTGTCATCCATCGATGGGCAGAACGGTGATTAGGAAAAAATAAATCCGTCAAAATCAGAAGCTCTCCTCATTTCTAGGAAAACTAACATACCCAATCATCCCCAACTTATTATGAGTAATGAACCAATGAAAGAAGTAAATAGTTATCAGCATTTAAGTATCTTTCTAACGATTGCGCATGGCACGAGCATATTGATTGTATAACAGCTAAGGCCTAGGCAGAAATTAATATCATGGGTAAGTTGAAATTTGTTCTTGATAGTGAATCCTTGGGCACTATGTACATATTTTTTATAAGACCTGCCCTAGAATATGCCGATGTAGTGTGGGACAACTGCACACAATATGAAAAGAATGGTCTTGAGAAAGTTCAACTTGAGGCCGTCAGAATTATCACGGAAACTACTATCCATTGATCTACTGTATATGAAAACGGGTTGGGAAACTTTGGAACAGCGGCGGCAAATTCAGAAACTGTGTATATTTTACAAAATGTCAACTGGTATGTCCCCAAACTATTTAAGTACATTAATTCCGCTTGTTATTGACGATCCAATCCCCTATAATCTACGGGACGCTAATAATATGATACCCGCTATGGCCAGAATACAGCTATATAACAACTCCTTTCTTCTTGCTAGTATAAGGTTGGGGAATGACACATCTTCTGATATTAGAGAAGGTCTTCAGTTTCATGTCTTAAATACAACCTCAGACAAAATAAGAAGAGACCGCCTAAGTATATCATACAGACAAAAAGAGTTTACATATACAACATACTGGACTCAGAACAAAGACCAGTATTTTAAAACACCATTTGTTTTCGAAAAATATAACTGATGACCCACACTATGTATTGAAACGACCAAACATTTTTTGGAATGCCAAAGCTTTAATGATGCAAGAATCGTCTTACTGAACATTCTAAGCCCCTGTTGAACTCCAAATCTAAAATCCATTTTTTTGGTGATAACAGTTTAGACAACCAGGTTAATACCCAAATAATCCTTGCAGTTCAGAAGCACACACACACACACACACACACACACACACACACACACACACACACACACAATATAAATAGTTAGTTTGTCTTCCCTTTCATGTTTACTTTCGCCTTTCCTTCAGTCTTAACATAATCTGAATTTCATAGATTTATTATTCTTATTCTCCGTGTTATTGTTACGTTCCATATTTCATTATATTGTTAGAACTACAAAATTGGTTTAACCACATGTCAATTTTATATACGTTCTCACCGGTTGATTGCAGTAGAAATGTACATTTCTCGGGAAACAGATTTATATAAGTCGATTGACTTCTTTCCGGATCCCTTCATATACTGTTAATTGAAATGCACATTTGTATATTTTATGTTTGGATAATACTTGTAGTATGAATAAATATATTTAAACTAATCAAAATGTCTCAAATCATCAAAGAATAAGTTAGATCGAAAGCAATAGTGCCTATAGACTCCTTGTCTTATTCATATCTTAATTCGGTGGTAATGAAGCTGTAATAGTTTCTAAACAAATGAAACAAATATTTAAGGGCTGTCAAAATGTCTACCTGGCACGTGTGCGGAAATTTACTGTTACTCAGAACGTCTCGTTTCAAGAAAAAAAAAACTGCCACGTTCCAAACTGCGGGAATAATCACGAAACATGTATGCTTTTAGCTTTATGAGTGTTACCATATATGGGTATGGCGGCCATTTTGGTCATGTGACCTGGACCTTAAACGGTTCCCCAATAAATGCGCCTTATCGTAAGGAGCAAAAATATATCTTATACTTTAGTACTGTATTCTGAATCGTTTGCAGGATAAAATGCATTCTCACTTTTCCAATACAAAAGCATATGGGTCAAAGTTTGACCTAGGCACAAAGAAGGTCAAGGTCAACCAAGGGTCACCATTTTAGCAATTTATGATGGGCCTACGTCCCAGATGCTGTTTATCAAGTTTCATGGAAATCTGCCCAGTGGTTCTGGAGAAGACTATTTTGAAGGGTTTTTACCATATATGGCTAAGCGGCCATTTTTGTCATGTGACCTGGACCCCATGAGCAAATATTGGTTTCCCTCATCCCATAGAGGCTCCATATGAAATTTAACTTCAGTCGGCCCAACGGTTTCCGAGGAGAAGCAGTTCGAAAATTGTCACAGTTTTCGCCTCGGCGATGCTATACTAAATGGAATGTAATATTTCGCAAGTTCATTGGTTATATCTCATTGATATCTATCAGTATGCCAAAAATTGTTCAAATATTCCAAGTTGTTAAGTCACTATCACCAATTTTCACAAACGGGTTACGGACGGACAGACAGACAGACCATATATGGCTTGGCGGCCATTTTGGTCATGTGACTTGGACCCCATGAGCAAAGTTTGGTTTCCCCCATCCCATAGAGGCTCCATATGAAATTTGACTTCAATCGGCCCAACGGTTTCCGAGGAGAAGCAGTTCGAAAATTTTCACATTTTTCGCCTCGGCGAGGCTAAACTAAATGGAATGTAATATTTCGCAAGTTCATTGGTTAGATCTCATCGATATCTATCAGTATGCCAAAAATTGTTTAAATATTCCAAGCGGTTAAGTCACTATCACCAATTTTCACAAACGGGTTACGGACGGGCAGACAGACTGACAGAATGACAGAATGACACGGTGATTTTAGGGCACTCTTAGAAAATCAACCGACTTCAGTCGGTCGCTTTTTCTGCAGGTCATGCAATTGCGATGATTTGGATTTAGCGATTGCTAATTTTCCTTTCTTTGATGGTGATGTTCCTCGTTCGGCGTCCTGGGGCTTTTTGTTTCGCGGCTGATTCGGTTTGCCGGGATGTCTGGTCGTGTGGCTGCCTTCGGCACTCGTGGTGGTTTGTTAACTGTTAGAATTCTTAATCAGGGTTATCGGTATCATAAACTACGCAAGGCATTTTCGGGGTTTTATATGCGTCATTTCGATTTAGTTTCAAAACACAATGTCGGACTTACATATCTCTTCTGCGGCAAAGTCTATCAGCGCCCGAATTTTATGGTGTCTTAGTATATAAATTCGAAATAATTTCAATGACTTCGGCGCCTAATATAAATGTTATACGACAGGGTGCATGCATGGAAGTTAACCCAGTAACGGTTTACAACTTTGCCTCCCCCTTTAATTGCACGCCGATGGGTCAGGTCTAAGATTCTATGACGGTTCCAGAGTGCACGGATTACTGAGAATAAGACAAAATTTAATTTTATATAATGTCTGATGCTCTGTCTCTGGTCGGGTCCATCGGAGTCTAACTCTTGGTTTTCTTTTGCATTGTTTTTGGCTGTCAAATATGATTGACTAGTCTTCACAGTGCTTTGTTAAAATCCTTTTACATCATTACGAAAACACGCCTATATCAATACATTGTAACCTTTATCGCCGAAAAATGATTTTTTTAAGATGAAAAATTTTGATATTTTTCTTAGTTTTGCTCAAAATATAGATTGTGGGTACATGTTAGAACCGCCTAATCGAGGCGGTTCTAACGAGAACCCACAATCTATATTTTAGAGCAGAAATAAGAAAAATACGGTATACCCCCCGGAAACCCCAGTTTACCATAAAAAAGTAGGGTTCAAGGGGGACAAAATTATATAGTCGTGTTTTCGTGATGTTTTACATGTTGGCATCAAAACATAGAAGTGAATTGAAATCCTTGGATCTGACAATATGAAAATCAGATTTCACTTGTCTAAAGGGGATGTTGCAGCTAAATCAAAATGGGAATTATATTAACATGAAATCGTTGTTCGCGTTTCTTTTGCTGTTCAGTATACATTTTCTCCTATTTGTTTCTGCTGTTGTTATTCATCTTTATATCCGATATTAGGTGTGTACATTAACTGGCAATCAATGTTTTACAATGTATTAGGACCTCTGGGAAAGTTGGCTATGCCAATATAGGAACCCTTTGAAAATAGTGGTATTTTGAGACTGTTCAAAAGTGGTCACAACTGTGGTCTTAATATTCTTCACCCAACAACCAAAACAATCTCCTTTAATGCTCCATAATTATAATACAGTGCGACTTATTTATTTATTTTTTTATTTATTTATTTACACAATATTTTGAGAGGGTACACATTTAGCTGGAAAGCTATTCTACCTTGCGGCCCTCTATTAACATATAACATATAACTAACTATGTACATAAATACAATATTAAAACATAGTAATACATGTATAAAATTGACTTAACAGACAAGACCTACACATGTAAGATTAAGCATCGGTGCATGAAATAAAACAGGATTACATACATATGGCTACATTTAAAGTCACAAGTCAACCCAAGTAAAAACAATGCACTGCTTTGGTATGTTGAAGCGAGCGTATAAAACGTCTCAGTTATAAATAGAGCATTTACTTAATTATATTGCACAAATGAAATACATGACGAAGCTATGTATGATACTATAAAACAATATCAATCATATTTCTAACTGAGCTGGAAAAACAAAAGTCATTCATTCTGTACACATTGTGCATGTAGCTGTAAAGGAGTATTGTGTGACATGCCTTTTTAGAATTTATAAATCATATAAAACGAACAAACTAAGATGGTTTAAATATACATTTAAAAATTATGTTATTGCACATTGTATCACTTTATAGTCAATGTAGTCAACAGTTGTCAATATGATCTTTAACATGTCGCTTAAAAACATTAAGAGAAGACGATTTTCTTATGGATTCTGGCAGTCGATTCCACATTTTAGGAGCGGAACATGAGAATGAACCATCAAATATTGTCGTATTGGATCTGGGTACTGCTAAAGAGCCGTCCATCGATGACCTAAGTGTACGGTTATGTATTTGAGACATAGGAGTCAAAAGTTCAGAAATATACGAAGGCGTCATGTCGTTTAGTGCCTTATAAACCAGAACTGCCTTATTGAAACTATGGCGTTTAGGTATAGTTGCCCAACATAGTGTTTCAAACATCTCAGACGAAGGTGTATCAAAAGATGCATTTAAAATAATACGTGCTGCTAGCTTTTGAAGTTTTGAAATTCTTTCTAAGTTACTTTTCGATGTTGTTCCCCATGTATTTGATCCGTAGTCTAAAAGGGGGAGTATATAGCTTTGATAGAAAAGTTTCTGGGCTTCAGTTGAGATGTATGATGAAAGTTTCTTTAAAAGTGATATCTTAGAAGTAACCGTGGAACAGAGATAATCAATATGTTCCGCCCAGAGTAAATTTTGGTCTATATGAACACCTAATAGCTTTTGACTAGTAACTGATTTTATATCATTGCCGTCAATACTAATATTCAGTTGATTCGAGTTTTGAGTCATAAAACGTGTACCAACAAGCATACAAGTTGTCTTGTCACAATGTAAAATCATTTTGTTTTGTTCACTCCACAAATTTGCATTATTACCATCATGCTGAAGCTTAATTTCGACTTCGGATTTTGTCTTTGCATTTGTATGAATTGTTGTATCGTCTGCATAGCAGTCGGCGTCTGCGTGTTCCATGAACAAAGGCAAATCATTGATAAACATCAAAAAGAGTGTTGGGCCTAAAATGGAGCCTTGAGGTACTCCAGATTTTATGTTTGCTGGTTGTGTCAATCCCTTGCCATTATCTATTACTTGTTTGCGGTTCTGAAGGTATGAAGCGAAAAGCTGTTGGGCAGAATGTTTAAATTTATATGTTGCAAGTTTCTTTAATAAGATAGAATGGTCGACTAAGTCGAAAGCTTTACGAAAGTCTAAAAATAGAGTTCCCACTATATCACCTTTGTTAATACATGTCATCCATTGGTCTATTAGTTTAATGAGTGCCGTTTGGCAGCTGTGTTTAGGTCTAAACAATATATTGTCTATAGACAATAGTTACATTTTCGGTGCATTTACAGAAACTGTTCTGACGCAATGTTTTTCAATCCTCAATGAATACATCGACTCACGCGACGGCACTTGATCATTAAATAACGTCAAAAATAAACCAGTGTTCTCCTTATTATGGCTGGAAGATGAAGTTAACGTTATGTAACGACAGTATAAAAATACATGTATATGCATTACAGTCAATAAATCCGGCGGCATTTCTTCTAAAAATGGCAAAAGGTTTGGCGAATTTGACGGAAACAACAGCATTATTGTCCATTTAAATGTGTCAGAATCGACATAATAGTAATTAATGATAGTTTGTTGGTCAGTTATTACTAGACAAACCTCTCGCGCTCGTGATTATGGTCTTCTATACAGCTGAACCCAACACTGTGATTTATTTCTCAACAATTTACTGCTATTTAAATATATTATGTTCGGGTGTTATTGAAAACAAAAGGTGACACTATGGCATTATGGACTCAAGAAAGAGTTGGGATTATACTACGTTAATTCACGGTACAGTGTATTAAAAATGGCGTTTTTCAATCTCTTGGATTAGCGGTTTTCATGTGAAAATATTCAATCCCATCAATCAGTTTTGAGCAATCACATAGAATATATTAAATGCCCCGCAAACCCAACTTTTCTCCATATAAAGGGGGTTTAGATGTTTGTTTCCTGCAATTTTTATAATAAACGCGATAATTTTGATAAGGAGACTTTTTTTTGATGATGATTTTCCTCGTACGGCATCCTATGGCGTTTATATTTCGAAATCCGATTTGCCATAGTGTCTTGTAATGTAACTGACTTTAACAATCGTAAGAAATTCTAAACTCCTCAACTTCTTAATCAGGGTTATCGGTATCATAAACTATGCAAAACATTTTCAAAATTTATAGACGTCATTCCTATTTCATTTCAAAATAAAGTGTCGGGCTTAAATCTTTTCTGCAACAAGGTCTTTCGGAACCCGAATTTAATGTCGACTTAGTATATAAATAAAAAATATATATATAATTGCACATACTTCAGCGCCTAATTTCGTAGAATCGTTCTTTGATATAAAAGTATCGGGTGCAGCATAAATGTTATACGACAGACTGTATGCATGGTAGTTAACCCAATCACGGTTGACAAATTTACTGTCCTCTTTAGCTGAACGCCGGTGGACGGGCCTCAAATTGAATGACTGTTCCAGCGTAAAGGCTTACTGAGAATTAGAGAGAATCTATTTTTGTATTATGTTGGTTGGTGTCTGATGCTCTTTCTCTGGTCGGGCCCGTCGGAGTCTAATTGTTTGCTTTCTTTTGCTCCAGCATTTCAGTGGTTTTCTTGCTGTAGAATCCTCGCCGTTTTTTCATGTACGCCATCTTGAATGTATTGCATTGATAATCAATATAAGAAATATAAGGAATTCGTTTCACTGACCGTTCCAAGGCGGTTCTTCTGTCGCGGTTTATTTTTGTTATGGTTTGTCTTTACGTGTCTGTTTCGCTTATATTATTTTGTTTTTGATAGAAAGTTGGCAATTTGTGGGAAAGTAATTGTCCTTATGGCTTTCCGCTATTGATGTTTCCATTAGGTGCAAGTTGTTTCATGTTTGTGTTTCTTTCCCTTTGATGTCACTGCTTGGAGCTGTGGGTTAATTGTATCGATTCCTGATCATTGCCTTCACTTATGTTCAGTTCATGGATTTGTTCACCCGATGAGTAATTGATTTCGAGCCATTGAGATTTTCACTACCAGGAATTATCGTACTACAGGAACTGTCACTCATGTTATCGATATTCCATTTTTGATAGGCTTCGATTAATTCCCTTTGACCGGCCATTTTACCTGTGTTAACTAGTGTAAAATTAGTGTGTGTGACACATCGACCAGTTGTATTTGGTCAAATATAGGTATATTCTGCAACCTGGGGACACTTTTAATAAAATATGTTTTCAAAATTTTACCACAAAACTGTAGATATTAAATAGATCCATCGAATGAGAGGTTATACTGAGCGGAGAGTTTTTTAAAAATGCGACTTTTGGGCGTTTGAAGTAATGCTATTGTTCAGTTTTGTTGTAAAATACAAAAACTTAATAAGGAAAAGCCCTAGTAGCATTCATTACGATCTGGACCATTTAAAGTTATATCTAATTTCAACCAATTTGGTATAAAACTGAAGCAGATGCATTTTCTTCCAACAGTTGCGAGGTTACAATGATATCTTGTATAAATGTCGGGCTCCTATATAATTTTATACATTTCCCTAATGTTACCTGTCTGAGAATTAGCGACAGGCTGTGACGTCACAGAAGTGACGGACTGGAGCGGATTAGTACCTGTAGTACGAGAATTCCTGCTTATGTACCTTATTCCGCGTGATTAACGCAGACACAATTCCACCGATAGCAGAAGCCAGCATCAAAATCTTTTTTAGTACAATCATCAGTGCAACGTTGAGATTCCTGATCCATAACCTTATAGCTCGGACAGAGATCTGTTGGCAAAAAATACATCATTAATAAGACACGCCTATTCAAATATATTGAAACATTTGCGACCTGAAAACAAAATCAAATTAAAATTTTTGATATTTTATTTCGTACAAATTACCAGTTAGAACCGCCACGCTAAGGTGGTTCTGACGGATTCCTGCAGTATCTGTTTTATGGGCAGATATAATATACATACTGTATTGCCATTCAAACGTTAAATTGATATTTTTAATATCAATTTCTTCACAACATATATACACACAAAGTACATACATATGCATCAAAGGATTGGATGTAGGCTCAGCCTATACGTATCCTCTCCTTTACGACCGGTACATATATGATAAACATTCACAAACAAAAGCATTACTTCATAAATATCAGGAAAAGCTTTGAAACTATTGAGACAAAAATGAATGCTACTTTAACACGTACGTTGTCATGACTAAACATGATCAGACTTTTATGAGCAGACAAATACAGTTTATAGAGAGAGAGAGAGAGAGAGAGAGAGAGAGAGAGAGAGAGAGAGAGAGAGAGAGAGAGAGAGAGAGAGAGAGAGAGAGAGAGAGAGAGAAAGAGAGAGAGAGAGAGAGAGAGAGAGAGGAGGGGGGCACTTGCACTAGGTCAGAATTAAAGCTGCTCAGCTATATTCATGAAACGCCTTGGTTGTAGTATAGAGGGAGGACCACCCTAGTAGAATATCGTTTGATAAAGTGATTTTTTAAAGTAGTAATATCGGATGCTAGAGATTTATTAGACCTGTATTGAAGTATTGAAACCTTTCGCGAAAGTAGGTTCGTTACGTCGGTTTTAACAGACCAAATTCTCCACGATCTTCATGCCGGCGAATACTTGTCACATTTTCAAGAAGAACAACAGTTATCTCCTTAAAATATCGGTAAGTTATAGAAGTTACAGTTATATGTGCCAGTTACGCATGTTATGTAAATTATGGGTAAATGAACGTGAGAAAAATTTAGGCGTGTTTTGGCCGATTGTAATATAGTTACTTGGCACAGTTAATGGAGATAAATCAATTGAAACCTCATGCAATTATTAATAATGTTAATGGTTCATAGCAATCTTACTTTAAATTATTTGTTTGTTTGATTTGAGGTTTAACGTCCCTGTCAACACTGTATAGGTCATTTTGACCCGACACCGAGATGAAACGGCATCTCAAGCCCTGCCGTCCAATGAAACCAATAGGGTTTATAATCATGGACGGTCCGACACACACCGCTTTGCCTGAGCAGGCTTAGATCGTCTAGTTGGTTTACCAGTATTCACGTGTGGTCGGTTTCAGCTCTGCGTGGAAGCATCATGCAGTCAATCTATTTCTTCAACCCCGATGGGCGGGGGGCCGTGCAGCCCTACATATGCAAACAATGTAAATTCAGTTTAAACAGCATGTTATCTGATCAGAATCTACACTGGTTGGGGGAAAGTATAAAACCCGGGAGTAACGGCCGGGAGCCAGGGGGGGATATATCCGGGATTAAGTTTTGACAATCGAATAAAGGTACTAAACAAACATATATCTGAATGAAATTTGGACCAAAAGTAGAATGTATACTTTTCTTTAAAATGCATAAAAGTTATAACATAATTTTGCAGTACTTTTCAAGATATGAACCGAAATATACGACTAAGTCGTAAAATTTTCGCCAGGGAGTAACTTTTGCGGTATCGACGATGTGAAGCATTTTTCAAAATATGTTCAATCTGGGGTTTCTACAAGAATTACTTCATGTATTATCAGTTAAAAGCATATCTGAGAATAGAAAAATGCAAAAAAAAAAAGTTTTTTCATCGCTTCGTCTAGTGAATAATTGACCCGGGAGTGGGCCGGAAGAAATTTCGGGGAAAAAATTGGCGTTTATTTGCCTTATGCTCGGCCTTATTGCTTATATCACATACATTGTATTTCTTAAACGTTTGTCAGAAGTAAAGCTGAGATTCAGCATGGAGTTAAAACATGTATATTTATTTGTCATATCGGGACTCGACACACATTCAAACCCCCAACCCACCTCACGCCCTTATCTGGCCCCAATAATTTAAGGGGTGTTTGATTATGTGACCCGGGAACATTTATATATGGCGCTATATTTGTTTTAAGGCGGTATAAGGTAGAAAAGATTGCACAAATTATATGATCAGTGCCTTTGCTATTAGATATCAGGGTTGAACGATTACGTTTAAGAAATACAATGTATGTGACGTAGACAATAACGCAAATTAATGCCGATTTCAACCCAGAAATTACTCCCGGCCTACTCCCGGGTTTATTACTTACTTCACGGAGCGATGAAATAACTTTATTTTTGCATTTTTCTAATCTTTGATATGTTTTTATATGATAATACATAAACTAATTCTTGTAGCAATCCCAGACTGAACATGTTTTGCAAAATGCTTGACATCGTCAATAACGCAAACGCTACTCCCGGGCGAAAATTTTGCGACATGGTCATATATTTCGGTTCATACCTTGAAAAGGACTCAATTATAAATGTCAAACGTATATGCATTTTAAAGAAGAGTCTATATTCTACTTTTGATCCAAATTTCATCCAGATCTGTGATTGTTTGATACCTTTATTCGGTTGTAAAATTTTAATCCCGGATTTAACTCCCGGCTCCCGGCCGTTACTCCCGGGTTTTATACTTTCCCACTGGTTGGCTCTTTGTGATTATGTAGGAGCATCAAGCAATCCACCCAGCTGAATATCAGAAATTGGTGTGGCTAATTAAACTATTCAGCAGGAAAAGAAGTTTTTTGTTTTGTGGGGGTGGATGGCGAAGGGGTAGGGGTAGGGAGACCTCAGGGATTGGTTTATCGGCTTAAGTTATTATGAGCTGATTATTTTAGGTGGATACAAATTTGAGCACCCAAGCAAAACTTGCCTGACCTTCTGTTGAGAACCTGACGACTGGAGTCAGGCCTGACTGAATCCGCTGCGTTGAGGAGAGACCTTATGATTAGAGTAAGCACTCTTATCTTCATAATTGTTAGGCGTTGAATAAGTTTATAGATCAACATTAGGATTTTAAAACAGAAGAGTACAAGTACCAGAAGTTTGACATCATTAAATGGGTTACCATATCAGGCTGGCAACATTGTTTCAGCATTGGGTTATGCATTTACAGTTCGTCAATTGCTGAGTACCCACTTGGGACTACCCAAATCGTCCAGACTGGTGGATAAATGCTATGATAATTTAAATAAGTCTCTCATTTTCCTCACATGATATTAAGCAAGATTGTTACATCAATTTTTGGGGATTTTGCTGTAAATTGTAGGAGAACAAGTGAGAGAATTTATCATTTCAATTCCCTCTGAGTGAAAACTTGTACATTCAGAAAAATAATGTAGACTTGTGTCATAGAACCCAGAGTTTCAATTTGGCCAACAAGGAATTTCTGCAAGGTGATCACAATATAAACAAGAGGGCCAAATGGCCCTTTATCGCTTACCTGTGTACCAGAAAATCATTAACCCATTTAGTACCGGAAACCCGTAAACGGTTAATTGGCGAACAGTGCGGGCCCAGATCAGATGCCGCAGAACGCGGCGTCTGAGCAGGGTCTACACTGTTGCGAAAAGTTCAGCTATTTTCCAAATAAATTTTGAAGATAACAAACCTGACACCCCTAAAGTTTGGACTGGGCTCCTGCTATATATTAGGAGGAAGATTCCTTTTGGTACAAAAAAGGGTTAATTATGTTTTAAGAATGCCTATCGGGGTTTGAAGAAATAGACTGGGCTACACGGGCCTTCTATGCAGAGCTGAAACCGATCAGATATGAGTACTGGTAAACGCATTCTAAGCCTGCCCAGGAAAAGTGGTGCCAGTTGGACCGTCCATGTATAATGGCCCTATTGGTTTCGTTGGGTGGAAAGGGCTTAAGATATAATTTCATCTCGATGTCGGGCAAAAGTCCCACAAAACTAGAAGCAACGTCCCCTAAATGGCCTACACTGTGCAGACAGGGATGTTAAACCTCAAATCTATAAACAAGGGCAGGTAACTCCAAAGTTGTTTGTCTCATGCAGCCGAAATTCGAACTCTATGTAGACTGTATGTCCCTTGTGGTTATCTGCAAGTTTGAATAGGATCAGATCAGAAATGGCGGAGAAAAGTTGGTAAAGTCGTTTTTCCATTGTAAGTCTACGGGAAAATTGTTCGTGCGCTAAGGGCTGTAACTGCAAAATCGAATGTCAGATTCCAGCCAAATTCATACTCATCTGCGGTTGTATGCTTGTTCACGTTTACTGAACGTTTCAAAAAGATCAGATCAGAAACGACTGAGAAAAGGTGGAAACACTATTTTTCACTAATATTTATGCTCAAGGGCAGGTTATTTGAAAGCCTTTTGTCTCATGCAGACCAAATTCGAACTGAACATAGACTGTAAGCTCCTCCTGGTTATCTGGGAGTTTGATGAAGGTCAGATTAAAAATAGCCAAGCAAAGTTGGAGACAGTTTTCCCATTGTAGGTCTATGGGAAAATTTTTCACACTCAAAGGGATGTAACTGGAAATCTGGTGGTCAGATTCAAGCCAAAATCGAACTCATTAGAGAGTTTATGCTTATCCTCGTTTACCTAATGTAACAAAAAGATCAGATCAAAAACGGTTGCGGAAAGCTGGATACACCATTATTCGCTAATATTTATGCTCGAGGGCAGGTAACTTAGAAGACATTTGACCTGCGAAGCCCAAATTCAAACTCAACATAGACTGTATGCCCCTCATCGTTATCTGCAAGTTTGATGAAGATCTGATTTGAAATGGTCGAGAAAAGGTGGAGACGTCGTTTTTCTATTGCAAATCTATGGGAAAATCTTTCACACTCAAGGAGATGTAACTGGAAAACCACTGGTCAGATTCAAGTCAACTTCGAACTCGCTTGAGATTTTATGCTTGTCCTCTTTACCAAAATTTACAATATGATCCAATAAAAACGGCTTACTTTCACTTTTTCTCTTACATTTATGCTCAAGGACAGGCAACTTAGAAGCTGTTTGTCCCGTGCAGCCCAGATTTGAACTCAACACAGACTGTAAGCCCCTCCTGGTTATCTGCAAGTTTGATGAAGATCGGATCAGAAATGGCGGAGAAAAAGTGGAGACGTCGTTTTCCCCATAATAAGTCTATGGCATTTTTTTTTTCACGCTCAAGGGGCTGTAACTGAAAAAAAAAAACACTCATCAAATTCAAGCCAAATTTGAACTCGTCCAAGATTTTATGCTTGTCCTCGTTTATGAAAAGTTACAGATTATAAACGGCTGAGAAAAGCCGGAGACATCATGTTTCACTTATATTTATGCTCAAGGGCAGGTAACTCCAAAGCTGTTTGACCAATGCATCCCAAATATGAACTCGACGTAGACTGTAATCCCTCCTGGTTAACTGCAAGTTTGATGAAGATCGGATCATAAATGTCTGAGAAAAAGTGGCGACGTCGTTTTCATGGGAAAATTTTTCACGCTTAAGGGGATGTAACTGGAAAACCGCTGGTCAGAGTCACACCAAGTTCGAAGTCGTCCGAGAGTTTATACCTGTCCTCGTTTATGAAAAGTTACAAAAAGATCAGATCATAAACGGCTGTGAAAAGCTGGAAACACCATTTTTCACTTATATTTATGCTCAAGGGCAGGTTACTCCAAAGCTGTTTGTACCGTGCCGCCCAAATTTGACCTCGACGTAGACTGTGAGACCTCCTGGTTATCTGCAAGTTTGATGAAGATCGGATCAGATATGGCCGAGAAAAAGTGGAGACGTCGTTTTCCCCATTATAAGTCTCAGGAACCGTTTTGTTTCCATGACAGCTACAGTTCTGATCAAAACTGGTCCGTAACCTAACGACGGACCTACCTATACTATAAGCTCAACTTGTGAGCCTTTGGTTCAGGTGAGCTAAAAAGATCAGATCAGAAACGGCGCAGAAAAGCTGGAGACACCATTTTTCACTAATATTTATGCTCAAGGGCAGGTAACTCCAAAGCTGTTTGTCCCGTGCAGCCAAAATTCGAACCCAACATAGACTGTAAGCCCTTCCTTATTATGTTCAAGTTTGATGAAGATCGAAACAGAAATGGTTGAGAAAAAGTGGAGACGTCGTTTTCCCCATTATAAGTCAATGGGAAAATTTTTCAAGCTCAAGGGGATGTAACTGAAAAACCGCTGGTCAGATTCGAACCAAATTCGAACTCGTCCGAGATTTTATGCTTGTCCTCGTTCATAAAAAGTTACAAAAAGATCACGTCATGAACGGCTGAGAAAAGCTGGAGACACCATTTTTCACTTATGTTTATGCTCAAGGGCAGGTAATTCCAAAGCTGTTTGTCAAATGCACCCCAATTTCGAACCTGACATAAACTGTAAGCCCTTCCTGGTTATCTGCAAGTTTGATGAAGATCGGATCAGAAATGGCTGAGAAAAAGTGGGCACGTCGTTTTCCCCATCATAAGCCTATGGGAAAATGTTTCACGCTCAAGGGGAATTAACTGGAAAACCGCTTGTCAGATTCAAACCAAAATCGAACTCGTCTGAGATTTTATGCTTGTCCTCAAAGTTACAAAAATATCATTTTATTAATGGCTCGGAAAAGCTGGAGGCACCATTTTAGCTCACCTGTCAAGTAGTGACAAGGTGAGCTTTTGTGATCACATTTTGTCCGTCGTCCGTCGTGCGTGCGTGCGTGCGTCCGTCCGTCCGTGCGTGCGTTCGTGCGTCCGTAAACAATTTCAAATAAGTATATCTCTAATACCCCATGACCAATATTGATCAAATTTCGTGTGAAGCATCATCAGGTAGGGGGAAAGGCGGCATTAGGTTTTGGGCTGATCAGATTGGATTTCTGGTAGCCATGGCAACATATAGCTCCCATAGACTTATAATTGGAAAAATTAAAAAAAAAAAATCTCTGAAACCACTGGGCCCCGAGCTTAGATATATATCAATGTAAAGTGGTCATCTATGTAAGTCCTGCCAATCATGCCCCTGGGGCAAAATGGCCAAACCCCGGTGCCCCTTAGCTCCTATAGACTCATAATGGAAAAAAGCTTCAAAAATCTTCTTCTCTGAAACCTAAGGGCTCAGACCTGAGATATTTAGCATGTAGCAACGGCAAGTGGTCACCTACAAAATTCCTGCCAATCATGCCCCTGGGTTCCAAATGGGCCACGCCCCGGGACCCCTTCGCTCCCACAGACTACTAATGGAAAAAAGGTTCAAAAATCTTCTTCTCTGAATCCACAGGGCCCAGAGTTTAGGTATTTAGCATGTAGAAACGGCAAGTGGTCACCATAATCCTGCCAACCATGCCCCTGGGGTCCAAATTGGCCACGCCCCGGGGCCCCTTAGCTCCTATAGACTCATAATGGAAAACAAAGTTTAAACATCTTCTCTGAAACCACTGGGCCCAGAGCTTAGATATTCAGCATGTAGCAACGGCAAGTGGTCACCTACATAATTCCTGCCAATCATGCCCCTGGGGTCCAAACAGGCCACGCCCCGGGGCCCCTAAGCTCCTATAGGCTCATAATGGAAAAAAGCTTCCAAAAGCTTCTTCTCTGAAACCACAAGGCCCAGAGCTGAGATATTTAGCATGTAGTAACGGCAAGTGGTCAGCTACATAAATCCTGCCAATCATGCCCCTGTGGTCCAAATGGGCTAAGACCCGTGGCCCCTTAGCTCCCATAGACTCATAATGGAAAAAAAAAAGTTTCAAAAATATTCTTCTCTGAAACCTCTGGGCCCAGAGCTTAGATATTTAGCATGCAGCATCGACAAGTGGCCACCTACATAATTCCTGCTAATCATGCCTTTGGGGTCACAATTGGCCACGCCCCGGGGCCCCTTATCTCCCATTGACTCAAATGGAAAAAAATCTTCAAAAAACTTCTTCTCTGAAACCACAGACCCAAAACATAGATATTTTGCATGTAGTAACCTACATAAATCCTGCCAATCATGCCCCTGGGATCCAAATGGGCCACGCCCAGTAGCCCCTTATCTCCCTTAGACTCATAATTGAAAAAAGATTAAAAAATCTGCTTCTCTGAAACAACAAGGCCAAGGGCTTAGATATTTAGCATGTAGCAACGGCAAGTGGTCACCTACATAAATCCTGCCAATCATGTCCCTGGGTCCAAATGGGCCACGCCCTTGGGCCCCTTAGCTCCCATAGACTCATAATGGAAAAAAGCTTCAAAAATCTTCTTCTCAGAAACCACAGGGCCCAGAGCTTAGATATTTAGCATGTAGCAATGGCAAGTGGTCACCGACATAAATCCTGCCAATCATGCCCCTGGGGTCAGAATGGACCATGCCCTGGGACCCCCTTAGCTCCCATAGACTCATAATGGAGAAAAGCTTAAAAAATCTTCTACTCTGAAACTGTGAAGCACACAGATTAGATATTTAGTATCTAGCAACATAAAATAGTCACCTACATAAATCCTGCTAACCCGGTCCCTTCGGTCCAAATGGGCCCTTTAGCTCATTTAGACTTATAATGGACCAAAGCTTCAAAAATCTTCGAAGCCATAAGGCCCAGAGCTTAGATAGTTAGTGCAGCAATGTCAAGTCGTCTCCTACACTAATAATTTTCTGGTACACAGGTGAGCGATATAGGGCCATTAGGCCCTCTTGTTCACTTATATTTAAGCTCAAGGGCAGGTAACTCCAAAGCTGTTTGTCCCGTGCAGCCCAAATTCGAACTCGACGTAGACTGTAAGCCACTTCTGGTTATCTGCAAGTTTGATGAAGATCGGATAAGAAATGGCCGAGAAAAAGTGGAGACGTCGTTTTCCCCATTATAAGTCTATGGGACCTTTTTGTTTACATGGCAACCAAAATTCCAATCTGATCAGCCCAAAAACCTTATGGAGCCTTTCCCCCTACCTGACGATGCTTCTAATGAAATTTGATCAAGATTGGCCATGGGTGTATAAGAGATATACTTATTTGAAATTGTTTACGGACGCACGCACACACGGACGGACGGACGAACGCACGACACTCGACGGACAAAATGTGATCACAAATTCTCACCTTGTCACTACGTGACAGGTGAGCTAAAAATAGAAGTAAAGGCAATTATCAGGAATCGATACAATCAACCCATAGCTCCCATCAGAGACACCGTAGGGAAAGAAACACAAACATGCAACAACAGACCCAAGGGAACAACCAACAGCGGAAAGCCAAAAGGACAGTTACTTTCCCACAAAATGGCCAACAGGCTTTCCAAATAAAAATAACAGAAGCGTACAAACACCCAAAGACAAACCATAACAAAAATAAATCGCGTCAGAAGAACCTCCCTGGAATGGTCAGCGGAAACGAACCCCACCGGGGGGGGGTGGGGGGGGGGCTTAAATCGATCCCTCGTGGCCACGATCCTCGCCCTGATTTCCATCGTGATTTAGACAAATAATTTCCTCAGTCCGCATGAAAGCCTCCTAACTCATCAGTGCAAGTCGTTATTTAGCTAACTTTGGGAGTTTCTTAATTGACATAGGATTATATTTTATTTTATTTGTCCATATGCATAGTGTTTTGTTGGTTTAGGTGTTTTTTTTTTTTTTTTGTTTTTTTTTGGTTTTGGTTTTACGGCCCTTTCAATATTATTTCACTCATATCGAGCCGATCGTTAATCAGAGGTGGGCGAAAACCGGAGTACCCGGAGAAAAACCACCTGACCTTCCGTTGCAGAACTTGGCGTCTCACATGTGACCCGAGCGAGGCTCGAACCCACAGCGGTGAGAGACCTAATGTTTAAGAGTCAGCGCTCTTATCCACTAGGCCACGGAGGCCCGTTTGTTGGTTTAGGTAATGATTTATTTAGTATCCTGTTAAATGCGTATAGCGAGGTTGCATAAGAAAGTTCGGGAGGATGTTCGTTCCAAAGTTTAATTATTGAAATAAAATAACTATCTTGGAAAGCTTTAGTTCTTGAAAAAGTGACTCTAATGGGTACCCACAACACGTGTTTCACACCGAAAAAAAAAAACAAAAAAAAAACAAACAAAAAAAAAAAAAAAAAAACAATCCATAATTTAAAAAACATGCCTATATAATGTTGGCCCCCGAACTCTACCTTTATATAAGAAAACCGGGGTTCCCAGGGGTAAACACTATTTCTCTTATATCCGCCCAAAAACAAAGACCGTGGGTACTCAATGGAACCGCCTCTTTGAGGCGGCACCAGCGAGCCCCCGCAATCCACACCCTGAGCAGAAATAAGAAAAATATCACAATTTTTCATCTTACTTTTTTCAATTAACTGACAATGTATTCGTACAGGCATGCCTTCATAATGACATGTACTTACAAAATAAACAACGGCGCCCGCCCATCTGGGCTTGACGAAATAGATGGGCTGCATGATGCTTCCACGGAGAGCTGAAATCCGGCCGCACACGAGTACTGGTAAACCGCTTAGAGGATCTAATCCTGCCCAGGTAAAGCGGTGCGTGTCGGACCGTCCATGCTTATACACCCTATTGGTTTCATTGGGCGACAGGCCTTGAGGTGTCATTTCATCTCAATGTCGGGTAAAAGTCCCATAAAATTGAAAGCAACGTCTCCAAAATGACCTTGACAGTGTTGACGGGGACGTTAAACCTCAGATCAAACAAACAAAACAAAATAAACATACATATTCTTACATAATGAGGTAGTACATACTTGGTTTGGCGGCAACTAGAGAATACGCCATGCTTAAATATAGTTTAATACAGACATATTATATACTACTCAAAGTTTGATAGGGATCACTTTTTTAATGCAAAACAATTTTTGAAAAAATTAATCAGCTGAATCCAAATTTTATACATATTGATAGAAAACGTATCCTTCACAAAACCTAGTGATTAATTTTGTCAACTGGTACTCATTCAAGCGTGACAACAGCAACCGTCTTGGCACCCCTAAAATTTGCTGTAACACGAAGGGATTTGAACAACTGATTTTTCACAAATTTCCAAATTTGTTTAGACAAAAGTGCCTAATAACGTGTATGGCGTCCACGGGCATCAATTACAGTACGACATCGCCTGCGCATGTTCGTAATCAGAGTCTGTATCCGGTTTTGTGGAATCAGCTTTCATTCAGCAACCAATGCATCTTTGAGCGCCTGTAAAGTCCTCGGATGCACAGGTCGGGCTGAAACAGCACGCTGTAGCATATCCCGCGCATGCTCAATCGGATTTAAGTCCGGTGACCGAGCAGGCCTGTCCATACGAACGATTGTCTCACGTTCCAGATAGGAATCAGTGACGTTGGCACGGTTTCGGCGGGCATTATCGTCCATTAGAATGAAGTCCCGGCCGATAGCATCTGCATATGGTCTCACAAACTCATCAAGAGTATCATTACAGTACCTCATTGTCATTAACAATCCGTTTTCAACGACGTACAAGTCAGTTTTACAGTTCACGCTTATCCCAGCCCTAACCAGCACTGACCCCTTTCCATAGCGATCATGCTCTGCCACATTCAAGTCATCGAATCGTTCTTAAGACAATCGCCACACTAACTGACGTTTATTAGTGATGTCTAGACAGAATCTGGACTCCTCAGTAAACAGTACTGGCGTCAAGTCACGAACTGTCCACCTGACGTCAGTTCTGGCAAAGTCCAACCGGTCTTGCACGTGCTGTCCCGTCAACAAAGCACGTACAACAGGCCTCATGGCATTCAGACCGAATTCGTGGAGCCTGTTTCTGACAATTTGTGACGAAATTCGTACTCCAGTTCCGTTCCTAAGCTCGTTATGCAAACGCGTAGCGTTCAGGAACCGTTGACGTCGAGACTGAATCAACAAGAAACGGCCCTGACGTTGAGTTGTAGCCCTTTCTCGACCCCGCCGTGTCTGTGTGAATGATTTCCGTGGGTAAGATGCCGAGTCCACATTCGGGAAACCACGCTCTGAGACACATTCAAAATCTCAGTAACACGACATTGAGAGACGCCAGATTCCAATATTCCGACGCCACGATTCATTTCTTCGGGGCTCAGACAGTTTCTTAATTGTCCTCTAGGCATTTTAGTGTTTCACAAATCAAATGAAGTCCTTTTTTACCCTTGGTAAAGGAACACTGACATGTTTGATTCGTCTATTGGAAAGCAGTGCTACGCAAGATTTTGGGGGTGCATGAATACATTTGCGAAGTGTGAGAAGTGTGGACTTTTATGAGTACTGATCTGCACATGAGTTTCTGCTTAAGATATTTATCAATATACCGAGTACAAATTCTGTCAAGAAATTTTAAATTTTCAGTACACAATTTGGTATATAAAATGTGATCCCTATCAAACTTTGAGTATTATATATATTATATATATACAAGTAGACGAGGAATGTAATGGATGACTCTGCATTTACACAGCCACAGATAAGGATGGGTATCCGCATATTATTGTTCTTATTTCTTCAATGATCACATCCATTCTCCAAAACCAAACTTGTACAACAGTCAGTATATAAATGCTCCATCTTATTAATTGCCACGGGCGTATAATGCCCCGCTTGCGGGGCTCTTGTTTTTTCAAAGGGCCGTAACTCAGAAAAAGGGCATAATCCTGATGCGTAAAAACACATGTTTACTATTTTGTAATGAGAAATCCGTATATGAAATTTCAAAACCCCAGCATACATGGCTCTAAAGACAAAGCATGCTATTTAAAAATGCCCAAATTTACAGAGCACCATAACTCATGAAGTGTTTTTTTTTTTTGGATTTTTTTTTTTTGGAATTTCGTTAATAATTTGACATATCATTTACCCATCATTAGCAATCCACTTTTCAACTTTCAAGGCTCTAGGTTTAATCGATTTTTGAGATATTTTTCTGACAATATCACACCGAAACTTTTTCAAAGGGTCATAACTCAGGTTAGGGGCATAATCCTGAGACGTGAAAAAATACATGTCAGCTACATGTATTTGTTCTTGAGGAATCCATAAATTGAATTTCAAAACCATTACGATAACTCACCCGTGCGACATAGTGCATTTTTCACATTTCCAATATGGCTAATTTTCTGATGAAAATCCTTGATAGTTTTGTTATAAATGGTCAAAACATAGTTTGAGGGCGCTCGTTAGAACCGCCTCAGAGAGGCGGTTCAAAAGAGTACCCACAACCTATATCTTGGAGCAGAAATAAGGAAAATAATGTTAACCCCTGTATACCCAAATTTTCTCTATATAAAGTTTGGTGTAGGGGGGTCTTCATTTCACGGACTTGTTCACGTGATGCGTAGCATACTTGTTTCTAAAGTTATGCTATGTATCACAAAGCATGCACTGTTCAAATGCCCAAATTTACAAAGGGTCATATCGTATGAAGCGTTTTTCGGAAATTCCTCAAAATATAACAAGGTCATCTATATATCATTAGCAAGCAACTGATTAACTTTCAGGGCCTAGTTTTAATATTTTTTAGATATTCTGCAGTCAAGTTTTCACGAGGGTCATAACTTAGGAAAGGCGGAAGGAATCACCTCTTCACAGGTCTGACAGAAATTCCCTCACAATGAGGAGCTTTGATTTCCCAAGCTAGTCCGTTAACATTTACGGTGAAAACAAACAGATCCAAGCAGAAGACTAAATCAGACAATACGACAGAATAACTGATTAAATTCTAGAAAAAAAGCACACACAGTATAAATGAATTTTTCAGACTTTGGCAGAGTTGAAGTTTTCACCAAGCAAAATATAGCAATCACTAACAAGCTAGAGCATAATACTTTCAATGTGCGTTGTCTTAATATATAGTGTTTTTACTGCCCGTTCAAGATCATTATCCCCACGTTTTTCGAAGAAAAGGGGGGATATTGAAATCGCCTCCCTCAGCCCGACCGCCTGCCCGCATATCCGTCCGGCTATTTCCTGCTAAACTGTTATCCGGAATCCAACTAAATTTGGTGTGCGGGTTGGATACATGAATGGAGTGTTCATCAGCATATTTATTTTCGCCCCGCCCCAGGGGCCCTGAGGAGGGATCAAGAGGTGAGATATCAATAAAATTAAATTACAAATTCAATTTTATTGATTTTGAAACCAAACTTTGCACATGAACTTAGTAACAAAAGGATATAAAACATATTCAACGGGATTTTGGCTGTGAAGCCTTGGTTATGCCTAGGAGTCGGATTTAGCGGGGTCGGGGGTGGGCGGGTGTTGCAAAAATCAAATCTTTTCAAAACATAGTTATGTGGCATATCTAATCGAAAAAAATCATTTTTTTTTTCAAAACATAGATATGTGGCATATCAAATCGAAGGGAGTGGCAAGTAGAATACCAACAAGTATTGTTTTACTCTTGGATTAGAGGCGGTTCTAACGAGTACCCACAATCTATAATTTGAGCAGATTTAAGAAAATTATAAAAAAAAAAATCATCTTAAAATTTTCTTTTTTTCGGCGGCGTGTTTTCGTAATGTCTACCACGGTGGTGAGGGACCTAATACTAAATAATGAGCGTTCTAACCGGGTCAAAATTAGATATGCGTGGGTTCGTGATAAACCAAATACATGATTAGTGTCTTTAATAATAAAATATAATCGGTTCTCCGCAACAATTTCATAGGGACTCGCTAAATCTCGCCCCTATAAAATTGTCTAAGGCTCACCGATAATATTTTATTATTAAAGAAACTAACCATGCATTTACCATATGCGTGTGTTCGTGATGTCTGTTCTGACAGCAACAGCAGTGACATTAAAATTAGAGACAAAAGGCTTTCAGAAACAAAGTATCAGGCTTTTGAAGATGTTTACTAGCGATCCATTCATCAACTTCCCAGGCTCTAGCTTTAATAGTTTTTGGGATGTTTTGCTGTTAATATTTCATCCAAATATTTTCAAAAGGTCATAACTCAGGAAAGTGTACTTCCCTATAAGGATCTATGAAAAAAGTTGATCCATAAGGCAGGGCCAATTTAGTGATCTCTAAGGCGAGCCAATTTAAATTGGCCCGAGGGCTATAATTTGAACAACTTTCGTAATGGTCCATTAGGTGAAGCTACACACCAAATGTCAAAGACTTGGGCCTTCTAATTTAAGACAAGAAGATTTTTAAATGTTTTCCCTACTCAAGTCCGTGTTAAGCATGGGGGCCCCAGGGCGGGGCCATTTTTGGCCCCAGGGCTAAGATTTGAACAATCTTGGCAGAAGTCCCCTAGATGAAGATTCATACCAAAAATCAAAGACATGGGCTTTGCGGTTTTGGAGAAGAAGATTTGATAAGCGTTTCCTTATATAAGTCTATGCAAAACCAATGGACCAAGGGGCGGGGCCATTTTTGGTCACAGGGCTATAATTTGAACACTCTCAGTAGAGGTCCACTAGATGTGAAGCTTCATACCAAATATCAAAGTCTTGGGCCCTACGGTTTCAGTTCAGAAAACTTTCAAAAGATTTTACTATACGTGCCAATGCAAAACCGATGGGCCTCAGGGCGGGGCTATTTTTGGCCTCGGGGCTATAATTTGAACAAACTTGGAAGAGCTCCACTAGATAAAGCTTCATACCAAATATCAAAGACCTGGGCCAAGCGGTTTCAAAGAAGAGTATTTTTAAAGGACATTCCCTATGTAAATCTATGTAAAACCGGTGGGTCTCTTGGCGCTGCCATTTTTGGCCCCAGGGCTATAATGTGAATAATCTTGGTAGAGGTCCCCTTAATAAAGGTTTATCCAAAATATCAAAGGCCCTGCGGTGTCAGAGAAGAAGATTTTTAAAGGATTTGCCTACAGAAGCTCATGTAAAACCTCTGGGCTTCAGGGCGGGGCCGTGTTTGCCTTAGGGCTATCATTTGAACAATCGTGGCACAGATGCACTAGATGAAGCTTCATACCAAATATCAAGGGCCTGGGCCACACGGTTAAAGGGAAGAGGTTTTCAAAGGTTTTCTCTAAATAAGTCTATGTAAAACCAGTGGGCCTCTGGCGCGGCAAGTTTTCGCCCAAAGGCTATAATTTGAACATTCCTAGATGATGCTTCATACCAAATATCAAAGACCTGGGCCCTGTGGTTTCAGAGGGGAAATTTTTAAAAAAGGATTTCCCTATACAAGCCCATTATAACCGGTGGCCACGGGGACAGAGGCCATCTTTGGACACTTGGCTATGATTTGAACAACAGACGCCCACAAAATCATGCTTCATACCAAATATCAAACACCTGGGCATTCTGGTTTCAGACAAGAACCTTTTTAAAGGGTTTCACAACAAAAGTCTATGTATACAGAGTGAGTCTCTGAGCGTGGTTATTTTTTGCCCAAGGGCTATAATTTGAACAACCTTGGTAAAGGGTCCCTAGATGAGACTTCATACCAAACATCAAAGACATCGGTCTAGCGCTTTCAGAGGAGTAGATTTTTAAAGGGTTTCTTTATATAAGTCTATGTAAAACCAGTGGACAACGGGGCGGGTCCACTTTTGGCCCTAGGGCTATAATTTGAATAATCTCGGTAGAGGTCCACTAGATGAAGCTGCATACCAAATATCAAAGACGTGGGCCCTTTGGTTTCAGAGAATAATTTTTTTAAAGGATTTCCCTATACAAGCCAAGGTAAAAACGGTGGGCCACAGGTCGGGGCCGTTTTTGGCCCCAGGACTATAATTTGAACAATCTTGGTAGAGGTCCACTAGATGAAGCTTTATACCAAATATCAAAGACCTTGACCCTACGGTTTAAGAGAAGAAGATTTTTAAAGGAATTCCCAATACAAGCCCATGTAAAAAGGTGGGCCCTGGGGCGGGGCTATTTCTGGACCCATGGCTATAATTTGAACGAACTTGGTAGAAGTCCACTAGATAAAGATTCATACCAAATATCAAAGACCTGGGCCCAGCGGTTTCAGAGAAGAAGATTTTTAAAGTTTGTTTTTTCCTATATAAGTCTATGTAAAACCGATGGGTCTCTGTGCGCGGCCATATTTGGCCCCGGTATTATAATTTGAACCATCTTGGTAGAGGTCCCCTAGATGAAGCTTTATACCAAATACCAAAGACCTGGGCCCTACAGTTTCAGAGACGAAGATTCTTAAAGGATTTCCCTATACACGCCCAGGTAAAGCCGGATGCCCAAGGGCCGGGCCATTTTTGGCCCCAGGGCTATAATTTGAATATTCTTGGTAGAGGTCTACCAGGTGAAGCTTCATACCAAATATCGGAGACATGGGCCTTACGGTTTCAGAGATGAGGCCTTTTAAAGGTTTTCCCTATATAAGTTTATGTAAAACAGGTGGGCCTCGGGCGCGGCAATTTTTTCGCCCCAGGGCTATAATTCTAACAATCTTGGTAGAGGTCCCCCAGATGAAGCTTCATACCACAAAGCAAAAGCCTTGGCCCTGTGGTTTCGAATATTTTTAAAGGATTTCCCTATACAATTTCATGTTAAACCGGTGGGCCCCGGGGCAGGGAACCATTTTTTGGCCACTGGGGTATGATTTGAACAATATTGGTAGATGACCACAAGATGATGTTTAATACCGAATATCAGAGACCTGGGCCTTCTCGTATCTGACAAGAACCTGTTTAAAGCGTTTCACTATATATGTCTATGTAAAACCTGTGGATCTCTGGGAGTAGCCATTGTTTCGCCCCAGTGCTATCATTTGAACAATCTTGGTAGAGGTCCCCTAGCGGAATTGGCAGAGGTCCCCTAGATGAAGCTTTTTACCAAATTTCAAACATTTCCCTATACAAACCCATGTAACACAGGTAGGCCCCAGGGCGGTGACAAATTTGGCCCAGGGCTATAATTTGAACCATCTTGGTAGAGGTCCAATAGATGAAGCTTCATACCAAATATCAAAGACCTGGGCCTTACGGTTTCAGAGAATGTTTTTAAATGATTTCCTTATACAAGCCCATGTAAAACCGGTGGATCCCCGGGCGGGGCCATTTTTGTATCTAGGGCTTTAATTTGAACAATCTTGGTAGAGGTGCATTAGATGAAGCTTCATACCAAGACTTTTAAAGAATTTTCCCTATGTAAGTCTATGTAAAACCGGAGGATCTCTGGGCGCGGCCATTCGTGGCCACAGAGCTATATTTTGAACAATCCCGGTAGAGGTCCCCTAGAAGAAGCTTTATACCTAGTATCAAAGACATGGGCCTTCTGGTTTCAGACAAGACGATTTTTTTTTAAGTTTTTTTGGCTAATTTTCCCCTATTTTTTGCCATGGCAACCAGAGTTCTGCTTGGATTTCAAGTCGTTGAACACCTTTCAGTAAGTACCTTTAAGAATCATTGTGGTGAAGTTTAGTTCAAATTGGCCCAGTGGTTTAGGAGATGTCAAATGTTGACAGACGCCGGATGACAACCCTATCAGAATAGCACACTGAGCGCTCAGGTGATCTAAAATGGGTGAAATGAAAGGGTCAAACGCATTTATTCCATCATGTAGATCTTAAACCCAAGAATATCTCGATAAATGAATTGACGAAACATAAATAGATAAACGAAGAAATAAATAAATAAACAAATAGTAATGATAATAAAAATAAAATGGATAAATAAATATGCATCACGCAAATATGCCTATATAATTTTACCCCCCTTGAGCCCCACTTTTATACAGAAAAATAGAAGAGAAAGCAATTATCAGGAATCGATACAATTAACCCACAGCTCCGGTCAGAGACTCAAAAGGGAAAGAAGCACAAACATGAAACATCGAGACCCTAATGGAAACATCAATGGCGGGAAGACAAAAGGACAATTACTTTCCCACAAAATGGCCAATTTGCTATCAACAACAAAATAATTTAAGCGATACACACAGTCAAAGACAAAAATACTGCCTTGAATCGGACAGTGAAACGAATTACACACGTGTGTGTGTGTGTGGGGGGGGAGCTAAATCGTTTCAAGTGGCCACAATCTTCGCCCTTATTCCGGCGCGATGTAGACAAGTAATTTGTTCAGTAAAACTAGAGTGTACAGGCCTGGGGTAAACCTAATATTTCTCCTACTTTTTACTTATACAAGATAGATCCTCCGCTTATAGAAGAAATTTATTTCTTAAATGACCACGTGACAGCTTTCTTCTATGAACTCCTGTGCATATTGGCACAGTGTTCTCTGTGTGGCTATTTCAAACATACTGTCAAAGACCGGTACAAGTGCTAGAAAACTTGCTTCCATCAATATCAAGCTCCAGCGATCTGAATCCGTTCCGATGTCAAACTGTTCAGCCATATCCCAGGGAGTTTCGCCCGCGCCGCACCGTGAACAATTCAACCAAAAATACAGTTGAAGACAGGTTCACTTGCAGTACCACGATTAATTGCAACATAAATAAGTTCTGAATTAGATCCTTTGGAAGCAAGGAATACACCAAGTAAACGAAAATAGCAGACTCGGTTTTATTGAGTCTCTTAATGACCAGAAAATGATACCAAATGAACTCAATGATCCCAAGGGACCAGAAAATATAATCTTCACTATGCGGATGTACGGGGAGACGTTTTACGGCCGCCACACGGCACAACACTAGCTACAGTGAAAATAAATAAGTTCTGAAGTTAGATCCTTTGGAAGCAAGGCATATACCAAGTAAACGAAAATAGCAGACTCGGTTTTATTGAGTCTGTTCATGACCAGTTTTGAAATGTGCAACACAGGCCACGCCCTCCAGCACCGGCTTAAGCAGAACTCCATTTTCAAAATGATACCAAATGAACTCAATGATCCCAAAGGACCAGAAGATATAATCTGCACTATGTACGGGGAAACGTTTTACGGCCGCCACACGGCACAACACCAGCTACAGTGAAAGACCAATTTCAGTCACTATAGTCCAAAAATTAATCCAAAAAACGGAGAAAATATCGTGAGTGACTATTATTCTGACAGTTTGAAAATGAAAACCTGCGCGTTTACAGTATTCCGCCGCAGTAAAATAGTTTAAACTGCTTGTTAGCTCGGCTGTTTTCGAAGAAAACAACGAGGTATTGTCATAGCTCTGGTGTCGTCGTCGTCTGCGTATGCGTCGTCGTGCAAACACTTGGACATTTTGTAAAATCTTTGTCATTACTGAACATATTTACTTGAAACTCGGACTGGTTGTTCAATATGAAATGGGGAACTCATACCAATAGGTGAGGTATCCGTCAACATATTTTTGGCAAAGTTATGCCCCTCTTTCGACTTAGAATTTTGAAAAAAAAAAACTTCGACATTTTATAATATCTCTGTCATTACTAAACATATTTACTTGGAACTCGCACTAGTTGTTCATTATGAAAAGGGGAACTCGTACCAATAGGTGAGGTAACCCTAAACATATGTTTGGCAAAGTTATGCCCCTTTTTCGACTTAGAATTTTTGCAAAAAAAAACTTGGACATTTTGTAATATCTCTGTCATTACTAAACATATTTACTTGAAACTCGGACTAGTTGTTCATTATGAAAAGGGGAACTCATACCAATAGGTGAGGCAACACTCAAAATATTTTGGCACAGTTGTGCCCCTTTTTCGACTTAGAATTTTTGCAGCCGAGCGTTGGCACCCGCATGCGGTGCTCTTGTTTTTGATTTGAAGTATATGTTAGTTATAATTCAATAAACTGAACGGTTTGAATTTCAACCAGGGACGAGGCTTTGCCGAATCCCTGGTTGCAATTCAGGCCTCGAGGTTGAGATTTCCTAATCCATAAACAGATACATGATGGATTATTTTTCTCTCATTATTTAGGCCAAAAGCGAGTACTATAGAGAAAGCAACTGAAAGGAAAAATAATAACATTTTTATTCATGCATTCTTCGGCTTCAAAATGGATACAGCGAAAGAGACCGCCTATGATAAGTAAATACTCTTACCAAAAAAATCGTCGCCGTACCACTTGCACAACTGTGAATGGTTTCGTTACATTAAAAAATAACCTTGAAGGTCGCACACTCAGAGCTTATAGTCTTTCAAAACGCAGTGAGACGTGACTGCACTTTTAATTTTGGACTGGTCTATGTTTGAGGTGAGTCGCCTTCAAGACAATGCATTTTCAATTCATTACTTATTTGTCTGTTTACTTATTTGTTTACACTTTGGATTTTCCTATGTGTTTATGACGTATAGTTTATCAACGGCATTTGAGAGTTCAACGTTCAAGCGTGACAAGACTATTCCATGTTTTAGGGGAAGCGGGTTTCGGATGTCTTTTTTTTTTCACAGGATTTAAAATTATAAATATATATTTTTTATAATGCCATTATGTAGCAGTCGTGGCTAAGTGGTTAATATGATGCAGAACGAAATTCAGTAAAACTATATCGCCCAATGTAAAATCACTGAAGGCGACTTACCAAAAACACAGACTTACCCAAAATTAAAAGTGCAGTCACGTCTCACTACGTTTGGAAAGACTATAAGCTCTGAGTGTGCGACCTTCAAGGTTATTTTAAATGTAAATAAACCATTCACAGTTGTGCAAGTGGTACGGCGATGATTTTTTCGGTAAGAGAATTTACTAATCATAGGCGGTCTCTTTCGCTGTATCGATGTTGATGCCGAAAAATACAATGCTTCTGTCGCGGTTTATTTTTGTTATGGTTTGTCTTTGGATGTTTGTGTCGCTTATATTATTTTATTTTGGATAGCCTATTGGCCATTTTGTGGGAAAGTAACTGTCCTTTCGGCTTTCCGCTATTGATGTTTCAATTAGGGTCTGTTGGTTCATGTTTGTGTTTCTTTCCCTTTGGTGTCTCTGATGGGTGATGTGGGTTAATTGTATCGATTCCTTACCGCTTCTATTATGGATAAAAAGTTGCTTTTTCCCTTCAGTTGCTTTCTCCGTGGATACGCTTTTGGCCTAAATAAGGGGAGAAGAATAATACATCATGAGTCTGTTTATATAGGATAAGGAAATCGCACCCTCGGAGTCTGAATTGCAAAAAGGAATTTTGCAATGCCTCGTCCCTGGTTGAAATTCAGACCCCTTGGGTGAGATAACCCTATCTTACATAAACAGCCATGTTGGATTCTTATCTTCTTATTTCTGCTCTAAAATATATAGATTGTGGCCGTGAAATGAACACCGCCCTAAAAACCACCTTATACAGAGTAAGGGGTTATACATTATTTCGTTATTTCTGCTTCAAAAAATAGGTTGTGAGTACTCGTTAGAACTACCTCAAAGAGGCGGTTCTAAAGAGCACCCACAACCTATGTTTGCATTATTAATAAGGAAACAATCACGGATTTTCATCAGAAAAGTAGCGATTTTGGAGATGTAAAATGCACTATGTCGCACGGGTGTGTTGTCGTAATGCCCTCTAACGTGTACCCACAATCTAAATGTTGAACAGGAATAAGAAAAATGTCACCATTTTTCTTCTTAAGTTTTCATTTTTACAGTGTATTTGTGTAGGTGAGGATCCGTAATCTAAATAATTAAATGAATAGATAAGTAAAATATAATGATTATAATAAGAATAATACAGGAAAAAGGCACTACGTCATGATAAAACATTTTTATTATTTTTTCTGGCCATTTCCAAACGCAAAAAAGAGAGATCAACCTGCGTATTAGTGCCGTCTGATCAGCACAATTGTAATGTTCACTGCTTGAACAATTAATGCATCCTGTTTACATGTGTAAAATTTCAAGACTCTAACTAGTATGTGTTGTTCACCAAGGTGGTGTTAGTCTTATATTGCCGCAAATCCCATAACGATAATATATCCGTGTAATTTTGTACATTTTTCAAACCTCAAAAAAGGCATTTTTAAGAAGAACAATTGTGATTTATTTCTTATTTTTACTCCAAACATAGGTTCTGCGCCTCATTGAGGCAGTTTTATCGAGCACCCACAAGCTATGTCTTGGAGCAGAAATAAAGAATATAATATTTTACCCCGTAAATCCCAGTTTTCTAAATATAAAGTGGGGTTAGGGGGTCTTTATTTACCGGACTTGTCAGGGTTATCGGTACCATAAACTACGCAAAGCCTTTTCAAGATTTTATAGACGCCATTCTGATTTAATTTCAAAATTCAATATTGGACTTAAATCTCTTCTGCAACAAGGTCTATCGGAACCCGAATTTTATGGTGACTTAGTATATAAATTCAGAAAAATATATAACCGCAATGACTTCAGCACCCAATTTCGTAAAATCATTCTTCGATATAAAAAGATTGGGTACAACATGGATATTATACGACAGACTGCATGCATGGTAGTTAACCCAATCACGGTTGGCAACTTTGCTTCCCTCTTTATTTGCACGCCGGTGGGTCAGGCCTCAGATTCTATGACGGCTCCAACGTAAAGGCTTATTGAGAATTAGAGAGATAATGCTGGTTGGTGCCTGATGCTCTGTCTCTGGTCGGGCTCATCGGAGTCTAACTGTTGGTTTTCTTTTGCTCCAGCATTTCAGTGGTTTCTTGCTGTCGAGTCCTCACCGTTGTCTCACCTCAGTTGTTCTTTGATTTTTGTGTTCACGGAGATGTTGCACTGATGAGTTAGGAGGCCTTCATGCGGACTGAACAAATTATTTGTCTAAATCGCGACAGAAGTAAGGGCGAGGATTGTGGCCACGTAAAATCGATGTAAGCCCCCCAGTGGAAATCTTCCACTGACCGTTCCAAGGCGGCTCTTCTGTGGCGATTTATTTATGTTGTTGTTTGTTACTTACTGTGTGTATCACTTGTGTCTTTTAATTTTGGATGGCCATATGGCCATTTTGTGGGAAAGTAACTGTCCTTATGGCCTTCCTTTGTTTAGGTTTCCATTATGGTCTGGTCGCTTAATGTTTGTATTTCTTTCCCTTTGGTGTCTTTTATGGGTGGAGTAAGTTAATTGTATCAATTCCTGATCTTTGTTTTACTTCTACTTTGTACACGTGATGCGGATCCATTTTTTTTTTTTCAGTTTATGCCGATATATGGGAAGAGCTATTTTATTTCCACCCAGTTCAAGTTTTTCTAGGTTAACTAAATTCATAGAATAAAACAATGACTTACAATAGTCGGCTGCCTGATTTTCACCTGCAAAACAATTAAATACAATGAAAACATAAATCGTCAATTTCACCTCCAACAAGTAAAATTTAAAGATTTGAGTGAACTACCATCATCATCATCATCATCATCATCAGCATGCGAAAAAAAAGCAATAACATGTGATCCGTCTGACTAGCATGCGATTCTTAAAGTCTGCACACATACATGTATCGAGGCTTTAGTGCAAAACTATTCTATCTGCACTTTTCATACTTTTACAGGAGAAGGAAAAAAAAACGAAATTCTTTACTACAATAACAGTTCTGAAAGAGTATTTGACTTTAAAATGTGTATTGTAAACATTGTCAGCAGTTTTATTGAAATTATTTGAAAACAAAAATCACCATGTGGACTAGTCATCAGGAAAACACGCCTATATAAGTCTGACCCCCTTGAACCCCACTTTTATACAATAAAACCGGGGTTTACAGGGGTAAACCTTATTATTTCTTATTTCTGCTCTAAAAGATAGATTGTGGCTTCTCGATAGAACCGCCTCCATGGGGCGATTCTAGCGAGTGCCAACAATCTATATTTTGAGGAGAAATAAGAAACAAGAGGGCCATGAAGGCCCTGGATCGCTCACCTGATCCATATAGTAACAAGTGGGCCCCCGGGAGGGCCATTATTGATCCCAGGGTTATAATGTGCATATGGTTGAGGGAGGTCTAAAAAGGTGAAGCTTCATACCAAATATCAACAAAGGCTATAATTTGAACAATCATGGCAAAGGTCCACTAGATGAAGCTACACACCAAATATCAAAGTCCTGGGCCTTGCGGTTTCAGAGAAGAATATGTTTTAAAGATATTCCCTACATAAGCCTATGTAAAACCAAATGGCCCCGGGGCGGAGGCATTTTTGGCCTCAGGGCTATAATTTAAACAATCTTGATAGAGGTCCACTAGATGAAGCTTCACACCAAATATCAAAGACCTGGGCCTTGCTGTTTCAGAGAAGATTTGCAAAGATTATCTCTATATAAGATTATGTAAAACCAAAGGGCCCCGGGGCGGAGGCATTTGTGGCCCGAGGACTATAATTTGAACAATCTTGGTAGAGGTCCACTAGATGAAGCGCCATACTAAATATCAAAGACATGGGCCTTGCTGTTTCAGAGAAGAAGATATTTTAAAGATTTCCCTATGTAAGTGTATGTAAAACCAAAGGGTCTCTGCATGGGGGCATTCTTGGCCTCAGGTCTATAATTTGAACAATCTTGAAGGAGGTCCACTAGATGAAAATTTCACGCCAAATATCAAAGACCTAGGCCTTGTGGTTTCACAGAAGAAGATTTATAAAGATTTTCCCTATGTAAGTCTATGTAAAGCCATAGGGCCCCCGAGGCGGGGCATTTTTATTCTCAGGACTATAATTTGAACAATCTTGGTAGAGGTCCACTAGCTGAAGCTTCATACCAAATATTAAAGACCTAGGCCTTGTGGTTTCAGAGAAGAAGATTTTTCAAGATTTTCCTTATATACATGTAAGTCTATGTAAAACCAAAGGGCCCCGGAGCGGGGGCATTTTTGGCCCCAGGGCTATAATTTGAACAATCTTGGTAGTGGTCCATTAGATGAAGCATCATACCAAATATCAAATACCTGGGCCTTGCAGTTTCGGAGAAGAAGACTTTTAAAGGTTTTCCCTACACAAGCCTTTGTGAAAACAAAGGGCCCCGGGGCGGGGACATTTTTGGCCCCAGCACTATAATTTGAACAATCTTGGTAGGGGTCCACTAGATGAAGCTTCATACCAAATAGCAAAGACCTGGGCCTTGCGGTTTCAGAGAAGAAGATTTTTAAAGATTTTCCCTATTTAAGCCCATGTAAAACCAAAGGGCCCCGGGCCGGGGGCATTTTTGGCCCCAGCACTATAATTTGAACAATCTTGGTAGGGGTCCACTAGATGAAGCTTCATACCAAATAGCAAAGACCTGGGCCTTGCGGTTTCAGAGAAAAAGATTTTTAAAGATTTTCCCTATATAAGCCCATGTAAAACCAAAGGGCCCCGGGCCGGGGGCATTTTTGGCCCTAGCACTATAATTTGAACAATCTTGGTAGGGGTCCACTAGATGAAGCTTCATACCAAATATCAAAGACCTGGGCCTTGCGGTTTCAGAGAAGAAGATTTTTGAAGATTTTCCCTATATAAGCCCATGTAAAACCAAAGGGCCCCGGGCGGGGGCATTTTTGGCCCCAGCAATATAATTTGAACAATCTTGGTAGGGGTCCACTAGATGAAGCTTCATACCAAATATCAAAGACCTTGGCCTTGCGGTTTCAGAGAAGAAGATTTTTTAAATTTTCGATGAAAAAAAATCTATTTTTTGCTGCTGTGACCTATATGTGCAATGGACCGGAACCATTTGAGCAACTTTGAAAGGAGACCACCTAAGGATCATTCCTGTGAAGTTTCGTCAAAATCCGATCAGTGGTTTAGGAGGAGATGTCGTTTGAAGAAATTGTTTACGCACGGATGACAGACAAAAAGTGATCCTAATATAAAACACAAGAGGGCCATGATGGCCCTGGATCGCTCACCTGATCCATAGTGTAACAAGTGGGCCCCAGAGAGGGCCATTATTGGCCCCAGGGCTTTAATGTGCATACTGTTGAGAGAGGTCTTAAAGGTGAAGCTTCATACCAAACATCAACAAAGGCTATAATTTGAACAATCTTGGCAAAGGTCCACTAGATGAAGCTACACATCAAATATCAAAGACCTGGGCTTTGCCGTTTCAGAGAAGAAGATTTTTTTAAAAGATATTCCCTACATAAGCTTATGCAAAACCAAATGGCCCCGGGGCTATATAAATCTATGTAAAACCAAAGGGCCCCGGGGTGGGGGCATTTGTGGCCCCAGGTCTATAATTTGAACAATCTTGGCAGAGGTCCACTAGATAAAGCTCCTTACTAAATATCAAAGGCCTTGGCCTTTTAAAGATTTCCCTATATAAGTCTATGTAAAACCAAGGACCCCGGAGCGGGGACATTTTTGGTATCAGGGCTATAATTTGAATAATCTTGATAGAGGTCCACTAGATGCAGCTTCATACCAAATATCAAAGACCCAGGCCTTGTGGTTTCAGAGAAGAAGATTTTTAAGCTTTTCCCTATATTAGTCTATGTAAAATCATAGGGCCCCAGAGCGGGGACATTTCCGGCCCCAGGGCTATAATTTGAATAATCTTGGTAGAGGTCCATTAGATGAAGCTTCATACCAAATATCAAAGTTCTGGGCCTTGTGGTTTCAGAGAAGAAGATTTTTAAGGATTATCCCTATATAAGCCTATGTAAAACCAAAGGGCCCCCGGGCGAATCATCTTGGTAGGGGTCCTTTAGAAGAAGCTTCATACCAAATATAAAAGACCTAGGCCTTGCGGTTTCAGAGAAGATGATTTTTAAAGATTTTCCCTATATAAGCCTATGTAAAACCAAAGGGCCCGGGGGCGGGGGCATTGTTTGCCCCAGCACTATCATTTGAACAATCTTGGTAGGGGTCCACTAGATGAAGCTTCATACAAAAATATCAAAGTCCTGGGCCTTGTGGTTTCAGAGTAGAAGATTTTTAAAGATTTTCCCTATATAAGCCTATGTAAAACCAAAGGGCCCCGGGGCGGGGACATTTTTGGCCTCGGCACTATAATTTGCATAATCTTGTTAGGGGTCCTTTAGATGAAGCTTCATACCAAATATAAAAGACCTAGGCCTTGTGGTTTCAGAGAAGAAGATTTTTAAAGATTTTCCTTATATAAGTCTATGTTAAACCAAAGGGCCCCGGAGCGGGGGCATTTTTGGCCCAAGGGCTATAATTTGACAATCTTGGTAGAGGTCCATTAGATGAAGCTTCATTCTAAATATCAAAGTCCTGGGCCTTGCGGTTTCAGAGAAGAAGATTTTTAAAGATTTTCCCTATATAAGCCTATGTAAAACCAAAGGGCCCCGGGACGGGGGCATTTTTTGCCCGAGCCCTATAATTTGAACAATCTTGGTAGGGGTCCACTAGATGAAGCTTCATATCAAATAGCAAAGACCTGGGCATTGTGGTTTCAGAGAAGAAGATTTTTAAAGATTTTTCTATATAAGCCAATGTAAAACCAAAGGGCCCTGTGGCGGGGGCATTTTTTGACCCAGCACTATAATTTGAACAATCTTGGTAGGGGTCCACTAGATGAAGCTTCATACCAAATATCAAAGTCCTGGGCCTTGTGGTTTCAGAGAAGAAGATTTTTAAAGATTTTCCCTATATAAGCCTATGTAAAACCAAAGGACCCCGGGGCGGCGGCATTTTTGGCCACAGCACTTTTATTTGAACAATCATGGTAGGGGTCCACTAGATGAAGCTTCATACCAAATATCAAAGACCTGGGCCTTGTGGTTTCAGAGAAGAAGATTTTTTAAATTTTTGGTGAAAAAAATCTATTTTCGACTCCTGTGACCTAGATGTGCAACGGACCGGAACCATTTGAACAACTTTGAACGGAGACCACCTAAGGATCATTCCTGTGAAGTTTGGTCAAAATCCGATCAGTGGTTTAGGAGGAGATGTTGTTTAAAGAAATTGTTTACGCACGCACGGACGCACGGACGGACGCACGGACGCACGCACGCACGCACGACGGACGACGGACAAAAAGTGATCCCAAAAGCTCACCTCGTCACTACGTGACGGTGAGCCAAAAAAGGACATTTTTTCATCATAAAATTTCATAATTTTTTTCGGCGATAAAGGTGGCAATGTATTTGTATAGGCGTGTTTGTGAAAAGTTACGCGCTGACATTCAACATCAACGGCCAAAATTGTCAGCGCGAAACTAGTCTATCTTTTGGACAAAGCCAGTTTTGAAGCAGTTTGAAGCCAAAAAAGTGTTGCATAAAGTAGAAAGTGAATTGATAATTAGGATGGGAGCCGGCGCATAACAAAACCTACAATAAGACCGGTGTGACCAGCACAGACTCACATCAACCTGCGCAACCATCCACTATGACAAAACCTAATGCTTATGTCTCTTTGCATAGATATTAGCCTACCGTAGATACATGTGATCAGCGAAGACTCTGATCAGACAGCGCGAAAGCGCAGGCTGATCTGAGTCTTCGCTGGTCCCTCAAGACTTCTTGTAGATTCTGTCATGCGCTGGCTCATGTACTTATTTGTACAGTAGAAACTTAATAATTAGTTTTTGTTCTCACATCAAATTTACAATTATACCATTAAATGACTGAGAGTACCATAATGATTGATGATCATTTCGAATTTAGGGAGGAAATGCCCTGTCATTTTACTTCTCTTGCATAAAATATGAAGTTTGATTGTAAGATTTTATTAACAAGCATGGATTCCCTTTATCTATCTACGAAGGCAAGTCTTGGTACCAGCTGTCAGTATTTCAGTTTGTTTAGCGATTTCCAGTGAGTTGTTATCAGACTCATGATAGCAAGAAAGAGCTAGATATCTCTCCGACACATGTCCATTTTGCTTTAAATGGCAGAAACATGTAACAGCTTCTTAGGTGGGCGAAGGCGCAAAGCTAAAATCCGGCCGCATTCGAGTACTTGTAAACAGCTTAGAGTACCTAAACCTGTTCAGGTAAAGCGGTGCTAGTCGGACCGTCCATGCTTATAAACCCTATCACTTTCTTCCATCTGGAAAAGAGTCAACGTCCTGGAGACCTGCATCTTGTCTGTGGTCTTTTATTGAAATAGCCGGTTTGAAGATAAATGCACTCAATATAAATTCAAGAGCAATTACGTGTGAATGTAGTCATTTTGTTTTTCAAGTTTTAGCTAAAGAACGTTGTAAATAGATGACATTACTCGCCCGCCTCTCAGTACTTTCAGTACTTTGATTACCTACCTTACTATGTGCCATGCTTGCGATAAATATTGATTTCGCTGGTACTTTGAGTAACAAGTTCCGGAGTGGATGCTACTCTGTCCTTTATCTATCTTAGAAGGCAAGTCAATAAGAAACCAGCCTATCCAATTTCCAATCGACCGAAATAACCAAGATTTTCATGCCTTGTTTCATAACATGTTGAAGGCATAGTAGCAAAGTTGCATCTTTATCCTGTCATACACTCATTAGATATTGAACGTCAAACGTGGCTAGCGATGCAAAAGCAAGCTTTTCGTCAAAAGTTGAGTACCGTTCTGTAATTCATTACTTGAAGTTGCAGGGGAAAACATGTCAGGGAATACATTGATATTTGACCAATGTTTATGGATCTCCTGCACCATCGTAAGCACAAGTTAAATTCTGGTTTGGAGAAAAAACGCAGCAGAACGTCTTTAGAAGACGAAATCAGGTCTGAACGCCCATCAGATGCCACTGATGAAGAAATGTGTAACAAAGTAGTGGATCTGGTGTACTCTGATAGGCGAATTAATGGAGGAAATAACGAATGCATTACACATTTCATATGGTAGTGTTGCAAAATTTTACATGATCGTTTGGGTATGCGCAAGCTAAACGTTCGTTGGGTTCCAAAATCCCTTAGCGGCAAGCAAATGACAACCAGAGCATCAGAATGCAGCGCATTGTTAAACCGGTTTAGGTCAAAGTAAGATGATTTTCGTTCACGTCTGGTCACTGTAGATGAGACATGGATCCATTATTATGGTCCAGCGAATATAACTCAAAGTCACCAGTGAGTGGGGCCATGGTCTCCGAGGCAAAAGAAGTTCGAAACGCAACCCTCTGGCTGACAATGTGATGGCAACTGTATTAAGGGACACACAAGGCGTTATTATATTGGAGGTTCTAGCAAAGAAAAATACAATAACAGGTGCATGTTATGCACATTTATTCGACCAAATGAGAACAGCGACCCGTGAAAAAAGCGGAGGTAAACTCTCCAAAGGGATTCTGCTCCAACAGGAAAATGCAAGAGTCCCCACTTGCAAAATTGCAATGGATGCTGTTGAGCGGAATGAGTACGAGATAATACCACATCCGTTATTCTCCGGACTTAGCTCCTAGTGACTATTTGATATTCCCAAACTTGAAAAGAGATATGCGTGGTCCAACGAAGAAGTCGTAGCGGCAGTTGAGGAGATGGTCGGAGACAAGGACCCTGGCGTCTAGTGTTCTGGGCTGATCTGATGGCACTGGAACAGCGTTGGTTCAAGTGCATCATTCTAAAGGGCAATTACATCGAAAAAAAAAAAAGAAGAGATCGATCTCACTCAGAAATAAGTCAGGTTGTTTATTTATTGGCTCGCCCTTGTATAATTTCGACAGCTCTAATTCTTTTTGAGATAATTATCAAGATTTTAGTACCATAATTCACAACGATCAGTAGGCATGTTATGTGCAAGAACCACAACTCTGGTTGCCTTTGTATTTTAGATATCTCCGTGTCAATATAATCTTGTGACTACCATCACATATGCACTATTTGAGATATATTGATTGTATTTGGTACAGTGGTACTATAATGTTATTAATCAAGTAATTTCGTATTGTCCGAGGTCTGTTGTATTGGCCCGAGGCCGAAGACCGAGGCCAATACAGCTGATCGAGGACCTGTAACTGGGACTATACGAAATTACTTCATTAATGACAATTTTATTAATTGACACCAATAAAAACATGATTATTGATTTTTGACCTCAGTGTTAATACGGATGACCTCCGAACAATACAGGGTAGTCAATTAATAAGTTAGGTTAAAATGGCATGTCATGGGCAAAAATAACAAGTTTGGGTGTCATGGCTCCACAGCCCTTGAGAACTGTGTATAATTATACTCAAGGACATTCAAGGAGATGAATCGTGTCTTGAGATAAAAAAAAAACTCTCGCTTTAATTGTATTTAATTGTATTAATTGCAATAACATCTTGCGAGTGCTATAACTTCAACCCCTTTGAGATATGAGCCCCGCCAAGCGAATTTGTGTCTTCGAGCATTCCGTCATGAGATATTTTAACTGCGCATGCCCAGCCATTCAGAGGGGTCGGGGATATGGCTTTCTGTCTGAAGGTTCCTCTTGATTCACTGCTTGTATGAGCGTGCAGCGAAGGTTCTGGCGAGACTGCGCGGATGCGCAGGCTCGCCCTAACCTTCGCTGCTCGCATAGTCGATAAGTACCAAAATCGCTTGACGAGGCCCATATAATGATTCCACACGGTACAGGAGTAGACGAGGATGAGAAGGTGTGTAAAATGTGCATTTTGGAGACGTTGCTTCCAATTTTGCGGGACTTTTACCCGGCATTGGGATGAAAAGACATCTCAAGCCCTGTCGCCCAATGAAACCAATAGGGTTTATTAGCATGGACGGTCCCGCCTCGCACCGCGGTTCCTCGACAGGCTTAGATCCTCTAGGCGGTATACCAGTACTAGTGTGCGGGCCGGATTCAGCTCTGCGTGGAAGCATCATGCAGCCCATATATTTCTTCAAGCCCCTATGGGCGGTGGCCGTAGACAGCATGTTGTGAGCAACAGCAGTGACTCTAGGTGCAACTGTAATTGTGATCTCCATAACATAACTCAAACCCCTTTTGGGGTCAGTGGTTTATCAATAGAACCAACGTTAATAAGCACAAAAGTTCTTTCAGACACGTGAATGTCACTGATTTTGGGAAACCCAGGTTATTTATAGAAAATAGTTATGTTGGACTTGAAGGGTTAAACAAACAGATGCACAAGTTTTTTACTGACTAAAAGCATATAATGCAGATAAACTACATGTAGTTGGACAAATATGTCTTTTTCTCAGCAATGTGTTAGGGCACCGTGGGGAAATCTATACACATATTGTAAAAAGTAAAATTCCATCAAACTATAAAAGAAGTGTTTTTGTTGTTCTTCTTCTTTTCACCAAAAATGTCACTTAGAATAGTTGCACACTAAAGCCTCGATATATGCAATGTTAGGTTATGGTATAATACGACTTCTAGTCCAGCCTTTGTCCAAACGTATTTCTACTTTGAGGTGGCGTTTTTCGATGAGTTCATTCTGTATGGTTATTGTTTCACAGGTTCGGAACCATCTCGGTTCAAATCTCGCAATTTGTTTTTTAGTGTTCATAATATGGAAGCACTGACGGGACTTCTGACTTCATCCCTTCTAATTTCCCACTACCAGATCCTTATGTAGTCACTTCTGACTTGAAAACTATTAAGTAAAAAGTAAGCAGTCTTGAAGTTAGAAGTTAAAAGTCATGAAGTCGATTTTACAAAGTTGAATCAATTTACGAAAGTTTCACGACTACCCTATGAGTGTCAATCCATCTAAGGGGCGACAAATATGTCGAATTCGGAGAAATCCAAACGTAAATGTTCTTATCTTTAATTCCAATAGAAATGTCGATCCGATCACGTGAACAAGCCCGTGAGATGAAGACCCCCCCCCCCCCCCTAAACCCCACTTTATATAGAGAGAACTGGGGTTAACGAGGGTAAACATTATTTTCCTTGTTTCTGCTTCTGGACATAGGTTGTGGGTACCCGTTAGAACCGCCTCAATGAGGCGGTTCTATCGAGCACCCAGAATCTATGTTTGGACCTATGTGGGTACCCGTTAGAACCGCCTCAATGAGGCGGTTCTATCGAGCACCCAGAACCTATGTTTGGAGTATAAGCAAGAAAAATATCACACATTTTCATCCACAAATAGCCTTTTTTGTGGATTGAAAAATGTAATTTATCATATGATGTCGCGTCTGAGAGTGTAATAACGCCATGTAATATTTTCGATAATCCACTAGTGGATTAAATATGCAAATTAGCTAGATACGTCCCGTAACGTTACCTGTACGACGTCCTTAACGACGTCGCGTTTACTAACGGCGGAATATTTTGAAATTTTGTGTAAACAATTGTGAATACAATGCGTTTCAAATGTCATATGATAAATAGAATCTTGCATTCGTGCTCATGTATTATTGAATTTATTAAACTCGTTGAGGAAAAGGGATAAAATGCTCGGCCAAGCCTCGCATTTTATCCCTTTTCCTCAACTCGTTTAATAAATTCAATAATACATGAACACTCATGTAAGATCCTCTATGTATCACAGAGATGTGTTATCGTAATGCTATCCTCTAGCTTCCAATAGAAATGTCAAAGCTCTAAAATACTGATGCAAAAACGCATTGCTTTTAGTGTTGAAGTCTATTCAGCGGCCGCCCCACACCCCGATTTCTGTGTATATATGCATCAAGCGAGACAGAGAGGAAACAGAAAGGGAAACTAGCGACAAGCTTTAAAGTAATGTAAAAAATGATTTGCAGAATGATAAGACAAACTTTTTGTTGAAGAGGAAAAAAAAACAGTCCCTTAAAGGGAATGGGAACGCCTTCAGGGGAGGCAACTCCTGCAAAAGTATTTTGTCTTCCATATCAATAGCGGTCAACTCTTATAGAAAAGAATTTGCTCCTGAGGAGTAAATTATTTCCTTTAAGAGTAGACCACTTTTTCCGTGGGAAAAGGCTAATAGAAAGGCGAACAGGAAGTCCCGAAATCGTCTCCCTTTGAAAAAGGCGGGAAAATCTTCAAGGTATTTCCAATGCCCTTAATGTGTCTCCCGAACTGATTTTATTACAAGTCTGTATAATGAATATCCCTGTAACATTACGATAACACACTCGTGCGACAAAGTGCATTTTTCACATCTCCAAAATGACTACTTTTCTGGTGAAACTCCGTGATATTTTTATTATTTCTACCGCAAACATAAGTTGTGGGTACTCGTTAGAACCGCCTCATTGAGGCGGTTCTAACGAGTACCCACAACGTATGTCTTGGAGCAGAAATAAGAAAAATTATGAAGACCCCCGTAAACCCCAGTTTTCTCTATATAAAGTGGGACGTAGGGGGGTGTTCATTTCACGGACTTGGTCACGTGATGAATCCGATGGTTCGTACACGTCAGGTAAACAAGTCCTCGTCATTAACAACCTTCTAAACCCCACTTTATACTGTATATTTTTCTTATTTTGCCTTTAAGACATAGATTGTGGGTAATTAAAAAAAGTTTATACTAATTTATTTTAGTTCGAATGCGATGAAAGCTTCAAGCTTATTGAATCGCTTTCGAACACTCATTCCGGATGTTTCACTCGCGCGCGCACTGGGGCAGTGTCATTAACTGCCTTGCCCAAGGACACACCTCGATACCGGTGGCTGGATTCTAACGCACAACCTCTCGACCATAAGTCGAACGCGTCAACCACTGTGCTATCGAGGCTGACGAGCTAATTGAGACGGTTCTAATGAGCACTCATAACCTATATTTCGGGTATGAATAAGAAAATTATCACACAAAATATCCATCAGAAAAACATAAGTGTTTTGGTGGCATGACACAATGCACTGCACCACAGGGATGTGTTATCGCAATGAAAAACTAGACCACCATTTTCATTATCTTGGCTCAAAATTTAGATTATGAATTAGGGGATAACTGTACTGAAAATTGTCATTTGGGGAGGTAAATCGGAGGTTTTACGGTCGGAAATTGCGTTTTACGGCGACGCGTTAGCGGAGCCGTAAAACGTAATTTGCGACCGAAAAACCGACGATTTACCTCCCCAAATGACAATTTTCAAGACAGTTATCCCCATTCTAATACACTTATTCGATTGTTAAGCTAAAAACTGAACTATTTTGCACAAGGCGACAAGCGCAGTGAGCTGCGTAAAACCAAATGCCAGCCAATGAAAAGCGACGTTACGCGATGACGTCGGGTTTCCGACAGTATATCGCAGAATATACTGTCGCAAATTTTTGACGTTATCCAATCAGACGTACTGTTACATACGCAAGTGCATTAGAATACTCGTTAGAAACGCCTCTCAATCCATTTACAATCTATATTTGGACTAGAAAATTAGAAATATGTCTTTTTCTTCAATACTGGTTCTCGAGATACTACCGACGCCATTTTAGTGTATGGGTATATCATCAGAATGTGAATAATTCTTATGCAGGACATGAATAATTTCTCTGATCTAATCCCGACTTTTATGGCCCCCTTATGAGCAATAAATACATAGAGGCTATTTGATTTTTTAGAGTAAGGTCGATTTTTACTTTACTGAAGGAAGTATTTTCACGTGTGGCGAAGACACGAGTGAAACTACTAATTTTGATACTTCAGAGTGCGTGACAGTGAATGATATTTTTCTTACTCATACTCCAAACCTAGGTTTTGGGTGCTGGTTAAAACCTTCTCAACAAGGCGTCCTGAGTACCACAGCCTATGTCTTGGAGCGGGAATAAGAAACTTATTGCATATATATAAATATATAAGCCTGTCAAGCAATGTATTCTCTATGTAATGCTGGGTTAACGTGTACTTTTTACATGAAGGAGAGCCTATTTTTGCCTTGCAAAAGAGAAAATTGTGTAACCTTTTATATTACAAGTTTTAGATGAAACGAACCAAACATTTTCCTTGCATATCTAAGTAAATTCATCGCTGACCAATTGTTCAACGAAAGTATAAATACACACACGTTATGCCCAGAGATAAAACTCTATTTTAAACATGGCGGCGAGTCTAAAGGAAAGAATATCTTAGTAAATTCATCGCTGACCAATTTTGAGTTACCCATACGCAAATACACACACATGTTATGTAACTGCCCAGCGATAAAACGCTATTTTAAACATGGCGGCTAGTCTAAAGGAAAGAATGAGCTTCAACAAGGACATTACAAAAACATGCTTATACCAATACATGTAAATTTTACCGCCAAAAATCTCAAATTTTAAGAAAAAAAAATCTGATATTTTTTTCTTATTTCTATGCTCAAAATATATATTGTGGGTACTCGTTAGAGGCGGTTCTAACGAGTACCCACAGTCCATATTTAAAGCAGAAATAAGAAAAATAAGGTTTAGCCCTGTAAACCCGTTTTACAATATAAAAGTGGTGTTCAAGAGGGGTCAAAATTATATAGGTGTGTTTCCGTGATCGGAAAATCTTGCTTTCACGGAAAGCCCATGTAGAGAGAAAAACAAAATATAAGTCCGCCATTCCTTAATTCCGATTATTTTTCATTACGCATATTTACCTGTCAGTACCACCAATACAACAGCCAAAAATAGAGCAGCGTGGACAAGTCTTCGAGTCATGGTGAATTCCTAAAAAATATATTAAGCAAATTTAGCATTTCGTTTTAATAATTTGGCTTAGTTTGGCGTGAAACGACCTACTCAATATCGTTAATATCATAGGTATCTAACCATTTTGCCAGGGCATGCTCATACAACAGCAGTTAACAAGTACAACGCACGGCCACCGGTCATCGGTGCTTGGAGAAATAAATTGCACAGCTTTGTGCTTGCACGCAGAGTTGTAACTGACCGCACATTAGTACTTGTAAAGTAGAAGTAAAACAAAGATCAGGAATCGATACAATTAACATACTCCACCCATCAAAGACACCAAAAAAGGTCTATGCCAGCCCAGGAAACGTGGTGCGAGTCGGGACACATATACATTTTTAGGTGCAGGGCTTTAGAAGTCATGTCATTTCAATTCCGGTAAAAGTACCATAAAATAGGAACCAATGTCTCCAAAATGACATATATACTGTTGATGAGGACGTGAAACCTCAAGTCAAAGAAACCAACGGTGCAAGGCACATTCTTTCACCAGAAACTGACAGATACCCGGAAACAGTTCATGGTCACTCACCACACAAGAATATTACCGGAGCCAGCGAGAATCGAGCCAGTGACCCTCGAAGTTCTAGAAAATTTGAAAGCAATGTCTCCAAAATACCTATATACTGTTGATGAGGAATTAAACCTTAATTCAAACACACAAACAGAGCAGGGCACATTCTTTCACCAGAAACTGACTGATACTTTCATGAATTAGTAGGGGGGTGGGGGGGGGGGAGAGAATTACCAGAGGAAACATTTCATGGTCACTCACCACACAATTCTGTTGTCGGTTCTCTCACAAGTTCTGTAATGGAGGGCCAGTTTTGTGGTCGTTTTATTTTTATATTTATTTATTTATTTTATTTTTTTTATATAAAATAATTGCTTTCTTTAACCGCAAAAAGTCCACTTTTGCATATATTTTTTTTATTTTTTTTATTTCTTTTATTCCACAGCCATATATCAACATAGATGTATACAGACGTTCTACAATATTATTGTAATATAGCTCTTCATTTTTTACGGCACATTCACAAAGTATTAATCACTACTAGTATAACCGAAGCAGGCGATTTATAAACAAATTCACGGGGGAGTAATTCGATAAGATATTCAGAAAGAGAATTACCAGAGGAAACATTTCATGGTCACTCACCACACAATTCTGTTGTCGGTTCTCTCACAAGTTCTAAAATGGAGGGCCAGTTTTTGTGGTCGTTTTATTTTTATATTTATTTATTATTTTTTTTATAAAATAATTGCTTTCTTTAACCGCAAAAAGTCCCCTTTTGCATTTTTTTCTTTTTATTTCTTTTATTCCACAGCCATATATCAACATAGATGTATACAGACGTTCTACAATATTATTGTAATATAGCTCTTCATTTTTTTTACCGGCACATTCACAAAGTATTGATCACTACTAGTATAACCGAAGCAGGCGATTTATAAACAAATTCAAGGGGGAGTAATTCGATAAGATATTCAGAAAGAGAATTACCAGAGGAAACATTCCGACCAAGTTACCTCCGAAATAACACACTAAGTAAAAATAGCCAGAAAAGCAGATAATATACCAATTATAAGATCATAATTGATGTTTTGTCTGTCCGCCTGCACTGAAATCCAACGGCCCAGTCAACACTATTTAGATCATTTCTGAGCCGGTCAGTTCACCTTTCCACACTTTCCATGGACAGGCTTACACATTGGCCGTTAACCAGTACAAAGCACACAGTTTCGCCAAAAACTGACAACCCTGAACCAGCGGAAGGGAAAGTCCGTAGAAAAAGATTTCACGATCAATCTCCTCGAATGAATGTAGCCGACACCGGCTCACAATGGCATTAAATAAATCCTAAATTTGATTCTTTTCTAGCCATATTTACATGTCCAGTGTAAAGTCTAATATAAACTTATGCATAACCGTGTAGTTCACACTTCCATGAACACGTCGGGTCACATGATTTTCAGTGATGTCAAGTGACGCAATTCCAAACCATGGCTCCCCACGGGCACCAGCGACGCCCACCCCACTCCGCTCTTCGCAGAAAAACAGCGTGTAAATGGTTTTTAGCTTTAAAAGTTTAGACTGTAAGCATATTTTCGCCAAAGTAATGAGAAACAAAGAATGCAAACTTAGAAAATAAATACAATCCCTCTGTCCCTCCTGAAAGTATGAACGACAGCGGGTCTCTAGCAAAAATTACAGGAACCCTTCGGGTTCGCATGAAGCTTTATATGCTCCTTGAGAGGCTGAAGAAAGAAAACAAAATAATACACACTGTTTTTCCTCACCCGCCACTAATAGTCCATTTAATTTGCTAGGAAAACGTATGCTGCAAACTTAATGTCACCAAAGTACGGTCATACTACGGAGACCATGGTTCAATCTTACGTCACTTAACAGTCATCAAGTTTCAAGGTAACAATATTAGGAATGTAAAAATGGATGCAAATATACGGGAGTGGATATTTTCCATACATTTCTCTCCCTTTGCAAACAGTCAATTGTACAAAAGGAAAGAAATAAACTACGCAAACACACATACACACATACACAACACAAAAACTACAGAGGTCAAAATGCACGTCACGGAAACGTATCACGAACATTCTCCATTTCCCTCACAGACACCACCGGAGAGAGACATTTCGACCATTATATTAGGTAAAAAAAAATGCTTTTATTCTTTAGGACTGACTTAAAGTTACGGGTTTAAGGACCCTTAAACCTTCGGCCCACATATGCATATCAGAGAGAGAAGGGGACAAGGAAAATTTAACTTTAAACGATATTTGATTTTTTCAGTGTAAGACCGAACTTCATCTCACTGAAAGAACACCAAAACCAGCATTTTCACGAGTGGCGTAGCCACGAGTGAAAATACCAGTTCTGGCGTTCATGAGTGAAACAAAATTCGATCTTACACTAAAAAATTCAAAACTTTCTGCTTCTTACATGCTTCAAAGCGTGAATATGTATCTTCACTAATCGCGTCACTCACGCTCAGAGAAAACTAGCTTTGTTCCTGGTCGTTTCGCGTCTATTTAGTGGTGTCCGAACGTATTTACTGAGTATAATACTGGGTGTAAACTACAAGTTTGCACCTAAGAAATAGCCTGGAATAGTATTTCTATGAATGGTTCCTGAAATAATGGAACGATTAGTTTTTCTAAGAAAATGCGGAGATTTGACCTCGAGTGACAAAATACATCACGTCGGCGTCAAAAATGAAGTCATTAACGTCCTCGTGACGTGTGAACGGGCTTAGCGTCAGTTCTAATACAATTCATGAGTTTTCGATCATCTGACAATGGAAAACTGACCACAGATTTAGATGTCGAGACAAAAGTAGTCCCAAACTGTAAGAGATATACTGATATCAGTCACTGTTGGAAACAGTGACAATACCGTTTTCGATTTCACTAAGAAATCTCTATATTTCATTGAAAACCGTATAAGAAAAAGAGGCTATCCGACTCCTTCAGTGCCTGATCGAATCGAATTTTAACCGAATGGACACCAAAACCAGCATCTTCACGAGTGGCATAGCCACGAGCGGAAATACCAGTTTCGGTGCTCATGGGTGAAACAAAACCCGTCCTATACTAAAAAAAATAAATTATCCCCTTCGTACATGCTTCAAAACGGTTTTAATTTAGCTTCACTAATCGCGTCACTCACACTCAGAGAAAACTAACTTTGTTCCTGGTCGTTTCGTATCGATTTAGTGGTATCCAACGTATTTGCTGGGTATAAAATTGGGTGTAAACTAAAAGTTTGCATCCTAGAAATAGCCTGGTATGAATTTCTATGAATTGTTTCTGAAATAATTGAGAGATTAGTTTCCCAAAGAAAGTGCGGACAGATCTAACGTCGTGCGACAATACACGTGACGTCAGCGTCGAAAATGACGTCATTAATGTCCTCGTGGCGTGAAAACTGGCTTAGCGTCAATTCTAATAAAGTTCGTCAATTTTCAATAATCTGACAATGGAAAATCTGACCATGTAATTAAATTTCGAAAAAAGTTAGTCCCAAACAGTGAAAAATAGAATTGATATCAGTCACAGTTTGAAACAGTAACAATATCATTTTCGATTTCACTAAGAAATGTCTATATTTCCTTGAAAAGCATGTAAGAAAAACAGCTTATACAAAGTACAGTTCTCTAAACACCAAACAGCTCATGGAAAATCGGATGAAAAGAGCAGAAGAAATAGCGTAGTCAGTTCGGAATTAATCGTATCTGAAAACAAAAATCGTCCCAAAATTTTGGACAATTTACAACCCCTGCTCTAGAAGTCCCAATTCCAGCAACATGGTTTCTGCCCTGACTATTGTAATACATTTTTATAAGAGTTCCAGCTTTTTTCAATTTTTTTCCAATCTTCCATTTTTACTTGCATTATATTTTTCTAGCTGGTAATGAGTCTTAAGAGATATTTTAAAAACACAAAATAAAGGTATAGATTCGTCAAATTTCCTAGCATATATAAATTGTTTTGCTTTGAGAAGCAACTGGTTTATCACTGTATCATAGGCTAGCGAACCAAACAAAATATCCTTTTCATTCCATTCATATGGTAATATAATACTTTTGGATGTGAGAAAATCTTTAAACTATTTCCAAAACGTTTGTACGTATCTACAATCTCAAAAAAAGGTGTTTCAATGTCTCAATTTCATTTACACAGAATGTACAGTTGTTATTTTCTTTAATATTCATTTTTGCCAATAGATTGTTTGATGGTAAAATTCTATGTAACACTCTAAGCTGGAACCATAGCATATTAGAATCTTTTGTAACTTTGAATGGCAATTTAAAATATTTTTCCAGTCTGGTACATTATCAAAATGTATATCTCTTTCCCATTTCCTAATTGACACTGGAAGTAAATCTTTATTCACAAGCACATCATATATATTCCTACAACCTTTGGCATTTTTTATAATAGTGTAGATAGGTGCTGGACATATTGGCTGTTGCCCTCTAACAGGTAAATGTTGAAATGCTAATGTACTCAGTTAACTTTCGCAAGCAGCTATAATACCACGATAAGTAAGAAAATTCGTATTTATATTAAATTTTTCCTGAAAAACATTTATATTATAAACACTGCCGTTTCTGTCCATCAAATCATTTATAAAAGTGACACCAGACTGGAACCATTGTCTAACAAAAAGACTTTTTCTTCCGACCTTGATGTTATGATTGAACCATAATGGTGTACATACATAATCTTTCCATGCTACTGGGGTATATGCTAAAGAATAAACATGCAATGTGTTGTATGCATCATACCAAAAGGGATTATCGATCCTATCTAAATTATTTTTTAAATAGTCACTGCCATACAACAGAATATTTTTAGTAAAGGGATACATGAAGTTATGTATTTCGAAACAGTCTTTCTTTTCAGTTATTTGTCTTCTTATCCAGCTTATTTTAAGTGCATTAATAAATTCTTTAATGTCAACCATACGTAAACCCCCATTATCATACCCCTGTACAACTACTGCCCTTTTTATTTTATCATGATCGTTTTTCCATAAGAATTTAAAACACATACTCTGTAGTGTCTTCATAAATTCAGGAGAAGGGTTTGGCAAACCTATGAACAAATGATTTAACATCGGTATTGCAAGACTCTTTATTACTACTAATTTCCTAAAGGAGTTAGTACCCTTTTAGACCAGGTATTAAAACCATTCTGTATAACCGTAAGTTCAGAGTCGTAATTAATATTTACAATGTCTTGTAAATTAGTAGACATAGTAACACCTAACATGGAGAAAGTTCCTTTCTCCCGGTGCAAACTGTAATCCTCACATAAAACTAGGTTTGATCCTTTTCTTGAACCAAACCATACTACTGATGTTTTATCTACATTTACACCAAGGCCGGAAATATCCGCATATAATTTTAACACTAGGAGGGTGTTTTTAAGAGAATTCTCTGTACCATCCAATATACAAGATGTATCATCTGCGTATTGTGATATAACATATTCCTTGTCCCCAACCCTAATTCCTTTGATATTTTTATTATTTCTTATTAGTATTGCCAAAATCTCAGCGCAGAGTAAAAATATATATGGTGAAATTGGGTCACCCTGGCGGCAGCCCCGTTGCAAGAAAAACCATTCAGAAAGATGTCCGTTAATCTGCACGCACGAACTTATATTTTTGTACAAAATATTGATCAACTTCTTAAATGTTATTCCAAAATTAAAATAATCCAAGACCTTATTTAAGAAAGCCCATGAAACGGAATCAAATGCTTTTTCAAAGTCAATCAAAAGAAGAAGCCCAGGAATATTTTATATATATTTATTTATTGGTGGGTGGGGTGGGTACTCAGGTTTTCGACCACACTTGATTAACGATGTGCTCGAAATAAGTGAAAAAATGTTTAAAGGGTCGAAAATACAAATGTATATTGTATATTGTGTGTACACGCACCTTAAAGATAAAATCAAAACGCCAAAGGCACTGAAATGACAGATTCTATGAGAAAATCATAACACTGTGAAAACTTACAGAAAACCTTTCTCAAAAGAGCTTAAAATTTAGAGCAGTTCTGCAAATTCCAATATATTTGTGCAGATGTCTGTAGACCGGTGATATAATGAAACACCATTCGATGTTTCATATTTTTGAAAGAAACTATTTACGTTTTCAAAACCAAACATTAAAATTCAAGTTTTAACAATGCTTCTGTCCATAAGTAACAGTTTTTGTCTGGTCGGTTGTGGACACCTCTACCCAAAGATGCTCTATGGGAAAGAGATCGGAGGAGAAAGGCTGGCTAGTCCAGTACATGAATTCCATCGGCTTGAAAATATTTTTGAGTAAGAATAGCACTATGAGCCCGCTCGTAATCCTGCTGGATAAGATATCCCGGATTCTGAGTGTAAACAAATAAATGGAACCATGTGAGGCCGAAGCACTTGATTGATGTAACGTCTCGCTGTTTAATCCACGTCTCAGCTATGATCTTGAATGTTCTAAATGACACTAAGCTGCGTTCGCTAACTACACGCAATAGCTCGCCACACAATTACGCTTATTTCACCCGATATGTCATGCTCCATTACGCACGCGTCGCCTCGGCATACCTTACACCTATACGCCGAAACACCCGGAAACGACAACTGGCGTGATTCACGCTGAAGTGCGATTTGTCACTGAAACGCATATGTCAGTCGCTTAGACGCCAATTTGCGTATTTCATGCACTAGCGTAAGTGTTTCGTACGGTGTCGACGCGTTAACTTTGGTCACGACAGGGACGTCTAGCTCTCAAACGTGCATCGCATGAGGGCGACGATCAGTGTCAGTGCTTATTAGTCAGCAGTTGAGACACCTTGTTTATCTACAGGTAGAGTGTAGCTGCTGCCGGCGGAAATCTGTTTCGCGTATTGGTCACGACAGGGACGTCTAGCTCTCAAACGTGCATCGCATGAGGGCGACGATCAGTGTCAGTGCTTATTAGTCAGCAGTTGAGACCCCTTGTTTATCTACAGGTAGAGTGTAGCTGCTGCCGGCGAAATCTGTTTCGCGTATGCGTCTGACGGTCGAATCGACCTTGACGTACGGACGTCGGTCTTCCGCTACCTCGACGTCCACTAGCGTCTTCTGTATACAGTAAGATGTCGCTCCAATAGACGATAGATCACACGCATGTAACACCCAAAATCAGAATCAACGTCATCCGCTTTCCGACCAGCTTCTAACTGTCCAGGGGCACGCTTACGATCCTTTAATGAAAAATATGTTGCAATACGCTCTCACAAGAAGACGCGTTCGGCAGCGTCTAATCTTGGTCTACACTGTTTGCCAAGCTCACCCCATGATTCCAGGATAACCCTCTTCCGTCTTATGGACTACCCCGGTCTCACTGCGGCTATTTTCTACAAGACAAAAAGTTATTCTGACAAGTCATCGATGACCAGTCAGTGATAGTCACGTAGACATTAGCACTGAAGCGCTATTCTTATTATCAACTTCGGGTCGAATGCCAAACAATCAACCCAAACATAGCCGCGTCGTTTGTCAGTGTTGGGTACATGTAAGTGTCATCTGTAAAATCTGCACATGAATCAAATGTTGGCTCTGGCAAACAATGTAAACTCAGTTCAAAGCCACACAACACGGTGCTGATCTTGTTCTACACTTTTTTTGCATAAGATACTAGCATCTTAAGTTTAAACGAATCAGTCCAAGTCCCCGTTCATGACCAACCTTCATTTAGAGACAATCGGCATGAGTGTTGTCCGTGCTTTGGTTTTTTCACTGCCTTGGGTTTCTGGAGTGCACTTTTCCATCACTGAAGTCGGGCTCGTCCATTCTGCTAAATATATGGCACCTAGAATTATATCATAGGACCTACACTAAGTACCTGTACCATATTCCAGGGTTGAAAGGGACAGCCTTTCTTTTCTATTTTTCCACGCAAAGTCAATATACACCTAAGTTGTAACTGACCTAAACTTGACCTCGAATGTCAGAAAGAAAACCCATTAATATTCTTGTCTACAGCTGACCTGCTCCAAAAGCAGGCTGGTCTTTAAGGATTAAATATTGACAGCACTGATAGAAAACAGTGTAACACCTGAGCAGACTGCTGAGCAGACGCCACATTGATCTGGGCCTTCGCCAATTCCGTCGCATGATGGAGTTGATTCATATGAAATGCTGAATCGTCAAGTCGTCTGCTTCAAAAGTTTGTATTGCGCTAACAGGATAACTAATACGCTCGTACAATTTTGATTACTGCGCCAAACCGGACTACATTTTGTGCGGACTCATATTTCTATGGCGTCAAAGCCGGAAGAACAAGTCTGAATTACTTTTAACGTGCAGCACAGCAAGAATAGACAGATGGAATCTGTCATTAACCAGGTAGATAAACGTCCCTATGATCCAATTATATGGAACCTGTTCTTTCAGCGTAGCTGTATAAGCTGGCTTTTGACCTACCTACTTATTGATATTAGTCCAAACTGAATAAATTGCAATTTGCGATTGGTTGAACATGTGTATACTGCTGCAAAAAAAGTATCTACTACGTAGCTACTGCAAGTTTTCACTTAACAATACAATAGTAAATTTAGACTCAAAATGGTGCCATAAATTAATCATACAACTTCATATTCCATGTTTCACCACAAATTATTCCTTAACCTACAATATTACAAAGCTTGTTTAATTTGAAAGAAATTAGATAAGACTGATGTGAATGCAATGATCAAGTAAGCCTTGTTTATAACAATAATGTCACTAAGTCATAAAAGTACACATAAAGTATCCAAGACAGGTAATAATAAAAATAGGCAAGTAAGAGCGAGTCGGTCCGTCCATGCTTATAAACCCTATTGGTTTCATTGGACGACAGGGCTTGAGATGTCATTTCCCCTCAATACCAGGTAAAAGTCTCACAAAGTTGGAAGCAATGTCTCCAAAATGACCTATACAGTGTTGGCGGGGACGCTAAATCTCAAATCAAAGAAACAAACAAACAAATAAGCGTGTAATTTTGTACAGTGTAAGTCAGTGCCCAAACAATAAGTGGACAAGGGGCGTTCAACAAGTTTAACGGTTTGGTTCAACTTCATAGACATAGACATAGAAGTTTTATTTAGTGTCGAATATGTATAACAAGTAACATAAGCCCAGTAGGGCTTGTATTTCGACAAACATTATGTAAAACAACAACGGGTTATAAATATATCACAGTATGCAGACATGGGTATGTACAGATTACAAATAAAGGCACAAGTTAAAGAGTCATCTCACAGTTAGATAGTTACATAAGAAATAGGTGTTGTAAGATTTACATGTACAAGGTACGTTAAGACATATAATAGACAGTAAATATTAATACATGTAAAAATGTACATGTAAGGGGAGAATACTAAAAAAAAGATTAAAAAAAATAAAAAAGCATGGACTTCTATCAACACGGAATTATCATTTGCCTTTCAATGATGTGCAAAATGGAATGTAAAATCGCATGTATACCTATACCTTCAGCTTTGTACAAATATTGGATACATACATAATATTGTTCATTCTTAACTAGTAAATAGGTTTGTTGAACGATGGATTATAAAACCCACAACCCATATATGCCTGTATACCCCTGTAAATCCCATGTTTATATAAAAGTTGGGTTTAAGGGTGTAAAAATTATATAGGCGTGTCTTCGCGATAGAAATTCAGTATTCGGCGAGGCGGTTCTAACGAGTACTCATATTCAATGTTTTTAGCAGGGCTTCTGCTGCTTTTTCATCGCTTAGTTTGATCATTTTTCTTTTTCTCAAAATTCCTCATATTTAGAATTTGGATGCAAATTTGTGTCATTTGTCTCAGGAATTACTGGGACATTTGGTACAGACATGGACAGTTGCTGCTGCTGCTTATTTGTCCCTTTACTTGTTCATTTTTATTTTTTATGCAACGTCACATCTACGTCGTTGCATAGTACAGAAATTAATCATGACGTTTATTAGAATCAGCCTGCTTGTGCTTATTCTTCCATTTGTTTGTTTTGTTTTTCTCTATGTTGCAAACACTGAAAATTTGTGTCACGAATGTCTCAGAAACAACTGGGCCTACGAACTTGAATATGTTCTATAAAAGGGTTATCTTTGGAAGCAAGGAATACAACACAGAAGTGAAAAAGTATGGAGTGTACATGTTTTCTGGGCCAAACTAGCTAGTTTCGGCCAATTAGGCCTCCTCAGTGACCCTCAGATATTTTCAAAATTCCACAATGGATTCAATGATCCCAAAGGACAAGAAAATATAATCCACACTATGATGTAGGGCAGGGAGACGTTTTACCGCCGCCACGGTATTCATGTGACGTATTCTTCCAAAGACGTGTTCAAGTTGTCAGTTTTTCCAGAACAAGGGCTCAGTGGTTTTGCTTCCTTAATTGTGTATTTTTTGCGTCAAATTCATGTGGAGTTTTACATGTCAGCTCAAACGTTTAATCAATCGTCAGAAACAATTTTTTGGTGTGGCAAAAATGAAAAAGTATTTACTGAAACTAATCCATTTAACTCCGCGTATGACTGGCGGTATTCGACTGGGGGAAATTCGAAACGTGAAGCACTTTTTGAATTCGAGTGTAAAGTCGTGAATCGTTACCCCATAGATCAATTCATGTTGTTTTGAATAATAATCGACTTATCACTTGGTCGTATATCTTTTTTAAAAATATACTTTTATTTACAGATGTGTCATGACTTCAGAAAGCGCTATAGCGGGGGCTTTAGTCAGTTTTTGACAGATCAAGTTGCCCTTGCTCGACAGAAATAGGCAATAAAAGAGAGGAAGAAAACTGTTTATAGTAATGAAGTATTCTTTTCGAATAAGTGAGCAAGACATAAAAGCATGAAACAATATAGTTTCGATTCAACTTCGTTTTTGGTGAACTGTGTTGACTCAGATAAAAGCATGTTCACTGTAGTTAAGTGACCTCAGCCCTGAAGCTTCTGGTCTGGTTACAATCAAACTGTCTGAAACATCCGTCTGTAGGAGGGCCGAATGATTGTTCAACGTTATGAATGGAGTTATCCCTCTTGTTGCTAAAGCAACAAAATCTTTCAAAATCTCCTTTATAAGGACTGCTTTGATTTTCATCACGAAAACACGCCTATATAATTTTGACCCCCTCGAACCCCATTTTTATATAGTAAAACTGGGGTTTCCAGTGGTAAACCTTATTTTTCTTATTTGTGTTCTACAATACTGATTGTGGGTACACGTTAGAGGCGGTTCTAACAAGTACCCACAATCTATATTTTGAGCAGAAATAAGAAAAATATCACAATTTTTTCATCTCAAAAATTTTCATTTTTTTCGGCGATAAATGTGTCATTGTATTTGTATAGGCGTGTTTTCGTAATGTATTTCACAGAAATGTTTCTTCAAATATTGTTAAAACAATTCTGTTAAGTTCCCGCCCATCGGTTCCTGAAGAAATAGATTGGGCTGCATAGTGTTACACTTTTCTTACTCTTTATCACAAAAGGTGACTGATTGGCATGGAATTTTCGAATACTGTTGATACTTTTTGAATTCGTAATAAAGTTTATATTTCAAAAACTTTCTTCTTTTCATATTGACCCACAAAATAGTTCGTTGAGGCGGTTCTAACAAGTACCCACAATCTATATTTTGAGCAGAGATAAGAAAAATATCACAATTTTTTCATCTCAAAAATTTTCATTCTTTCGGCGATAAATGTGTCAATGTATTTGTATAGGCGTGTTTTCGTAATGTATTTCACAGAAATGTTTCTTCAAATATTGTTAAAACAATTCTGTTAAGTCCCCGCCCATCGGTCCTGAAGAAATAGATTGGGCTGCATAGTGTTACACTTTTCTTACTCTTTATCAAAAAGGTGTCTGATTGGCATGGAATTTTCGAATACTATTGATACTGTTTGAATTCGTAATAAAGTTTATATTGTAAAAACTTTCTTCTTTTCATATTGACCCACAAAATAGTTTCAAGTTTCATTTCCAGTATCTCTTACGCCGTTTTTATCATATGTCGCGTCTGAGAGTGTAATAACGCCATGTAATAAATTTGATAATCCACTAGTGGATTAAATATGCAAATTAGTTAGAAACACTCCGTAGCGTTACACGCACGCTGTTCTTAATGGCATCGAGTTTACTAATGACGGGATCTAGACATTTCTGTTAAAAATCGCGAATAAAAAGCGTTTTAAATATCATATGATAAATAGAATCTTGCATTCGTGCTCATGCATTATTGAATGTATTAAACGCACTGAGGAAAGGGGATAAAATTTCCTTATTTCCATATTTTCAAGAGAAATAAGAAAAATATCCAATTTTTTCGTCTTAAAATATTCGTTTTTCGACGGTAAAATTGGCAATATATTAGTATCGACTTGCTTTTGATATGTCTAGTAAACTCTACCATCCATACGGCAACTCGTAAAGAACTCAAGTGGTACCAATATTTCCTTATGAATTGGTGTAATGATTAAATCTCACTTTATGATTAATCCTACAACCCCTATCTCCGACAGATTAAATCTCATCAATTCAACTAGCCTTATCTCGAACCGATTAAATATCATTAATTCTGCTAACCCTGTCTCGAACAGATAAAATCACATTAATTTTACTTTCTCTGTCTCAAACAGATTAAATCCCATTAATTATACTTTGCCTATCTCGAACAGACTAAATCACATTAATTGTACTACCGCTATCTCGAACAGATTAAATCTCATTAATTCTGCTTTCCCTATCTCGAAAAGATTAAACCTCATTAGTTCTACTTTCCCTATCTCGAACAAATTAACTTTCATTAATTTAACTAGCCCAATCTCGAACAGATTAAATCTCATTGATTCCACCAGTTCTATCTATCTCATACAGATTAAATCGCATTGATGCTACTAGCCATATATCGAACAGATTAAATCTTATAAACCCTACTAGCCCAATCTCGAACAGATTTAATCTCATTAATTATTCTAACACTATCTAGAACAGATACAATAACATTAATTCTCGTAGCCCTATCTCGAACAGATGTAATCTCATGAATTCTACTACCCCCATCTCGAACAGATTTAATCTCATTTTTTCTTCTACCCCTGTCTCGAACAGATAAAATCCCATTTATTCTACCCATATCTCGAACAGATGTAATCTCATGAATTCTTCTACACCCATCTCGAACAGATTTAATCTCATTACTTCTTCTACCCCTGTCTCGAACAGATAAAATCCCATTTATTCTACCCCTATCTCGATCAGATAAAATGCCATTACTTTTACTAGCCCAATCTCGAACAGATTAAATATTATAACCTCTACTAGACCTAACTCGAACAGATTTAATCTCCTTTATTATTCTACCCCAATCTCAAACAGATAAAATCCAATTAATTCTACTAGCCCTATCTCGAACAGATTTTCAACGTTCTAATTGTACTTGAGTTATTAAATTTCGACTGTGCTTCGTTAAAGTTATTTTTTTGTTATAATATTACAAAAACGCACCTATTCATTTAGAAAGGAATTATGAAAATTTTATGATAAAATGTCTGACACTTTTTTATTTCTAATCAAAATAAAGATTGTGGGAACCAGTTAGAAGTGCCTCGGCGAGGTGCTTCTAATAAATACCCACAACCACAAAGAATGAATACCTTGTAAACCCTTATTTTACAATATACAAAATTGGGGTTTAAGTGTTTGTGGGGGGGGGGGGGGGAGTCGAAATTAAATACTATGCGTGTTTGCTATAAACACTTTTTACATTAAAATATCTTGAGTTATCCTACCAAGAAAACAAAATATGAATAAAAGGCTTAAAGGTTGCCTTTGGACACAAAACACACATAAAAGAATGAAAATCGAAGCCTCGGTTTTATTGAACCTCTTCATACACAGCAATATAGTTTGCAAGACTGGATACGCCTCCTAGCACCGGCTTCTGCGATATTCGATTTTCAATGTACCAGAATGGGATCAATGATCCCAAAGGAAAAGAAAATATAATCTGAACTTTGATAAAACAAGGGAAGACGTTTTACGGCCGCCACACAGTACTAAACACCAGCTGCAGTGAGATAAAATAAAAAGCCTTCTTTAAGGTAATAAAAAGAAATTCAAAGTAAGGCGGAAAAAATAGCTGTGTTTCTACTCACAAGCTGAAAAAATATTGGTCGATAGGTAGGAGAAAATATTGTTTATTGTTTTATTTTTTCACACGAAATGTGTTTTTATATTTGTATATGTTTGTTGATAAAAAAAATTGTCATGGTCTGACTTGCACTCTATATCATAATTAATTTAAGATGCTCTGTATTTTGGAGGGTACTAAATACCAAAAAAAAAACTACAAAAATGTTTTTAATCGCGAAATTACTGTGGGAAAATGGAAAGACGATACTGGGTAGGGTCGGAAATCGAAAATGGTAGGGTCGGTGTTTTATTTTGTTCTTTTATTGATCAAATTAGTAGAGTCGAGGAGTCTGAAGCAGAGTCGGTCGGGTTAGCAGAAACACAACTACTTTTTGTAGACCTAATTTTCTTGCACACCAGACAAGGAAATCCGTGATTTTACCCTGGGATAGAAATTTATGTTCTGATCCTGGTGTTCCGACCCAAAATCGAATATAATCGCGTGTTTGATAAATGCACTGGTTGATTACAACCTCATGCGCGGCGTCGTCATGCGTGACGTCACTAAACATTCCTGTTGTGTCATCACAAAATGGCGGACGTCGGTAACCGAAGTGACAGCAACATTAAAAATTCGCAATAGAAAAGGAAGGTATGCAAGAAAAATAATCCAATATGGGTGTGAGGGGTGGATAGAAAAATCCGTCCCTCGGGATCACTGTCCGGCATCACTCGGCAAGCCTCGTGATGCCGGACAGTGTCCCTCGGGGCGGATTTTTCAATCCACCCCTCACACCCATATAAGATTCTTATAACAACATTAGCCGGTCGATTGTCTTTGAGCTCGTTAAATGGCCTTGAATGGAAAATAAGGCTGTTTCATTTAACCCTTGATTTCCTGTACGTTATGCAGTCTACAGCATGTTAAAACCTTACGTTCTGTTTCGTTACGACTGCCTTAAACATGGAGTGCATAAAGCGGGTGTAGGTAGAACTTAGTTGTGACTGGAGCAAGATTGGCGTGAGTCTGGCGCATAGCCATTATAGTACGAGGATCATGTATATCACGTGCGATTATTTTGTCTGTTTTATACACACGATGCACACGATTCAAGTGTGATCATTGGCTTCCCTTCTATTTTGTACGAAAGAAATTAATGTACAACACAGCAAGAAAAACCCATTTTGAAGAAAAAGAAATTTTGAGGCTGTTGGCCATTTGGTATCTCTGATGGGAGCTATGGGTTGATTGTATCGATTCCTGATCATAGCCTCTACTTCTATTTTCTATAAGGAAAATGATGAGATATTAATCTCAACATTTAGTAATGACTCAACATCAAAATTGAAAAAAGGAAAATTAGGAGATAATGCGCTGTACATACTATTAGAAATTATACATACATGTAGAAATGCATATGTACTTTGAGAGCCAAAACAACCTGTCTGGTATTCCTGCATCCATATGATCTATTAATATTTATCATTACGCAAACAGGCCTATACAAATACATTGCCACTTTTATCTTCGAAAAAATGAAGATTTTAAGATGAAAAATTGTGATATTTTTTCTTATTTCTGCTCAAAATATAGATTGTGGGCACTCGTTAGAACCGCCTCATCTCATCGACCCCTGCAAACCCCAGTTATACAATATAAAAGGGGGTTTTGAGGGGGTCAAAAGTATATAGGCATGTTTTCGTGATGATTTATTAAGTCACCAAATGCATTCTGGAAACAGCCGAATATCGCAACCCAATTAGGGTCTAAATACCGGCTGAAATTGCCCTCTGTCGACCCGTAGGATATTCTAAATCAGGACGAATCTCATTAATTAATTCAAGCAATCTGTAGCGAGGAAATCTAACTCTCGCATAAAGCTAAATAATATTGCAAATATCAAAAAAGGATTATATATGTTTCTAAATACCCGTTCTCTACTTACACATCTCATATACTGTTACTACTCAAACCAATATACAATTCCGCCCGTTTTTACACAGAATAATGCAAAATAATCACGATACGCAAAAGTTCAGCCTGCTACCTAATAGACGTGCCCTACATCAAAGTGTAGATTATATTTTCTTGTCCTTTGGGATCATTGATTCCATTGTGGAATTTTGAAAATATCTGACGGTCACTGATGATGCCTAGATGGCCGAAACTAGCTAGTCTGACCCAGAAAACATGTACACTCCATATTGTTTTCAGTTCTGTGGTGTATTCTTTGCTTCCAAAGGATAACCCTTTTTTCTTGTCCTGTGGGATCACTGATTCCATTGTGGAATTTTGAAAATATCTGCGGGTCACTGATGAGGCCTAATTGGCCGAAACTAGCTAGTCTGGCCCAGAAAACATGTACACTCAATATTTTTCAATTCTGTAGTGTATTCCTTGCTTCCAAAGGACAACCCTTGTAAAGAACATATTTGTTTGCGACACGCCTCGTTTATGCACATCGAATAAATGTCTGCGACAATTTTACGACAGGCGTAGGCTTACGTCTGATTTATGTACTCGGCCCCCTGAGTCCGTCAGCAAACAATCACCGCCAAAGTGTAATAATAAGTAATTCTAACACAGCGCGCCTATGTAGGCAATGGGAAATAACTGTGTTTTATTCTACAACAAATCACGGCAACGAAGAGCGTGATGAGTGACGTCATGAAAAACTGCCAATTCATGACGTCACTGGTCGATTTCCTTGACGTTAGACGGTGTAACGTCATTTTACCGCAACGAAAACGTTAGAAAAGGATATAAATGCATGTGTTTCAGTCGATAATTTTAGCGAGATTTCTTTTTAAAATGGCGAAAAGTTGTGAGATTATGACGGAAACAATAGCATTATTGCCGATTTTCAGCCTGTTAGAATCGAAATAGATCAGCTCTAGTTTGTGATTTGTTGAGTAATAAATCACAGTTTGTCGGTCAGTTGTAAGCAGACAAATGACGCGCGCTACGCGCTCGTGATTTGATCTACTTTACAACTGACCCCCAAACTGTGATTTATTACTCAACAAATCACAGTTAGAGCTGATTTGTTTCTTAAGTAAAAAAAAAAAAATAAATAAATTAATAAACCACGAATTTCGGACTTGTGCAGGCATCTTCGGATGTTCTTTTTGAAAACTGATTTTGGCGACTCCTACTTCAGTCGCAGATAATCAAACGGTTTTAACTTTGTCGAGACGTGTTTCCGTGGCCTAGCGGTTTACAAGAGGACTGACTCTTAATCGTTAGGTCTCTCACCGCTGTGGTACGAGCCTCGCTTGGGTCACATGTGAAACGCCACGTTCTGCAACTAAAAGTCAGGGCCAGGAAATCATAAAAACAAAATAAATAATAATTATAATAACACCAACAACAATAAAATTAATAATAATAATAATAATAACAACAATAATAATCTAAATCTACCCCAGTCGACGGCCACAATTGATAAACTTTATCTAAAAAGCAAGTATCATGTAAACTAATCTAAGAAGTCTGAAAAAGCTAAATGTAAGTGAGAGAATAAGTAAATAAATGAATAAATAAATAAATAACTTACAAATCGTTTACAAGTATTTGTATAGAAATATACTTTGTCTGTAACGAACGCCTTCTGAACGAAGCCTGAATAAACCCTTTCAAATTATAGTCTTTACAGGGTATTGTTTTCATATTTTCACCATCTGTTGGCTGATAAAATGAGTCATCCTACTTAGTCACATAGACGTAGCAAATTTCACGCAGCACTTACAGGCATAACGACAACGCATCAAAGTGACACATTGCATTCTAATATACATGTATTTCTAACAAGCTGGCTTCCTTCAAAGAGGAATACAAAAGATGAAACTGCAATTTTGTTTCGACAAAAAAATACTTAACTTCATTTACTAAATGTCAGGTCAAGAAAATAGAAGTGAAGACAATCATCAGGAATCGATAAAATTAACCCACAACCCCCATCAGAGACACCAAAGGGAAAGAAACACAAACATAAAATAAATAGATACACACACTCAAAGCCAACCCCAAACAAATATAAACCGCGACAGAATAACCGCCTTTGAACAGTCAGTGAACGAATTTCACTGTGTGTGTGTGTGGGGGGGGGGGGGGGGGGGGGTTAAATCGATTTTACGCGGCAGCAATCCTCGCCCTTACTTCTGTCGGGAGTTAGACAAACAATGTGTATAGTCCGCATGAAGGCCTCCTAACTCTTCAGTGCAACATTTCCGACAACACAAAAATCGAACAACCACAGGGATGAAACAACGGTGAGCACTCGACGGCAAGAAACCACTGAAATGCTTTAGCTAAAGAAAACCAACAGTTAGACTCCGATGGGCCCGACCAGAGACAGAGCATCAGACACCAACCAACATTACACAAAATTAATTTCTCTCTAACTCTCAGTAAAATAGAAGCGAAGGCAATGATCAGGAATCGATGTAATTAACCCACATCAGAGACATCAAAGGGAAGGACACACAAAAATGAAACAACAGACCCTAATGGAAACATCAATAGCGAAAAGCCAAAAGGACAGTTACTTTCCCACAAAATTGCCAATTGGCGATCCAAAACAAAATAATATAAGAGATACAAACACTCAAAGACAAACTCTAACAAAAGTAAACCGCGACAGAAGAACCGCCTTGGAACGGTCAGTGAAACGAATTACACGGAGGGGGGGGGGGGGGGGGGGGGGGGGGCTTAAATCGATTTTACGTCTCAATACTCGTCCTTACTTCCGTCGCAATTTAGACACATTATTTTTCAGTCCGCAGAATGGCCTCCTAACTCATCAGTGCAACATCTCTGTGAACACAAAAAATCAAATGAACACAGAGATGAAACAACGCTGAGGACTCGACAGCAAGAAAACACTGAAATGCTGGAGCAAAAGAAAACCAACAATTAGACTCCGATGGGCCCGACCAGAGACGGAGCATCAGGCACCAACAACACTTTATAGAATTAGACCTCTAAAATTCTCAGTAAGCCATTACGCTGGAACCGTCATAGAATCTGAGGCCTGACCCACCGGCATGCAATTAAAGAGGGAAGCAAAGTTGTCCACCGTGATTGTGTTAACTACTTTGCATGCAGTCTGTCGTATAACATTTATGTTGTACCCAATCTTTTTATATCGAAGAATGATTTTACGAAATTGGGTGCTGAAGTCATTGCGGTTATATATATTTTTCTGAATTTATATACTAAATCACCATAAAATTCGTGTTCCGATAGACGTTTTGCAGAAGAGATTTTAGTCGATTATTGAATTTCAAAATTAAATCAGACTGACGTATATACACTTTTGCTAAGGCTTTGCCACATAAAATGGCCACGTAAAATCGATTTAAGCCCACCAGTGGTATTCGCTTCCGCTGACCGTTCCAAGGCGGTTCTTCTGTCGCGGTTTATTTTTGCTATGGTTTGTCTTTGGGTGTTTGTGCCGCTTATATTCTTTTATTTTGGATAGCCTTTTGGTCATTTTGTGGGAAAGTGACAGTCTTTTGGCTTTCCGCTGTTGATGTTTCCATTGGGTTATATTGTTTCATGTTTGTGTTTCTTTCCCTGTAGTGTCTCTGATTGGAGCTGTGAGTTAATTGTATCGATTGCCGATCATTGCTTCCATTTCTATTTTGCGTAGTTTATGGTACCGATAACCCTGATTATAAAGTTTAGCCGTTAACAATTTATTACGAGTGTTGAAGTCAGTTACGTGACTACACACTCTGGCAAAGCTTAATAATTGTGAAATATAAAAGCTATAGGATGATGGCGTACGAGGAACATCACCACCCAAAGAAAATTTACAATCTTAAAATCAAAATCACCCCGTTTTCCATACATTTTGCAAGAAACAAACCCATCTACAATAGATAAATGTAAATAATAAAAAAAGCGGAGCCTCGGTATAAGAAGAATTGCTTTATTTAACTGAAGTTCTGAGTGGATAAATGTGACTGATCAAACCACGGAAATAGGTATTGTCAATATTTAAAAAATATCAACCAAATATCTAGATGTCGAGCTAAAAGCTTCAATGATTTCATATTGGTTTTCAGATGAAAGTGACAGCATGAAGTCTCTCTCGTAACAAATCAAAAACAGATCACCCAGAAGGAGTGCGCAATTAGTACCCATCGGAATACCCACAACTTGTCTAAATAACTTAATACCAAATCTTATGTAAATATCGTTTAGTAGAAAGAAGGGAACTTCAAACACTTTCTGACATGACCATAAATTATATTTGTTATGCTCTTTAGAAGTGAGAAAATCATTTCTTACATTACATGCAAGAAAGAGAGAGTAGTCCCTATGAAATGTCAATTCAATTAAATCATTAAGCTTTTCTTTAATAAGAGTATGAGAAAGTGTAGTGTAAAGGGTGGAAAAAATCATAAGTAGATAGACTTGAAGCACGACAACGCCTGGTTTTCAATTTATTTAAAAGGCCATTAGAGATTTCTACCTGATCTTTCGAAGACTTTTTCGCAATATTTTTTCACATGTTTTTTTATGGTAATAAAACATGACGTTAATAATTTAGAGAGTTCAGTGGTTGTACAAGAGCTTGCATTTGCAATATACCGTGCGTTGTATGGTCTTTTATTAAGTTTAGGTAACCAATATAAAGTAGGAAGCTTGTCTCGTCCTTCTGTGACATAGACAGCAAACTTGGGGGCTGAATGACAAATGTGGCCATTAACTAAAGCCCTCTCTACAGCTAAAGGCTCAGTTCATAGACCTTAGTACCACCAAGATCTTGCTGAAGAGTAATAACATAGTGAAAAAGAAGCGGAAGCAATGATCAGGAATCGATACAATTAACCCACAGCTCGCATCAGACACCAAAGGGAAAGGAACACAAACATGAAACAACAGACCCTAATGGAAACATCAATAGCGGAAAGCCAAAATGACAAAGGATAACGCTTGCTTCCAAAGGATAACCCTTTTGTAGAACATTTTCCCACAAAATGGCAAATAGGCTATCCAAAATAAAATAATATAAGCGACACAAACACCCAAAGACAAACCATGTCAAAAATAAACCGCGACAGAACAACCGCCTGGGAACGGTCAGCGGAAACATATTCCACAGGGAAGGGGGGGGGGCTAAAATCGATTTTACGTGGCCACAATCATCGCCCTTACTTCCGTCGTTATTTAGACAAATAATTTGTACAGTCCGCATGAAGTCATCAGCGCAAAATCTCCGTGAACACAAAAATCAAACAACCACAGAGATGAAGCAACGCTGAGGACTTGACAGCAAGAAACCACTGAAATGCTGGAGCAAAAGAAAACCAACAGTTAGACTCCGATAGCCCGACCAGAGACAGGGCATCAGGTACCAACCAACTAAAGCCTTTACGCTGGTACCGTCATAAAATCTGAGGCCTGACCCACAGGCGTGCAATTAAAGAGGGAAGCAAAGTTGTCAACCGTGATTGGGTTAACTACCATGCACGCAGTCTGTCGTGTAACATTTATGTTGTACCCAATCTTTTTATATCGAAGAGTGATTTTACGAAATTGGGTGCTGAAATCATTGAGGTTATATATTTTTTCATTGAATGTATACAATAAGTCACCATAAAATTCGTGTTCCGATAGATCTTGATGCAGAAGAGATTTAAGTCCAATATTGAATTTTGAAATTAAATCAGAATGCCGTCTACAAAATTTTGAAACGGCTTTGCGTAGTTTATTATACCAAAAACCCTGATTAAGCAGTTTAGCCGTTAATAATTTATTACGAGTGTTGAAGTCAGTTACATGACTACAAATGGCAAATCAAATAAATATCGAAATATAAACGCCATAGGAGGTCGCACGGGGAACATCACCATCAAAAAAAGGAAAATATACAATTTCAAAATCAAAATCATCGCGTTTATCATAAATTTTGCAAGAAACAAACACATGTACAAAAGATAGATGTAAAGCCAAAAACGGGGCCTCGTTGTCAGAAGAATTTGCTTTATTTAACTGAAGTTCTGGTAGGATCAACCATCGAAATACGTATTATCAATATTTATAAATCATCCAAAGTAAGAGTACCAATGATTTCAGACTGGTTTTCAACAGAAAGGGACGTCATGAAGTTTCTCTCATAACAACAACAAACAACAACCACATTGTTAGTGGCCTTATCTGCTGGAGCCGACACAAACTTCTTTTGAAATTCTTGAATACCTAGTATAAGGTGACGTACAGACGTCTTAGGTTTAGGAGGTAATAAGTTCGTTTTTTTTTTAGAACAAAAAGAAATGCGTTTTTTCACTATTTTCAGTATGCTAGGTTTCCATTCTTTAAGAGCTTTATGCTCAACATACTATCGTTTACACATCGATTAGCAAATTCAGTCAAGGTAGCAGCGATTTCATCTCTGCATTTATTCAAATCAATTTTAGAAGGAAATCTATATTTCGGTCCTTTAGAAATTATATCATGTATCCTAGAATCTGGAATATTTTTTAAATTGCCAGTAATAATATGACCAGCGGCAGGACAGCAATACACTGAAGTTTTACAATCACAGGTATCAGGAGTGTTAGTGTCAGTATCAAGATCAGAAACAAGTTTATTGAAATTTAAAATGATAGATCTAACAGGTTTATTGTATTTATAGCAAATTGTGGGTGTTTCAGTATTTTGAAAATAAGCAGGAATGGATGAAATCACCTAATTGTCCTGGAAGATACTAGGTAAATCTATAAAATACAAACCCTTATTAATGAATGATATTTTGATGTAAAGACGCTTGTGATTAATTTCAGAATCGATTAAAGGAAATTTCATACGGAAGACTCCCTCTATCTTACGTGTAATGTAAGAAATGCTTTTATCAGTTCTGAAGAGCATAACAATTATACCTTATGGTCATGTCAGAAAGTGTGTGAAGCTTTCACCTTTCCACTTGACAATATTATATAAGATTTGGTACTAAGTTATTTAGACAAGTTGTGGGTATACCGATGGGTACAAATTGCGCAGCCTTTGTGGCTTTCGATGGTTTGATCAGTCCAATTTACCCCCTAGAACTTCAGTTAAATAAAGCAAATGGTTCTGATACCGAGACGCCGTTTTGGGATTTACATCTATATATTGTAGATTGGTTAGTTTCTTACAAAATTAATGATCAACGCAATGGCTTTGATTTTGAGATTGTAAACTTTCCTTTCATGGATGGTGATGTTCCTCGTGTGACATCCTATGGCGTGTATATTCCGCAATTAATTCGATTTGCCAGAGAGTCTAGTCATGTAACTGAATTCAACACTCGTAATGAATTCAGAACTGCTAAACTTCTTAATCAGGGTTATCGGTATCATAAACTACGGAAAGCCTTTTCAAATTTTTATAGACGCCATTCCGATTTAATTTCGAAATCCAATGTTGGACTTAAATCTCTTCTGCAACAAGATCTATTGGAACCGGAATTTTTCGGTGATTTAGTTTAATAATTTTAAACCTAGCTGTAGAAAACACCTCAATGTCGTGTAAAAGACCCACAAAACTGGACTCAAAGTCTCCAAAATGTCCTAAATTGTGTTGATGGGCACGTTAAGTAGAAGTAAAACAAATAACAGGAATCGATACAATTAACTTACTCCACCCATCAAAGACACCAAAGGGAAAGAAACACAAACATGAAGCGACCAGACCATAATGGAACCCTAAACAAAGGAAGGCCATAAGGACAGTTACTTTCCAACAAAATGGCCAAATGGCCATCCAAAATAAAAAGACACAAGTGATACAAATAGTAAGTAACAAACAACAACATAAATAAACCGCCACAGAAGAACCGCCTTGGAACGGTCAGTGGAAAGAATTCCACTTGGGGCTTAAATCGATTTTAAATGGCCATAATCCTCGCCCTTACCTCTGTCGCGGTATACACTAATTTTGTTTACTCCGTATCTGGGCTTCCTAACTCATCAGTGTAACATCTCCGAGAACATACAAATCAAAAAACTACAGAGATGCAACGAGGTTGAGGACTCGACAGCATACAACAACAGAATTGCTGGAGCAAAATAAAACTAACAGTTAGACTCCGAGGGGCCCGACCGAAGACGGAGCATCAGGAGCCAACCATTATAAAGAATACTAAAATAAAATAAAAATCAATTTATGCTTTTACGCTGGAACCGTCATATAATCTTAAGCCAGACCCACCGGTGTGCAATCAAAGAGGGAAGCAAAGTTGCCAACCGTGATTGGGTTAACCGCCATGCATGCAGCCTGTTTTAGAAAATTTATTTTGTACCCAATCTTTATATATCGACGACTGATTTAACGAAATTGGGTACCGAAGTGATTACAGGCATGTGTTTTTCTAAATCTATATACTAAATCACCATAGAATTCGGGTTCCGATAGGCCATGTTGCAGAAGTCTTTTAAGTCCAACACAGAATTTTGAAACCAAATCAGAATTGCGTCTATAAAACCTAGAAAAAGGCTTTACGTAGTTTATGATACCGATACCCCTGATTAAGAAGTTTAGCGGTTACTAACTTATTACGAGTGTTGAAGTCGGATACATGACTAGACACTCTAGCGAATCGAATTAACTGCGAAATATAAACCCCGTACGATGTCGCACGAGGAACATCACCGTCCAAAAAAGGAAAATTTACAATCTCGAAATCAAAATCATCACGTTTATCATAAATTTTGCAAGAAACAAATCCATCTACAATCGATAAATGCAAATCCAAAAAGGGGGTCTCGGTATCAGAGGAATTTGCCTTGTTTAACTGAAGTTCTAGGGATAAATCTGACAGATCAAACCATCAAAGTAAGTATTGTCAATATTTAATAAATCATCTAAATATCTAGAATTAGAACTAAAAGCTTCAATAATTTTAGATTGGTTATCAATGGAAAGCGACAACATTAAGTCCCTTTCATAACAATACAAGAACAGATCAGCCACAAGAGGTGCGCAATTCGTACCCATCGGATTGCCCACAATTTGTCTAAATAACTTAGTACCGAATCTAATATAAATATTGTCAAGTAGAAAGGTGAGGGCATCACACACTTTCTGACATGACCAAAGTGTATAATTCTTATGCTCTTTAGAACTGAAAAATGATTTTTTCGAGCATTACATGCAAGATAGAGAGAATCTTCTCTGTGAAAAGCCCATTCAATAAAACCATTAAACTTTTCTTTTATAAGATAATATGGAAGTGTAGTGTAAAGAGTGGAAAAATCGTAAGTAGACAGACATGAAGCACGAAATCGTCTGGATTTCAATTTATTTAAAACCTCATTCGAATTTTTATAGACCAAAACAGATTTCTTCCTGATCTTTCAAAGACTTTATCACAATATTTAATCACATGCGTTTTAATAGCAGTAAGACAGGAAGTTAATAATTTAGAAAGTTCAGTGGTAGTGCAAGAGCTATAATTTGCAATAAACCGTGCTTTGTAAGGTCTTTTATGAAGTTTTGGTAACCAGTATAGCGTAGGAAGCTTGTCTTGGCCTTCTGTAACACACACAGCAAACTTGGTGGCTGAATGACAGATATGTTCATCTACTATAGCTCTCTCTTCAGCTAAACGTTGAAGTTCATAGGCCTAATTACCACCAAGCTCCTGCTTAAGCGTGTTAACATAGTGGAGCCGTCACACAACGATGACGTTGTTAGCGGCATTGTCTGTAGGGGCCAAAACAAACTTCTTATGAAATTCTTATATACCTAGTTTAAGTTGACGTAATGACGTCGTAGGCTTAGGAGGTAATAAGTTAGTATTTTGAGAATAGAAAGAAATGCGTTTATTCACTAGTTTTAAAATGCTGAATCTCCAGTCCTTAAGGGCTTTATGCTCAACATACTCTCGCTTACACCATCGATTACCGAATTCATTCAAGGCAGCAGCGATTTCATCTCTACATTTACTGAAATCAGTTTTAGAAGGAAACCGATATTTCGGTAACCCCAATTCAAACAAACAAATTCATAAAAGACCATACAAAGCACGGTTTATTGCAAATTCAAGCTCTAGTACCACCACTGAACGTTACAAATTATTAACTTCATGTTTTACTTCCAACAAAAAACATGTAATTAAATACTGCGACAAAGTATCTGAAAGATTAGAGAAAAATCTATTTTGGTCTATAAACAGTTCTAATGAATTTTAGATAAATTGAAATCCAGACGTTTTCATACTTCAAGTGTGTCTACTTATGTTTTTTCCACCCTTTACACTACACATCCTCATAACCTTATAAAATAAAAACTTAATGATTTTATTGAATGGACACTTCACATTTCTATCTTGCATGTAATGTAAAATAGAAGTGGAAGCAATGATCAGGAATCGATATGTCACAGAGTTAAATAATGGAAACTGGATGAGCGCTTGCGCTTAGGACTTTCTAGTCATTTCCAGTTATTTCCCCATATTGATCGTCGCTTTTTATACTTCATCTTTCATTAAGCATTAGGCATTCCTGAGTAGCGCATATCAATTTCCGGTGTCCTTATGTAAGTCTCCCGCGCTTTTCACCTCACTGATTAACACTGCATTCGCAAATACGTACCTTAGCCGTTGTCAGTCTTCCTTTGTTCCTGTCAAGGGTAGGTCTTACGACCACCTGACGGACACATTTAATATAGTTTTCCTAATTACTTAGGATATTTATATATTATTTATCAGGTATGCGTTTACGTTATTTCATTATCATGTTAAACATTTTTAAATTATCATAACTGTCGTTATTTCATGAATATTCATATCTTGTTATTCCGGTCTCTCGACCTCGGGTCAGTCTTTCTTAGTTTCTGGCAAGGGTAGGTCTTACCACCACCTGAAGGACACATTTAATATAGTTTTCCTAATTACTTAGGATATTTATATATTATTTATCAGAATGACGAGGTCGAGAGAGGGAAGGTTCCACATTTAGTTCAAAAACATAAAAACACCAACTTAGGTGTCGTCTATCAACCTCGGACCCCCTCGAGATAGCGGGGAAGATCATTGTAACATCACCATGTGGCCACGAGCACCTTAATCAAATCATTCGTGACAGGTACAATTAACCCATAGCTCCCATCAGGTGTGTGTGGGGGGGACTTAAATAGATCTTACGTGGCCACAATCCTCGCCCTTAGTTCCGTCGCGATTTAGACCAATCATTTGCTCAGTCCTCTCAACTCATCAGCGCAACATCTCCGCGAACACAAAAAATTAAACAACCTCGGTGAGGACTCGACAGCGATACAAACACGTATAACAAAAATAAACCGCGACAGAAGAACCGCCTTGGAGAGTCAGTAAAACCAATTCCACGGGGGTGTTGGGGGGGGGGGGGGGGGCTTAAATCGATTTTACGTGGCCACAGTCCTCGCCCTTTCTTCTGTCGCTATTAAAACAAATAATTTGTTCGGTCCGCATGAAGGCCTCCTCACTCATCAATGCACCATCTCCGTGAACACAAAAATCAAACAACCCCAGAGATGTAACAACGGTGAGGACTCGAAGAAATGTTGTTTTCCACTTCTGAAGAGCATTAAAAATAAACTTTTTGGTCAGGTAAGAAAATGTGTGAAGCTCTAACTTTCTGCTTGACAATATTTACATAAGATTTGGTACTAAGTTATTTAGACAAATGGTGCGCATTCCGATGGGTACGGATTGCGCATCCTTCGTGGTTGATCTGTTCTTGTTTTGTTATGATGTCCCTTTCCGTTGAAAACCAATCTGAAATCATTGAAGCCTTTAGCTCGACTTCTATATATTTGGATGATTTATTAAATCTCGACAATACCTATTTCGATGGTTTGATCAGTCAAATTTACCCACCAGAACTTCAGTTAAACTAGAGCCAGGTTTATGAAACACAATGCCCCCAACTGCTTGACCCTAACACTGCTTGTCCCAGCAGTAATTGAGATATTTTTTTTATTTGGCTGCAATGCTGAAATTTTAGAAGGATGCACATGTGCATTAAAACTCCTTGAGTATCATTTCACGTGATTCTCGGACTTAGAGATTCGGGACGAATTTCATGAGAAGAGATTCGGGACGAATCTAATTAAGCAGGGGGGGAAATGTAGCAGGTCGGCCGTGTGGCTCGGTAGCTCAGTCGATAGGTCGGCATTTTCCCCCTGCCTAATGAGATTCGTCCCGAATCTCTAAGTCCTATCCAGTCCGGTGCTGGACCCACACTGGCCAGCAATGTTTGGGCGACACCCTAGACTGGCGGTTGATGCCTTTCTAGGCATAAATCCAGAGAGTAGGCATGCTAACCAGACAAAGTTTGCAGCCGATCTGAAAAAGAGGCTCGACTTTGTCTATAAGACAGCCACCAAGGAGGCCCGTCGCCAGGGCAGAAGGCATAAGGATCTTATGACCTTAAAGCTCGGGATGCCCAGCTTTTGCCCGGTGACCGTGTACTCGTGCGCAACGTCGGACTGAGGGGAAAGTGCAAGCTGGCAGATAAATGGGAGAAAGATGTGTACTTGGTTGTTGAACAGCCAAATACAGAGGTTCCTGTGTACGTTGTCAAACGTGAACATGGGAGGAGCATCCGAAGGATGATGCACAGGAATCTCCTTCTTCCATTCATGGCCCTTCCAGCATCCAAACAACGCTCCTTGGATACAGATATATCACCAAATCGACATCGGTTGAGGGTACAACTGCCGGTGATATCAATGTTTCAGGTGGAACGGCAGGTAGTGCAGCCTCACCTGCACCAGACTCTGCAGTTCCAGATAGTGCAAACATGCTGGATGCACCGGTATCCCCTAGTGTGGTGATACCCCCAGAGAGGGTCATTGAATCCTTTGGCGAAACCCTTCAGTCCTGCTCCGGGGTCTCAACCAGAATTGCGACCTCAAACACGTCCAACAAGGCATAGGCAGAAACCAAGGTGGCAGGCAGGAGGGGACTGGTTATTTTAAATTTTCGTATATTTTAAACTGACTTAACAGCTGACATGGTTTCCTGTGCGTGTATTTTATTTTATTTTTTAATTGAAATGTCGAGACGACATTTTTTTCACAGAGGTGGAGGGGAGCGTGTAACAGTAACGCTAAAATGTATTCTGGAGAGAGGCTTTTAAAATGTTAATTCAGCTAAAGGGGCATCTGAATTGCAGTCGAGTGGCGAAGCATTGCTTGTCATGGCGTCTCTGGAGAGCCTGTGTGTTGTCAGAGTGCCATTGGCAGGTGGTGCGTTGGCCTGCAATTCTGGTGACCCATTGTTTTTAAAAAAAATTCGTCTTCTGCTGGGTTGCAGTTGGTTGCCGGTGCATTGCTTGTCATGGCGTCTCTGGAGAGCCTGTGTGTTGTCAGAGTGCCGTTGACGGGTGGTGCGCTGGCCTGCAATTCTGTTGACCCATTGTTTTTAAAAATTTCGTCTTCTGCTGGGTTGCAGTTGGTTGACGGTGCATGATTTGACATGGCGTCTCTAGAGAGCCCGTGTGTTGTTAGAGTGCCGTTGATACGTGGTGCACTTGACTGCAAACTGGTAAGAAAGTTCTAAAAAAATAAAAATTTCGCCTTGTCATGATTTCGTGCTTGCTAGGGGCATGGGTTGGTTACAACCTAGGTGAGGGGCAATATCCCAATCAGACCATGACCGCTTCGTGCTTCTGGCCCGCGATTTCGTGAAGAGGTGAATTGTTTTCATAAAGAATTTAATAGTTCTGTTATTTCACCTCTCTCCAGTCCAGCGCGTAAATAATTTTTGTTTCATATGACACTTCAGTTGTGTTTTTAGGATAAGGGCAATAAGCAATTTTAGCCTGTTTTTAATGTTTAGCAGTTTCAGTCTAAACCATAAAGGAGTGTCTCTTATGTACGCGCAACCAATAAATGTTTTTTTTTTTCTTCTAAGTTATGTATATAAAGTTTTATATTTTTGCGTTGTGCATACCGTGCAGCGTATATGGCAGCGCATTTTGATAAGGGTTTACCTGGTAAAGTGTTAGATATGTTTAACTTCACTGGCTCGATAAAAAAATTGGAGCAAAAGCTTCGGCTCCTGTTTTGTTATCAGATTAGTATTATGAATATAATATACATCTGGTAAATTTATATAAATAATTGAAAAGGTGTAGTTGAACTTGTTTTTAAACTCATGCAAGTAATTTGTGAAGTAATTTGTTGAGTAAATTTAATGTCGGGACGAAATTTCCCGAAGAGGGGGAGAATGAGTGAAAATATGGAAACTGGAGGAGCGCTTGCGCTTAGGACTTTCTAGTCGTGTCCAGTTATTATCCCCTATTGATCGTCGTTTTTCATACTTCATTTACTCATATATTGCATATTTCATTAAGCATTAAGCTTTCCTGAGTAGCGTATATCAATTTCCGGTGTCCTTATGTAAGTCTCGCGCGCTTTTCACGTCACTGATTAACACCGCATGTGCACATTCTTACCTCAGCCTTTGTCAGTCTTTCTTTGTCCCTGGCGAGGGTAGGTCTCACGACCACCTGACGGACACCATCTATATGTTATTCCTAATTACTTAGGATATTCATATTATTTATTCAGGCATGCGTTTACTTTATTTCATTATCTTGTTGAACATTTGTAAATTATCATAATTGTCATTATTTCATGAATATTCATATCTTGTCATTTCGATCTCTCGACCTCGAGTCAGTCTTTCTTTGTCCCTGGCGAGGGTAGGTCTCACGACCACCTGACGGACACCATCTATATGTTATTCCTAATTACTTAGGATATTCATATTATTTATTCAGATGAACGAGGTCGAGAGAGAGAGGGGGTTCCTGACATAACTCAAAAACATGGAAATCATCTGTATAGTTGTCATTACTTGAACCTCGAACCCCCTCGAGAAAGCGGGAGAAGACCGTTTAATCAACGTCTATCATCATGTGGCCACAACCACCTTAAATCCATTCATCAACTCGATACAAACAACCCGTGACAACAATCTTCCCGTGACAAACATAACACAAGAAAAACTGAAGTTAATCAGGTCATTTATTTATCACCCCATACCAATGTTTCACTTGTGTCTTTTAATTTTGGATGGCCATATGGCCATTTTGTGGGAAAGTAACTGTCCTTATGTAGACTTGCCCAAGTCTGTTAATTAGGTGTCCATTGTAGAAATAATTGTTTACAAAAAATAATAAAAAATAAATACATTGTAAATGAATACAGTCTTTTATGAAAATTGTGAAATTAACAGACTTGTAAATATTGAAAGAACTCATTCACCTTTCCTGTAGATGATTGTGTGATAGGGGTGAGAAGTTTGTTTAGATAACTTTTCGCTGACAGCTCCAGAGCCTGTTATCATGATTTATTTACATTAGTGGGGGAAAACCACTTGATGGCAAAGGGTTTTAAAAGAAGAAGTTTCAATTTTAATCTTTTATTACAATAACATGCCTATGCCATATAAGAAGGCTCCAATTATAACGCGTTAATCAGATTTTTTCTTATTTCTGCTCAAAACATAGATTGTGAGTACTCGTTACAACCGATTCAGTGAGGCGGTTCTAATGCGTATCCACAATCTATGTGTAACCGCCTCAATGAGGTACCCAAAATCTGTGTTTTTGAGCAGAAATTACAAAATGACTAGCCTAGTTAACCCCGGATTTTTTCTTATTTCTGCTCAAAACATAGATTGTGAGTACTCGTTACAACCGATTCAGTGAGGCGGTTCTAATGCGTACCCACAATCTATGTGTAACCGCCTCAATGAGGTACCCAAAATCGGTGTTTTTGAGCAGAAATTACAAAATGACTAGCCTGGTTAACCCCGGATTTTTTTCTTATTTCTGCTCAAAACATAGATTGTGAGTACTCGTTACAACCGATTCAATGAGGCGGTTCTAATGCGTACCCACAATCTATGAGTAACCGCCTCTATTGGGTACCCAAAATCTGTGTTTTTGAGCAGAAATTACAAAATGACTAGCCTGGTAAACCCTGTTTTACTCCATATAAAGTGGGGTTAACAAGGGTTTTCATTGCATGGACATGTTTAGGGGATTATCAAGGTAATTGTGAAAACTTGTGCTGCTGATGAAGAGATTAAGTTCAGAAGTTAGTATAAGTTCAGAAGTTAGTAGCCCTCGCATCGTTTTTCTTTATTTCTGCTTCAAACATAGATTGTGGGTGCTTGTTAGAGGCGGTTCTAAAGAGTATCCACTATCTTTACTACTGAGCTGAAATAAGAACATTATGTAACCCCTTGTAAACGCCACTTTTCTATATGGTGTCTCCTGTTAAGATAATTTTGAAAAGATTTTGCAATTACACATCTTATTAATTAAATAATTATGCAAGGATAATGATATTATGCTGCCTGCTTGCCTTTTTTCTATAAAAACCAGAGTAAAAACAATCACAGTCCAACTTGCGTTAAGCAAGCACCTCAGTGATGAAACAGGCCTCCGTGGCCTAGTGGTTAAGAGTGCTGACTCTTAATCATTAGGTCTCTCACCGCTGTGGTTTGAGCCTCGCTCGGGTCACATGTGAGACGCCAAGCTCTGCAACGGAAGGTCAGGTGGTTTTTCTCCGGGTACTCCTATTTCGCCCACCTATGATTAACGATCGGCTCGATATGAGTGAAATAATCTTTAAAGGGCCGTAAAACCAAAACAAAAAAAAAAAAAAAAACCTCAGGGATGATCAAAATGTGCTTGCTTAAGACAGGTGCTTGCTTAATACAGGTGGATATTAATGTATTTGCCTTTTACGGGATTTGAATGATTGCTTGCTTAAAACAGGTTGCTTGCTTAAAAGAGGTGGCCACTATGACCGGTTTGACTGTATGATACCTCAATGGGTCGGACACCGATAGCTCGTTTTCTATGACTGTTTTCGAACTCGCTATTGAGTACCTGAGTAATTCTTCACATATATCCATATGACAAATATTAAGTAATAGTTATGGGGATTTTGCGTATTTTATCTGGAAAAAAGTATATTGTGAGTTGATTCTAATGAGCACACACAAAATATATTAATTAAATAGAGGTATGAAAGTAATGTCGAAATAATCCTTATTAAATTCAACCCTACCACTATCTCCAACAAGTTTTAGGCCCCAACACAAAGGAAGGCCAAAATGACCTATACAGTGTTGACAGGGGCATTAAAACTCAAATCAAACAAATCATGACAAAAATCTCCAAAATACTAGTATTTTCCTTCCTTTCACTGACAGACGCAGGTGGGTGTTATTTATTAAGTAAACATTAACTGCAGAGGCTAAATGCTCTTATCACCAAGTTGGAGATCTTATTACATCAAGCTAGTTGCTGGTCGGACAATTTGCAGAGTATACAAGTCCCTACATCCATAGATGAAGACTAAAGAGACTTTTACATATTTTATGTTTAAAGGGACTTTCATTTAAAAATAAAAAATGTAAATGTAGGGACTTGGGCAAGTCTATCCTTATTGCCTTCCTTTGTTTAGGTTTCCATTATGGTCTGGTGCGTAATGTTTGTATTTCTTTCCCTTTGGTGTCTTTTATGGGTGTAGTAAGTTAATTGTATCAATTCTTGATCTTTGGTTTACTTCTACTTTTCAAGTTACATGACAATAGCTCAAACAGTTTTAGAGATACAGTCAAACCTGTCTTAGTGTCCACTTCTATTAAGCGAGCAACCTGTCTTAAGCAAGCATGCATTCAGTTCCCCAAAAATCAAATGCATTACAATTCATCTAATCAGTTCATCTACTCGTCATCCTGAACCAGCCTGTAAAGTTTCAGGTCAATAGCTCATACAGTTTTTTGGGGGTATCTTGCTTACAAGCTTAAAAGCGCAAAATTTCAAAGGGGCATAACTCAAGAAAAAAGTGGACTTTTTGTCGAAAGTTAATCAGTCCATCTTCTCGTCATCCCCAACCATTCCGTAAAGTTTCAGGGCAATAGCTCAACCAGTTTTTTTAGTTATCTTGCCTACAAGCTTAAAACACAAACATTTCAAAGGGCCATAACTGAAGAAAAAAAATTTCGGATTTTTTTCAAAAGTTAAACAGTTCATCTAAACATCATCCTGAACCAGCCTGTAAAGTTTAATGGCTATAGCTGGAACAGTTTTTGGATATCTTGCTTACAAGTTTAAAACGCGCAAAATTTCAAAGGGGCATAACGCAAGAAAAAAAAAATGGATTTTTGTCAAAAGTTAATTAGTTCATCTTCTCATCATCCCCAACCATTCTGTAAAGTTTCAGGGCAATTGCTCAAACAGTTTAAGTTATCTTGCTTACAAGCTTAAAACGCAAAAAATTCAAAGGGCCATAACTCAAGAAAAAATACAGATTTTTTTTCAAAAGTTAATCATTTCATATACTCTTCATCCAAATCCAGTCTGTAAAGTTACAGGACAAAAGCTCGAACAGTTTTTGAGGTATCAAAGTATTTTTTGCAAAGGGGCATAACTAAAGAAAGGGGCATAATCCTGATGAGAAAATAATGGATTTTTGTCGAAAGTTAACCAGTTCATCTTCTAAACATCCCCAAACATTCTGTAAAGTTTCAGGGCAATAGCTCAAACAGTTTTTAGTTAAAAATATCTTGCTTGCAAGCTTAAAACGCAAACAAATTCAAAGGGTCATAACTGAAGAAAAAATTTCATTTGTTTTTTTTTTCAAAATATAATCAGTTCATCTACGCATCATCCTGAACCAGCCTGTAAAGTTTCAGGGCAATGGCTCGTACAGTTTTTGAGATATCTTGCTTACAAGCTTCAAACGTGCAAAAATTTAAAGGGGCATAACTCAAGAAAAAAAAAATGAATTTTTGTCAAAAGTAAATCAGTTCATCTACTCATCATCCCAAACTGTCTGTAAAGTTACAGGGCAAAAGCTCTAACAGTTTTTGAGATATCTTGCTTACAAGATTTCAAAGTAAATTTTGCAAAGGGGCATAATCCTGATGAGAAAAAAAAAATGGATATTTGCCAAAAGTTAATCAGTTCATCTTCTCTACACCCCCAACCATTGTGTAAAGTTTCAGTGCTATAGTTCAAACATTTGTTTTGTTATCTTGCTTACAAGCTTAAAACGCAAAAAAAAATTCAAAGGGCCATAACTGAAGAAAACAATTTCATTTTTTTCCCCAAAGTTAATCAGTTCATCTACGCATCATCCTGAACCAGCCTGTAAAGTTCAGGGCAATAGCTCGTGCAGTTTTGAGATATCTTGCTTTCAAGCTTCAAACGCGCACAATTTCAAAGGGGCATAACTCAAGAAAAAAAATGGATTTTTGTCTAAAGTTTATCAGTTCATCTTCTAATCATCCCCAACCATTCTCTAAAGTTTCAGGGCAATAGCTTAAACAGTTTTTTTAGTTATCTTGCTTACAAACTTAAAACGCCAAAAATATTAAAGGGCCATAAATCAAGAAAAAAGATCGGATTTTTGTCAAAAGTTAAACAGTTCATCTACTCATCATCCCAAACCAGTCTGTAAAGTTTCAGGGCAAAAGCTCAAACAGTTTTTGAGATATCTTGCTTACAAGATTTCAAAGTACTTTTCAAAGGGGCATAACTCAAGAAAAAAATGGATGTTTGTTAAAAGTTATCAGTTCATCTTCTCATCATCCCAAACCAGTCTGTAAAGTTTCAGGGCAAAAGCTCAAACAGTTTTTGAGACATTTTGCTTTCAAGATTTCAAAGTATTTTTCAAAGGGGCACAACTCAAGAAAAAAATGGATGTTTGTTAAAAGTTATCAGTTCATCTTCTCGTCATCCCCAACCATTCTGTAAACTTTCAGGGCAATAGCTCGAACATTGTTTTAGTTATCTTGCTTACAAGCTTAAAACGCAAAAAGATCAAAGGGCCATAACTCAAGAAAAACAAATTCGGATTTTTTAAAAAAGTTAATCAGTTCATCTACTCATCATCCTGAACTAGCCTGTAAAGTTTCAGGGCAATAGCTCAAACAGTTTTTGAGATATCTTGCTTACAAGCTTAAAACGCGCAAAATTTCAAAGGGCAATAACTCAAGAAAAAAATGGATTTTTGTCAAAAGTTAACCAGTTCATCTCCCCATCATCCCCAACCATTCTGTAAAGTTTCAGGGCAATAGCTCAAACAGTTTTTTAGATATCTTGCTTACAAGCTTAAAACGCGCAAAATTTCAAAGGACCAATACTCAAGAAAAAAAATGGATTTTTGTCAATAGTTAATCAGTTCATCTCCTCATCATCCCAAATCAGTCTGTAAAGTTTCAGGGCAAAAGCTCAAACAGTTTTTGAGATATCTTGCTTACAAGATTTCAAAGTATTTTTTGGAAAGGGCATAACTCAAGAAAGGGGCATAATCCTGACGAGAAAAAAATACCGGTTAATTATCTTTCATAAGGAATCCATATATGAAATTTCAAAAACCTAGCACCCATGGCTCTTAAGTTATGCTATGCAGAAAAAAGCGGGACGGAAGGACGGACGGACGAACAGGGCAAAACCAATATGCCCCAACAACTTCTTCGAAGTTGGGGGCATATTAAAGCAAATTCTTCTGATACAGAGACGCCGTTTTTGGATTTACATCTATATATTATAGATGGGTTTGTTTCCTGCATTATTTATGATAAATGCTATGATTTTGATTCTGTGATTGTAAATTTTCCTTTCCTAGATAATGTTCCTCCTGTGGCGTCCTATTGCGTTTATATTTCGCGATTAATTAGATTTGCCAGAGTGTATAGTGTTATGCAAAAGAATTTATTTTTCTGATTCCCACTTGCACCCCACTGTCACCTAATAGTGCTATAAATATCTTGTTTATCTTCTTATAGAGGATTCTAGAAAACTGAGTCACAGATTAATTTCATTTTTGTAAACAACATGTTTACAAGGAAAAGTACTTCAGAACCTTCCAGAAAGTTCTGGTTTGCATTATGTTTAGAAAAGTACCTCATCTTATTCCACAGCCCTCTGGAATGTTCTAGAGAAATCTTAGGGTCTATAAAAGAGCATGATTTTTCTCTTTGAGTCAGACTTTGGAGTTTCAAGTTTGGGCTTAGAAGAAAAGTTATTTCTAAATTCTGTGTTGGATTGTTAAAGGATATTACTTTTCAATTTGGACTGTGAATTCTGTGGGATCAAGGAAAATAGATTCATTCAGGATATTTCATAACAGAGCTAAGTACATTTAATTTTCTTACTTTAACAGGTTAAAGTTCACTTGTAAATAAATTTTGTTAAATTTTTCCAAAAGGCTTGTTTGTTTTTTCTTTCTGCTACGCCTGGCTCGTAACAGAAATTGGGGGCTCGTCCGGGATAAACCATTTTAAGCATTTTAAAACCGACATTTCATGTGACGCAGGTAATTGTCATTTCTTATCAAATAGACTTTGCAGTTGCTTCACAGGATTGGTATTTCCCTATAGGCATAAAGGGGATTGTCATTTCATGTGAACTGTCATTTCAGGTGAAATGGTACTTGTCATTTCATGTGAAATTCTCGTTGGGCTTGTCATTTCAAAAAAATAAATAAAAAAAAAAATTGTCAAATTAACCTCAATCTGTATTTCCATAAATACTTTTTAGAACAAACAAAAAGCAAACATGTCGTTTGATTTGAGAACCTTTTTGGCTCAGCCTACTCAGGAGTTGTTTAATCTGGCCAAAAGGACAGATTTGCTAGATATTGCTTCCCATTATGGGGTCACTGCTGTCAAAACAATCATGAAAAAACATGAAATCAAGAATGTTTTGGTGCAGTTTTTTGTTGATGAAGAACTTTTCGATCCATCTGCTTTGTCTCTCATTATGGTTTCACATACTGAATTACAAATGAGACAAATTGAAATAGGAAGGCAAATTGAATTGGAGAAGTTAAGATTAGAAATGGAAGAAAGAGAGAAGGAAAAAGAAAGAGAAATGCAGAGACAAATGCAGATGGAAAGATTAAAAATGGAAGAACGAATTCGAAAAGAAAAATTAGAACAGGAAGAAAAACAAAGAGAAATGGAGGAACGGATTGAGTTAGGAAAGGAAAAAATGAAATATAGTATTGAGGAAAAAGAAAGGGAAAGGCAATTTCAATTAAGGCTGAAGGAAATGGAACTCCAGGGTCAGGACAGGGTGAAACATACCCCTGTTTTTGACTCTGGCAGTTACTTTGATGCCACAAAGCACATAAGGTTAGTTCCGCCATTTCAGGAAAAAGAGGTAGATAAGTATTTTTTGCATTTTGAAAAAGTTGCAGAAAATTTAAAATGGCCAAAAGAGCATTGGACCTTACTTTTGCAAAGCGTTGTTGTCGGAAAGGCTCGAGACATTTACACTCAGCTGACAGTCGAGCAAAGCTCAGACTATGATTTGGTTAAGGAGCTTATTCTTAAGGCATATGAGTTGGTCCCTGAGGCTTACAGGCAGAAATTTAGGAACTGTAAAAAAGAAATTTCCCAGACCCATGTAGAATTTGCTCGAACCAAAGAACAGTTATTTGACAGGTGGTGTTCTTCTAAAAAAGTAGGCTCTGATCATGACAAACTTAGACAGCTTGTCCTTGTTGAAGAGTTCAAACGGTGCATAAATTCAGATATTAAGTCTTTTCTCGATGAGAGACAGGTTGAAACTTTGGAGGAAGCTTCTCGTTTGGCAGATGATTATGCTTTGACTCATAAAGTCTCATTTGTGAACAGGCCTTATCCTCGAAAACCTTATAATCCACAGACAGGTCCAAGATTCTATCCCAGTAATCCTTCTGGTAGTTATAGCCATACATCTAGTAATATGCCCAAACTGTCTGGTGAAAACAAAGACCAGAATCCCTTATCTCAATCTCAAGTAGTTTGTTATTATTGTAAAAATACAGGTCATTTGATCTCTGAATGTTTAAAATTAAAGCGAAGGAAAGAAAGAGAAAGACAAGAGGAACTTAAGCCTACAGGCTTGACTTCTATAAGGCCAAAACCACAGTCTTGTGTAAGGGAGGAAACTCTTTCTGATATCAAATTATCTGAGACTGATTCGGTTATGGAGATTTATGAACCATTCTTATCAGATGGTTTTGTGTCACTAAATGGTGACAGTTATGCCCATCCTACCCCTATTAAAATCTTACGAGATACTGGAGCTTCTCAATCTCTTATTCTTGCAGATACTCTGCCTTTTTCTGAGAAGACTTCTATGGGCCAAAGTGTCCTTATTCAGGGTGTGGAATGTGGATTTGTTAATGTTCCGCTTCATAACGTTTATTTGTCATCAGGCTTTATTAGCCGAAACTACGTAGTATGGCCCATCTTCTTTCTTACGAATGTTTTCATTGCTCTTAAAGGAACTCATTTTTGATTTTTATTTGCCTTCACTGCAGCTGGTGTTGTGCCGTGTGGCGGCCGTAAAACGTCTCCCCGTACATCAACCATAGTGTAGTTTTTATTTTACTTTTGGTCCTTTGAGATCAGCGTGTATATTCTGAGAAACCAGAAATAAATTATTGGTTTAGACTCATATTCTAGACAGGTTTTTAATTTTTTAGACCCCAATTTGATTTATATCAGTCTTTGTATCGACTGCCTATTCGAAATTTGCAAAATTGCAGTGTGTTTTCTCTGGCTTTCTTTGCCGGATCATTACAGGGTCACTGATGAGGCTTTATTAGCCGAAACTACGTAGTATGGCCCATCTTCTTTCTTACGAATGTTTTCATTGCTCTTAAAGGAACTCATTTTTGATTTTTATTGGTATCCGGTTCAGTGGCTGTTGGTATTAGACCTTCTTTACCTTTTAAAGGTGTTCATTTGTTGCTAGGCAATGACTTAGCTGGAGATAAGGTTGTGGTAAACCCACTTTTGACTACTAATCCTTGCATAGACCAACCCCCTGATCCCATTGAGCAGGAATTTCCTGATCTTTATCCGTCTTGTGCAGTCACAAGGGCTATGGCACGTAAGGCCAAGCAAACTGATGCGAAACAGGATTTTGATTTTACTGATACCTTTTTGGGTCAGTCTTTTAATGACGAGATAACAAGGTCTCTGTCTTCAAACCTGCCTGATAAGCAGGCAGATTTCCATGACAATAAGTCATCTTTAGATCTAGGCCGTGACAAAATGTCCGGGTCTCAACTAGCTATAGAACAGCACAAGGATCCTGAAATTTCGCCTTTGTTTGAAAGGTCTTTAGATGAGCAGGAATTATCTCAGGTCCCAGTCTGTTATTATGTCAAAAATGGCATTCTTATGAGAAAATGGCGTCCACCAGACGTCTCAGCAGAAGACGAGTGGACTGTCAACCACCAGATAGTGGTTCCACGGGTTTACCGTCCCCAAATATTAAACTTGGCGCATGAAACTCCCATGTCAGGACATTTAGGTGTAAATAAAACCTATCACAAGATTCTTAATCATTTTTACTGGCCTGGGTTAAAATCAGATGTTTCTCAGCATTGTAGGTCCTGCCATACATGTCAAATGGTAGGAAAACCCAATCAGACTATACCTAAGGCTCATTTGCAGCCTATACCTGCTTTTGAGGAACCTTTCAGTCGAATAATTATAGACTGTGTGGGTCCCTTGCCCAGAACTAAGTCCGGCTGTGAATATCTTTTGACTATTATGTGTGCTTCCACACGTTTTCCTGAAGCCATTCCCTTAAGAAATATCAAAACTAAGACAATCGTCAAGGCCTTAGTGAAGTTTTTCACATTTGTTGGGCTACCTAAATCTATTCAGTCAGACCAAGGCTCAAATCTTATGTCTGGAATATTTCAACAAGTAATGCATGGACTTGGCATTGTACAGTATAAGTCATCGGCCTATCATCCTGAAAGTCAAGGCGCCCTTGAAAGATTCCATCAAACATTGAAAAACATGATAAGATCATATTGCTTTGACACAGAGAAGGATTGGGATGAAGGCATCCATCTCCTTTTATTTGCTGTTAGAGAATCTGTGCAAGAATCTCTTGGCTTCAGTCCATTTGAATTAGTATTTGGCCATACTGTTCGTGGTCCTTTGAAACTTCTCAAAGAGAAATTTCTCTCCAATGATGACACCTCCCTGAATTTACTTCAGTATGTGTCTGATTTCAAAACTAGACTTTCAAAAGCTTGTGAGGCTGCTCGGACCAATCTTCAGTCAGCCCAAAGGAGAATGAAACAGCTATATGACATAGGGACAAAAGAAAGGAATTTTAAACCAGGTGATAAGGTACTAGCTCTTTTGCCTATTCCAGGAAAATCGTTGCAGGCCAGGTATTATGGTCCATACACTGTAGACAAAAAGATCAGTGACGTAAATTACATAATAAACACTCCTGGGAGGCGCAAGCTAAAGCAGCTATGTCATATTAACATGCTTAAGGAATACATAGATAGGGACAATACATCTTTAACATCAGTCAATCTAGTTAGCTCTGTTCCACTTAATTCATGTGACAATGACTGTGAGGATATTAATTCAGTGAAGTCGGATCCCACATCATCAAAACTTCAGAATTCTGACATTCTACGGAATCTTGACCAGAAACTGTCACATCTAGAGCCAAATCAGCGGAATGAACTGAAACAGCTGATTTTTGAATATGAACACTTATTTCCTGACATTCCAACACGGACAGACAAAATATTTCACGATGTGGACATAAATGGGTCTAAACCTGTAAAACAACACCCATACAGGATGAATCCTGTGAAACAAAAATATCTTAAAGAAGAAGTTCAGTATCTATTAGACAATGACTTTATTGAACCAAGCCAAAGTGAGTGGAGTTCTCCTTGTATTCTTGTACCAAAACCTGATGGGACATATCGTATGTGTACAGATTTTAGGAAAGTTAATTCCTTAAGTAAAACAGATAGCTTTCCTATTCCAAGAATGGATGACTGCATTGATAACATCGGGAATGCCAAATACATAACGAAATTCGACCTTCTGAAAGGATTTTGGCAAATTCCACTTACAGATAAAGCAAAGGAGGTTTTGGCATTCACAACACCAGACGGATTATTTAACTATAAAGTCATGCCATTTGGGACGAAAAACTCTCCAGCAACATTTCAGCGCTTAATAAACATGGTAATTGCGGGACTGGAAGGCTGCAGTGCTTATATCGATGATGCTATCATATACAACGACCAGTGGAATCAAAATCTTGGGACTATTCGAGCATTCTTTGATAGACTGAGTAATGCCAAATTGACAATCAATCTTGCTAAAAGTGAATTCTGCCATGCAAGTTTGACATTTCTAGGACATGTTGTAGGTCAAGGTCATGTGAAACCCATTGATGCTAAAGTTGAGGCTATCTCAAATTTTCCCGTTCCCACGTGCAAAAGACAGCTGATGCGATTTCTTGGTATGGCTGGTTATTACAGAAAGTTCTGTAATAATTTCTCTGTCATTGCTGAGCCTTTGACAAATTTGCTCAGCAAAAGAACAAAATTTCATTGGAATGCAATATGCCAAAATGCTTTTGATAAACTTAAAGACATACTCAAGAGTGAACCAGTTCTCTTAGCACCAAACTTTCAAAAAGGAGTTTAAGCTAGCTGTAGATGCTAGTGATGAAGGTGCAGGTAGTGTTTTGTTGCAGGAAGATGAAAATGGTGTGGATCATCCAGTTTGCTACTTTTCCAAAAAGTTTAATAAGCATCAGAGAAATTACTCTACCATAGAGAAAGAGTGCTTGTCTCTGATTCTTGCTCTGCAACATTTCGAAGTTTATCTTACCCCTACTACTGCACCGATTGTTGTTTTCAGTGATCACAATCCACTGACTTTCATACATAAAATGAAAAACAAAAATCAGCGGTTGCTCAGGTGGAGTCTTATGCTACAAGAGTATAATTTAGACATAAGACATATCAGAGGGAGAGATAACATTATCCCTGATGCCCTTTCAAGAAGTTGAGCAGTGTCAGGAGTTGTGTTTTTCTTTCCTACTAAAGTGGATTGTAGATACATGTAATTGTATATGCTATGTTCAATATTTTATTATTCTTAAAGCAAAAGAAAGCTTTATTACATAAATCTTTCTTTTCCTCGAAGAGGGGGAGTGTTATGCATAAGAATTTATTTTTCTGATTCCCACTTGCAACCCACTGTCACCTAATAGTGCTATAAATATCTTGTTAATCTTCTTATAGAGGATTCTAGAAAACTGAGTCACAGATTAATTTCATTTTTGTAAACATGTTTACAAGGAAAAGTACTTCAGAACCTTCCAGAAAGTTCTGGTTTGCATTATTTTTAGAAAAGTACCTCATCTTATTCCACAGCCCTCTGGAATGTTCTAGAGAAATCTAAGGGTCTATAAAAGAGCATGATTTTTCTCATTGAGTCAGACTTTGGAGTTTCAAGTTTGGGCTTAGAAGAAAAGTTATTTCTAAATTCTGTGTTGGATTGTTAAAGGATATTACTTTTCAATTTGGACTGTGAATTCTGTGGGATCAAGGAAAATAGATTCATTCAGGATATTTCATAACAGAGCTAAGTACATTTAATTTTCTTACTTTTACAGGTTAAAGTTCACTTGTAAATAAATTTTGTTAAGTTTTTCCAAAAGGCTTGTTTGCTTTTTCTTTCTGCTACGCCTGGCTCGTAACAATAGTCATGTAACTGACTTCAACACTCGTAATAAAATGTTAACTGCTAAACTTCTTAATCAGGGTTGCCGGTATCATAAACTACGCAAAACCTTTTTCATTTTTTTTATAGACGTCATTCCGATATAGAATCAAAATACAATATTGGACTTAAATCTCTTCAATCCGCAACAAAGTCTATCGGAACCCGAATTTTATGGTGACTTAGAATATAAATTCAGAAAAATATATAATTGCAATAACTTCAGCACCACATTTCGGAAAACCATTCTTCGATATAAAAATATTGGGTACAACATAATTGTTATACAACAGACTGCATGCATGCTAGTTAACCCAATCGCGGTTGACAACTTTGCTTCCCTCCATATTTGCACGCCGGTTGGTCAGGCCTCAGATTTTATGACGGTTCCAGCGTTAAGGCTTACTGAGAATTAGAGAGAATTTAATTTTATGTTGGTGGTGCCTGATTCTTTGACTCTCTGGTCGGGCCGATTTGAAAGTAGAAGTAAAACAAAGATCAGGAATTGATACAATTAACTTACTCCACCCATAAAAGACACCAAAGGGAAAGAAATACAAACATTAAGCGACCAGACCATAATGGAAACCTAAACAAAGGAAGGCCATAAGGACAGTTACTTTCCCACAAAATGGCCATATGACCATCCAAAACCAAAAGACACAAGTCTGCTTCTTACGCTTTTGAATAGCTTCATAACAGTCATTATGAAACCAAGGCTTACTTTTCTTAGTAACTGTGGAGGTCTTTGGAATGCATTGTTCTAACTGTTCTAATGGAGTCTAACTATTGGTTTTCTTTTACTCCAGCAATTCAGTGATTTCTTTCTGTCGAGTCCTCACCGTTGTTTCATCTCTGTGGTTGTTTGATTTTTGTGTTTTCGGAGATGTTGCACTGATGTTATGGTTTGTCTTTGAATGTGTGTTTCGCTTATAATATATTGCCAGTTGGCCATTTTATCGAAAAGTCACCGTTCTGTTGGCTTTCCGCTATTGAGGTTTCCATTAGGGTCCAGTTATTTCATGTTTGTGTTTCTTTCCCTTTGGTATGACTGCTTGGAGCTGGAGGTTAATTGTATCGATTCCTGATCATTGCCTTCACTTATATTTTGCAAAATTATTTGTCTTTGACTTGTAAATTTAGTAGTCTCTGTAACTTGTGATGTAATGAAATAAATTTCTGGGAATTGTGCTTGAGAGTATACCAGTGACCTTTTGTTATCCTGTGTGTGTTTGTATGCAAGTGGACCCTGATCGTCCTGTTACAGACTGGTAATTTGTTAAATCCCCACAGGCCGTTCTGTCTATTTTCTAAATAACACACATCCTTATAGGCACATTTCATGCATTGGATTGTATCTCTGTAGATACAGATATTATCACAAGAAAAGGTATTCCGACTTCTGCGTCAGCTGCAAATAAATTTCATTTAGTAGAGTCATTTTAAAAGTAATAGTCTGTTACATGAAGCCTACAGCTGAAGCTTTAAACTTCTGTCTTGAGGGCCTCACATTCTGTGTGTATAATATTTTAATTGCTGCTAATGCATCAATTATATGCAGCTGCTGTCGAGTTAATTTGTAGCTTTTAAGAAATTTAACTGGACAGCAGCTGCCTTTGATATGTTGGAAATTGATGCATTAGCAACAATTAAACTGTTGTACGCAGTATACTTACCAAAACTTACTAAAACGTAGCAAAACATATTAAAACGTAGGAGTGAGTTTTTGAGGTTTACGTCCCACCAACAGCTTAGGTCATACGGAGACGGGACCTCGGTTTATAGACTCATCCGAAAGTCTGGAGAAGCCCGGGATCGATCCTGCGATCCCTGGTTTATAAGGCGAGTAGCGTAACCACTTCACCACGGAGGCTTCTATTAAAACGTAGGAAATCGCAGGCAATGCGTGGTGTAATATGTTGAGGACCCCAAGGTATATTGTTTATAGAGGATCTTACAAGAGTGCTCATGTATTATTGAATTTATTAAACGAGTTGAGGTAAAGGGATAAAATGCGTGGCTTTGCCGAGCATTTTATCCCTTTTCTTCAACGAGTTTAATAAATTCAATAATACATGAGCACGAATGCAAGATTCTATTTATCATATGACATTTAAAACGCGTTTTATTCACGATTGTTTACAAAAATGTCAATATTCCGCCGTTAGTAAATGCGACGCCATTAAGGACATGTAACGTTACGGGGCGTATCTAGCTAATTTGTATATTTTATCCACTAGTGGATTATCGAAAATATTACATGGCGTTATTACACTCTCAGACGCGACGTCATATGGTAAATAACTTTTGTTCGTGTGTAAACGCGTTTCATCTCGTTTTAGTTAGGATTCACTGATGAGATAGAATACCTTCACGTGGACCAAACAAATACTTGTTTGAACCACAGTGAAAGTGAGGGTGAGGTTTGGGAACCCGTAAAGTTAACTTAAACCCACTAGTAATTTTACTGACCGTTCCAAGTCGGATCTTTTGCTGTGGTTCCTTCATGTTTTGTTATGGTTTTGATTCGTTCCCCAATCATGTATGTTGTTATGTTGATTATTCTGATTCTTGTTGGTGCAGTATCAATTTAAATAACTTAATAATCATCGGTTACATAGACCTTCAAACAGGATTTATTTTTGGCACATCAAATTTCTTTTGTGAGAGCTGGGCACAAGTTCGAGATACGTATTCAATAGCTTGACTTTACTCAAGCTACATTCAAAACTGATCATACTGCACAGATACTAAGGCAGATCATAGTCTTTGCAAACTTAGTTTTGGGTGACTTGTCCACTCTCCTACCAGTGTACAATATCACACCGGTCGACTAAAACTCAGTCACTTGCCATCACGTGAACAAGTCCATGAAATAAAGACCCCCCTAAACCCCACTTTATATATCGAAAACTGGGGTTTAGGGGGTAAACATTATTTTCCTTATTTCTGCTCCTATACATAGGTTGTGCTGGGTACTCGTTAGAACCGCCTCAACGAGGCGGTTCTAACGAGCACCCAAAACCTATGTTTGGAGTGTAAATAAGAAAAATATTACAAATTTTCATTAGAAAAAATCCCTTCTTTGAGGTTTGAAAAATGCACTTTATCACACGGATATGTTATCGTATTGCAAAAGTTAACAAGGTTCTAAAGAATTTGACTAGTTGGATAAATATTACAATTGCTCCCTCCAAGTGACAGATATGGAGAAAGATAATTTCCTTCATTTCTCCATGAAAACATATGTTGAAGGTACTTGTTTGAAATCGCCTCGTCGAGGAGGTGATTCTAACAAGTACCCACAGCATATATCATCACAAGAAATACGCCTATATAATATTGACCCATTTGAACACATTTTTATACAGTAAAACTGGGGTTTACAAGGGTATACCTCAGTTTTCTTATTTCTGCTCTCTAATGTATAGATTGTGGGTACTCGTTAGAACCGCCGCGAAGAGGTGATTCTAACTAGTACAAACACTCTATATTTTGAACAGGAATTAGAAAAACTAGCACTTCTTTTCATCTTAAAATTTTCGTGTGTGTGTGTGTGTTTTTTTTTCGGTGGTAAAGTTTATAATGTATTTGTGTAGGCGTGTTTTCGTAATGTTTCTGTTATGAAAGAAGGACAATTATCGCTTGGTCATTCTAATTACCGGGCCTGATCTAGACGTAACGCCATTATCTCTAATGACTTCCACATGTTACACAAATACCATCTATTTCGTGGGCGCAAAATAACTGATGAACATCATAAACAGGCTATTTTGTCTTCCTAAAATGCCTCCTGAACATTTTATTAATTTACTTCTCTTAATTTTAATGGCAGTACCCTGAGGGGAAAAGACTACTTACCGTCTGTGAAACAGTTTGTGCAACAGTCTGTCTCTATCTGGAAGGGGTGCAACAGTCTGTCTCTGTCTGGACGTGAGCAGCTTCAACCATAGTAAAAAGTGAAAATGTAACCATGAGCAACGGAGTGAGTGAGTGAGTGTTTGAATTTTACGTCCCACCAACAGCTAAGGTCATACGGAGACGGGACCTCGGTTTTAAAGACTCATCCGAAAGTCTGGAGAAGCCCGGAATCGATCCTGCGATCCCTGGTTTACAAGGCGAGTAGCGTAACCACTGCACCACGGAGGCTTCTAAATGAGTTACGGAACGTAATGATTCTTGTTATGTCTGAATGTTTCAGTTCCAATCACGACTAAGGTCATATGGAAATGGAGCATGACTTGTTCTTGCACACCAGATAAGGAAATCCGTGATTTTACCCTGGGATAGAAATTTATGTTCTGACCCTGGTGTTCCGACCCCAAATCGAATATAATCGTGTGTTTGATAAATGCACGGGTTGATTACAACCTCATGCACGGCGGCGTCATGCGTGACGTCACTAAAGATTCCTGTTGTGTCATCACAAAATGGCGGATGTCGGTAACCGAAGTGACAGCAGCATTAAAATTTCGCAATAGAAATGGAAGGTAAGAAAGAAAAAGAATCCAATATGGGTGTGAGGGGTGGATAAAAAAATCCGTCCCTCGGGATCACTGTCCGGCATCACTCGGCAAGCCTCGTGATGCCGGACAGTGTCCCTCGGGACGGATTTTTCAATCCACCCCTCACACCCATATAAGATTCTTATAGTCTCATCACAAAGTATTAGTATGCCTATTTTAAAGTTCGTCTTTGAATGTCTGTACATGTATTGGTTATATCGTTTTGATTTTGGATAGCCAATTGGTTGATTTGTTGGAATGTAAATGTCTTTTTGGCTTTCCGCTATTGATGTTTTCATTAGGGTCTAGTTATTACAATTGTGTTTCTTTCCCTTTGGTTTGCTCCCACACATCGAGGCCTGAAGAAATAGATTGGGCTGCATTATGCTTCCACCCAGAGCTGAAACCGACCACACACTTTAAACCGCTTCGAAGTCCTAAGCCTTCACAGGCAAAGTGGTGCGAGTCGGACCGTCCATGCTTATAAACCCTATTGGTGTCATTGGGCGAGAGGAACTTAGATGTCATTTCAACTTAATGTCGGGTAGAAGTCCCACAAAATTGGAAGCAACGTCTCCAAATGACCTAAACAGTGTTGACGGGGACGTTAAACCTTATACAAACAAACAAAGAAACAATCAAACTTCCTTTGGTGTCTCTAATAGGAATTGTGGGTTAATTGTATCGATTCTTGATCACTGACTTCACTTCTGTTTTCTATGCTTGTTTGTTCTACGTCCGACAATAACCAACGTCATATGGGCCCGCCAAGCGATTTTGGAACTTAACGCCTATGCGAGCAGCGAAGGTTCAGGCGAGCCTGCGCATCCGTGCAGTCTCGCCAGAACCTTCGCTGCTTGCTCATACAAGCAGTGAATCAAGAGGAACCTTCAGACAGAAAGCCATATCCCTGGCCCCTCTGAATGGCTGGACATGCGCAGTTAAAACTTGTCATGACGGAATGCTCGAAGACACAAATTCGCTTGGTGGGGCTCATTATGGAGATGGGACCTTGCTTAAACACCCAACTGCTTTATAAAAGGATGCACGCGGGGCGTATTTCAAATTGTTGCCAGACTGTTACATTTTGTTGATTTATTTGTTTGATCTAAGCTTTAAAGTCCCCGTCAACACAATTAAGTAGAAGTTAAACAAAGATCAGGAATCGATACAATTAACTATCCACCCATCAAAGACACCAAAGGGAAAGAGACACAAACATAAAGCGACCAGACCACAATGGAAACCTAAACAAAGGAAGGCCATAAGGAGAGTTACTTTCCCACAAAATGGCCAAATGGCCATCCAAAATTAAAAGACACAAGTGATACACACAGTAAGTAACAAACAACAACATGAATAAACCCCTACAGAAGAACAGCCTTGGAACGGTCAGTAGAAAGAATTCCACTAGGGGTGGCTTAAATCGATTTTACATGGCCATAATCCTCGCCCTTACCTCTGTCGCGGTATACACTAATTTTGTTTAGTCAGCATGAAGGCTACCGAACTCATCAGTGTAACATCTCCGATAACATTCTAATCAAAAAACTACAGAGATGAAACAAGGTTTAGGACCCGACAGCATACAACAACAGAATTGCTGGAGCAAAAGAAAACCAACGGTTAGACTCCGAGGGGCCCGACCGAAGACGGTCATTTTTGGAGACGTTGCTTTCAATTTTTAGGGACTTTTACCCAGCATTGAGATGAATTGGCATCGCCATCCCTGCCGCCCACTGAAACTAAAAGGGTTTATATACATGGACGGGCAGACTCGCACCACTTTACCGGGACAGGCTTAGACCTATGCAGTTTACCAGTACTCATGTGCGGTCGGTTTCAGCTCTGCGTAGAAGCACCATGCAGCCAAATATATTTCGCCATGCCCCGAAGGGCTTGGGTAAAGTCCCACGAAATTGGAAGCAACGTCCCCAAAATGACCTATACAGTGTTGACGGGGACATTAAACCTCAAATCAACAAACAAACCAATGCCCCGATTGGCGGGGGTGGGTGGGGGGGCACACATGGTTTGACTGCAGAAACTTTGCTAATGAAAAAATAAAATGCTTACTGGAAACCCTGCACAAACAAAACTTGGTCTGTAAGGAGGCATACCTCTACTTTATACATTTACACCAACGCAAAATATTGCCTCATGAGCCGTTATTAATTGAAAATGCTGAATGAAATAACAGGAAAGTGCTGAGGTTGTTGAACAAAGATATTATTTAAAATTAACCCTGGGCACTATTATCCCACATTTTGCTCTCACAAAGCTAGAACATCTTCTTCATAGTTTTCTCTCATACTAACGCAAACAGGGAGGACCCTGTGCAACAGAAATAGACACACCAGGAAGTCGTTGTATAAAGCCTCAAAGTAGTGTTTTAAAGTGACTGAAGGGCATATTTAACACTTATCTCGCTGAACACGAAAACCCCTACCTTTGCAAATAGTGTAGATCCAGATGTATAGATGGCTTTTGAAGAAGATCATTGATTAGGATCTGCACTTTTTGTCATGTATTTTATGAATCATATATAGTAATTTGAATGCTTGATAATAATCAGTAATGGGTTTAGCTTTATTATTGTTTTCAGCGGTATGATGATTAAGTCTCCCAAAGGAAGTAGGGAGAATTATTGGTTTTCATCACGAACACGCGCCTATATTATTCTGATCCCCTCGAACCCCACTTTCATAAAGTAAATCTGATCTAATTTTATGTAATGTTTGTTGGTGCCTGATGCCCCACCGGAGTCTAACTGTTTTTTTTTTTTTTGTTTACTCCAGCATGCCAGTTGTTTTCTGTTGTCGAGTCCTCGCCGTTGTTTTATCTCTGCGGTTGATTGATTTTTGTGTTCACGGAGATGTTATACTGATAAGTTAGGTAGGCCTTCAGGCGGACTGACCAATTTATCTGTCTTAATCGCGACGAAAGTAAGGGCGAGGTTTGTGGCCATGTTAAATCGATTTAAGGCCCCCATTAGAATTCGTTTCACTGACCGTTCCAATGCGGTTCTTCTGTCATGGCTTATTTTTGTTGTGGCTTGTATTTGAGTGCTTTGCTTTGGATAGCCAATATGCCATTTTGTGTGAAAGTACCTGTCATTTTGGTTTTCCACAAGTGATGGTCCCGTTAGGGTCTAGTTGTTTCATGTTTGTGTTTTTGTTTTCCCTTGGACTCTGCTGGGAGCTGTGGGTTAATTGTATCGATTCCTGGTCATTTCTTTCACTTCTATTTTACAGTGGTATATATTATTTTTCTCATTTTTATTTTGACCGCTCACCAGATCCTTGTTGTACAGATAAATTGGTAGGTAAAATAAGGTTGAGTAGAGTGTTTGAGACATTTTAGTTGACAGTGACCCAGGTAACATTTTTGTAAATTATTTCAAAATCCGTCTAGTACCTATTTAGAAGTAGAAGGAATTTTAAACTATATTACTGTTTCATTTTGTTGGCTATCATGCTTAGTGGAGCCAAAACGATTTTGAAATTTTTTTAAAGAGGGTCACCCATGGAACATTCCTTCCATTTTTTTTTTTTTTTTTTTTTATTATTATTATTTTCAGTGATGAAGTCTTTCAAAAGTTCCCTTCGTCAATACAGAGCTGACTTGTATATTACTACCTGGAGACCTTCTTGACATTGAGGGACGGACATAAATTTGCCCAGTCCAACTTAAAATGCCTGGTGGTGACGAGGGCAGCGCGGAGGGGGAGGGGGAGGGGAGGTTGTCATTAGATGTTAGACATATGAGTCAGTGGTTCGGACAATTCAGAGCAGATTTGTATTATAAGAATCTTATATGGGTGTGAGGAGTGGATAGAAAAATCCGTCCCAAGGGTCACTGTCCGGAATTATGAGGCTTGGCGAGTGATGCCGGACAGGGATCCTGAGGGACGGATTTTTCTATCCACCCTTCACACCCAAATTGGATTCTTTTTCTTGCATACCTTCCATTTCTTAGCGCGGAATTTTAATGCTGCAGTCACTTCGGTTACCAACGTCCGCCATATTGTGTTCACACTGCAGGAATGTAAAGTGACGTCACGGATCGTGTATGACGTCAACCTTAACGACGGCGCATACAAAGTCGTAATCAACCAGTGCATTTATCAAACACGAGATTGTAGTCGATGTTGGGTCGAACACCAGGGTCAGAACATAAATTTCTATCCCAGGGTACAATCACGGATTTCCTTGTCTGGTGTGCAAGAAGTCACTATCTGGGTACCATGCGGACATTGAGAGTCAGGTCCTAGTGCACCAGTAGGATATGAAGCGGGTTAGTCTTAGAATGTCACGTGGTGACAAGGGGCGTGGGAGAGGCTGGGAGGGGATAGAGTTGGCATCAGAAGCTAGACACATAAGTCATTGGTTCCCTTTGACAATACAGATCTGACTTTTATGCCAATGTCTATGCACTTTGTTAACATAGATGGTCGGGTCCTAGTGCACCAGACAGGTAAACTGGCTCAGTCTAACATTCAATGCCTCATGGTGACAAGGGGCTGGGGAATCAGAGTTTGTGGTTCCCTTTGGCAATACAGAACTGGCTTGGCTACTTTACGGATTTTATAAGTGTATGTAAAACTGGTGGGCTGAAAGGCGCGTCCAATCTCGTTCCCAGAACTATAATTTAAACAATTCTGGTAGATGTCTACTAGATAAAGCTTCCTACCAAACATCTAAGGCATGCACCTTGTGGTTTCAGAGAAGAAACGTTTTCAATGTGTTCCTTATGTTGATGTAAAACCAGTGGGTCCCAGGACGGGACCATTTTTACACCAGGGCTATACTTTGAAAAATCTTGGTAAAGGTCCGCTAGATGACGCTTCATACCAAACATCAAATACCTTCTGGTTTCAAACGGTTAGGGCTTTAAAAGGGTTTCCCTATATAAGCACGTGTATATGTAAAATCAGGTGGCCCCGGGCCTGGGCCATTTTGGACCCCAGGGCTATAATATTAATAATCACAATAGACGTAAACTAGATGAAACGAATCAAAAACCTGGCCCTTCTGGTTTCAAACAAGAAGAATGATTTACCATATGTAAGCATATGTAAAAAAGTTGGGTCCTGTCGCTGAGGTATTTTTGACCCCAGGGCTATTACTTGAACAATCTTCGTAGAGGAATACTATATGAAGCCTCATGCCAAATATCAAAGGCCTGGGCTTTGTGGTTTCAGACGAGAAGAGTTTTAAATGTCTTCCCAATATAAGTATATGTAAAATCAGTAGGCCCTGGCGCGTGGATATACTTGGCGTCAGGGCTATAATTTGAACAAATTTTGTAGAAGTCAACTAGATGAAGCCTCATACCAAAATATATCAATGATCTGGGCCTTGTGGTTTCAGACAGAAAAAAAAATAAATTTTTTTCCTATGCATGTATATCTATATAAAACCGATGAGACCTGGCACGGGGGTCTTTTGCTGCAGGGCTATAATTTGAACAGTTTGGGTATAGGTCCTTTAGATGTAGCTTCATACCAAATATCAAAAGATGTAGCTTCATACCAAATATCAAAGATCTAGCCCTTTTGGTTTCAGACAAGAAGATTTTTAGAGGTTTTCTCTATATAAGTCTGTGTAAAACCGGTGGCTCCTGGCGCGGGGGTGGGGGGGGGCATTTTTTGTCCCAGGGATTTGAATTTAACAATGTTGGTAGAGGCTCACTAGATATAACTTCCTATCAAATATCAAACATCTGGGCTGTATGGTTTCAGGCAAGAATATTTTTAAAGGTGTTCCCTATACTAGTCCGGGTAAAACCGGTGGGTCCCGACGCGGGAACATTTTTGGCCACAGGGCTATAATTTGAACAATCTTGGTAGAGGTCCACTAGATGAAGCTTCAGACCAAATATCAAAGACCTGGGCCTTTCGGTTTCCGAAAATACGATTTTTAGCTCAGCTGTCACGTAGTGATCACATTTTGTCCATCGTCCGTCGTGCGTGCGTCCGTAAACAATTTCAAATAAGTATTAAGCTAATACCCCATGGCCAATCAAAATTTCATGAGAAGCATCATCAGATAGGGGGTGGGGGAGGGTTTTGGGCTGATTAGACTGAAATTCTGGTTTCCATGAAAACACAAATGTTCTATAGACTTACAATGGGGAAAACAACGTCTCCACTTATTCTCGGCCATGTCTGATCCGATCTTCATCAAACTTGCAGATAACCAGGAAGGGCTTACAGGCAACGTCGAGTTCGAGTTCTGGCTGCACGGGACAAACAGCTTTGGAGTTAACTGCCCTTAAGCATAGATGTAAGTGAAAACTGGTGTCTCCAGCTTTTCTCGGCCGTTTATCTGATCTTTTTAGCTCACCTGACCGGCCCCCGCCCTTCGGGGCTTGAAGAAATATATGGGCTGCATGATGCTTCCACGCAGAGCTGAATCCGGCCCGCACACTAGTACTGGTAAACCGCTTCGAGGATCTAAGCCTGTCCAGGAACCGCGGTTCGAGGCTAATAAACTTTGGTTTCATACGGCGACAGGGCTTGAGATGTCATTTCATCTCAATGTCGGGTAAAAGTCCCACAAAATTGGAAGCAACGTTACCAAAATGACCTTTACAGTGTTGACGGTGACGTAAAACCTCAAATCAAACAAACAAAAGCTCACCTGACCGAGATAGAATAGGAAATCTCTCTGGTGCTTATGCACATCTACATTATTTTAGTAGGTATATGGCAAGGCGGTGCGAGTGATATATTTTGGGTGAAGTACGGTAGGCAAAATGTGCTGCTCCATGCACAAGACATGCACATATCATACGATGTATGCATGAGTGGTTTGCGGAGATTTTTTTTACCATACAGTTGGCCGCTATAAGGCTGATTTCTATAAAATTTGCCTAAAAATCGCACATTTTGCCTACCGTATTTCACCCAAAATATTTCACTCGCATCGCCTCGCCATATACCTACTAAAATAATTTAGATGTGCATAAGCACCAGAGAGGTTTCCTATTCCATCTCGCAACAATGGGAGCTTTGTGACTGTGAGATTTCCAGCGTCGTTCGTTGTGCGTCGTGCGACGCGCGTCGTGCGTGCGTAAACGTTTCTTGTTAACACTCTAGAGGCCAAAGTTTTGATCCCATCATCATCAAACTTGGTCAGAATGATTATCATGACAATACCTCCGTTCTGTTCAATTATGAGTCATGTCGGGTCGAAAAGTAGGTCACCAGGTCAAATCAAAGGAAAATCGTGTTAACAATCTAGAGGCCACAGTTTTATTCCAATCATCCTCAAACTTGCTCAGGATGATCATCCTGACAGTATCTCAGTCAAGTTCGAATATGGGTTATATGGGGTCAAAAAATAGGTCAGTAGGTCAAACCAGAGGAAAACATTGTTAACACTCTAGAGGCCACAGTTTTTGTCCAGTCTTCTTCAAACTGGCTCAGAATGACCACCCTGACAATATCTCAGTAAAATTCAAATATGGGTCATATCGTGTCTAAAAGTAGGTTAGTAGGGCAAATCATAGAAAAAACAGTGTTAACACTCTAGAGGCCACAGATTTGGTCCAATCATCCTCCAATTTGTTCCGAATGATCATCATGACAATATCTCGGTCAAGTTTGAATATGGGTGATATCGTGTCAAAAAGTAAGTTAGTAGGTGAAATCATAGAAAAAAAACTTGCTAATTCACTTTTTCGTGTTAATAATCTAGAGGCCAAAGTTTTGGTCCAATCATCCTCACACTTGCTCAGAATGATCAACCTGACAAAATCTCGGTCAAGTTCGAATATTGGTCATTTGGGGTCAAAAAGCAGGTCAGTAGGTCAAACCTTAGAAAAAACCTTGTTAACAGTCTAGAGGCCACTGTTTTGGACCAATCAGCCTCAAACTTGCTCATGATGATTATCATGACAGTATCTCGGTCAAGTTCGAATATGGGTCATGTGGGTTCAAAAAGAGGTCAGTAGGTCAAACCATAAGAAAACATTGTTAACACTCTAGAAGCCACAGTTTTGGTCCAATAATCTTCAAACTTGCTCAGAATGATCATCCTGACAATATCTCGGTCAGGTTCGAATCTAGGCAAGTCGAGTCAAAAAGTAGGTCAATTTGTCAAATTATAGATAAAACCTTGTTAATACTCTAGAGGCCCCAGTTTTGGTTCAATCATCCTAAAACTTGCTCAGAATGATCATCCTGACATACCTCGGTCAAGTTCGAATGTGGGTTATGTGGTGTCAAAAAGTAGGTCAGTAGGTCAAACAATAGAAAAACCTTGTTAACACTAGATGCCACAGTTTTCGTCTGATCATCCTCAAACTTGCTCAGAATAATAATCCTGACAATATCTCTGTTAAGTTCGAATATGTGTCATGTCGGGTCAAAAAGTAGGTCAGTAGGTTAAATCAATTGAAAACCTTATTAACACTCTAGAGGCCACAGTTTCGGTCGAATCATCATCAAACTTGCTCAGAATGATCATCTCTACAGTATCTAGGTCAAGTTCGAATATGGCTCTAGTGGGGTCAAAAAGTAGGTCAAATCTTAGAAAAACATTGTTTACACTCTAGAGACTGCAATTTTAGTCGTATTATCATCAAACTTGCTCAGAATGATCATCTTTACAATGTCTAGATCAAGTTCAATATGGATCATGTGGGTCAAAAAGTAGGTCAAAAGGTTAAATCATAGAAAAACATTGTGAACACACTAGAAGCCACATGTGTTGTCCAGTCATCATCAAACTTACCCAGTATGATCATCTTCACAATATCTCGGTCAAGTTCGAATATGGATCATATCGATCAAAAGTAGGTCAGGAGGTCAAATCATAGAAAAACATTGTGAACACACTTGATCCACAGTTTTTTTTCGATCATCATCAGACTTGCCCAGAATGATCATATTGACAATATCTCAGTCAAGTTCGAAAATTGGTCAGGTTGGGTTAAAAAGTAGGTCAGTAGGTAAAATCATAGAAAAAAAAAACATTTTGAACACTCTAGAGGCCATATTTTTAGTCCGATCGTTATCAAACTTGCTCAGATCGATTATTTAACACTATCTCGATTAATTTTGAATGTAGGCCATGTCTGGTCAGTAAGTAGGTCAGATCATAGAAAACCCTTATGAACACACAATAGGCCCCAGTTTTGGTCCGATCATCATCAACTTTGCTCAGAATGATCATCTTGACAAAATATTGATCAAGTTTGAATATGGGTCATGTCGGGTCAAAAGTAAGTCAGCAGATCAAAGCATACAAAACATTGTGAACACTCTAAGAGGCCACAGTTTTAGTCCAATCATCATAAAACTTGCGTAGAATGAACATATGAACAATATCTCAGTTAAGTTTAAATATGGGTCATGTCAAATCAAAAAGTAGATCAGTATGTTATTTTGTCATAACTGTTGAACCCTTTGAGATAGAGTCTTCATATTTGGCATGTAGGTTCCTTGTTACAGGGCGTCCCACTCATAAAAAAAACTTTTACCTGTGACCATGGTCTTTCACCTACTTTATCATAAATTTTAACCATATGAGATAGAGCCTTCATATTTGGCATGTATGTTCCTTGTTTCCAAACATCCTAGAATTTTGACCCATCACCTTGATCTTTGAAGTACTGTGTCATAATTTTTTAAGCATATGAGATACAGTAAGTAAGTAAGTAAGTAAGTAAGTAAGTAAAGATTTTATTTAAAGAGGGTGAGTCAATTGTCGAAACAATCTTCCTTGAGCCCCCCTGCAAAGCAACATATATACAAATATATACATGACAACGAAAAAAAAATCATGAAGTACATATTAACCATCATTATCACACTACATGGCACACGAATGATGATTACAATTTTTAACACCAACCCTGTCAAGCGAAAAAGAATGCGTTCTAGCCCTCGTTAATATCAAATACGCATGTTTCGTCATACTGAGAGGTCATGTTGTAGTTTGCACAAAGGAAGGACCCTGGGGCAGGCTCATAAGTTCTTTTCTGTGTGCATATGCCAGAAAACAAAATTCGCTTGTCTAGTCCAAGTTAGAATACATGTACAAAAGCTTGTAATCTTGAAGTTGAAAATAATGCATATTTGTTGTACAAATAAATAAATGTAATGTTCATGTCGTTATATTATTTATTGGTGGGGGTGGGTTAACATGTAATAAAACGAGTTTTTCAACCAAGAGGCACATTTAATAGTAAATGATTGTATTGACGGTGCATTTTTAATTTCAGTTTGAATACTTTTCCAGACGACTGCTCCAGAACATGACAAACTGTTCTTAAATATTCCATTTTTTTTTCGTTTCGGAATCAAAAAGTTTCGATTAGCAACAGCTCTCCGGTTGAATAGTGTATCATTTATGTTCACATTTCGCATCTGAAATAGGTCCACCAAATATTCAGGTGCAATTTTATTTGCTACTTTGTACATTACTTTTGCTTTTTTAAAAAATTCACATTCAGAAAATGATAATATTTTAAGGCGATTACGAAGTAGAAGTAAAACAAAGATCAGGAAAAGATACAATTAACTTACTCCATCCACAAAAGACACCAAAGGGAAAGAAATACAAACATTAAGCGACCAGACCATAATGGAAACCTAAACAAAGGAAGGCCATATGGACAGTTACTTTCCCACAAAATGGCCATATGGCCATCCAAAATTAAAAGACACAAGTGATACACACAGTAAGTAACAAACAACAACATAAATAAATCGCCACAGAAGAGCCGCCTTGGAACGGTCAGTGGAAGATTTCCACTGGGGGGCTTAAATCGATTTTACGTGGCCACAATCCTCGCCCTTACTTCCGTCGCGATTTAGACAAATAATTTGTTCAGTCCGCATGAAGGCCTCCTAACTCATCAGTGCAACACCTCCGTGAACACAGAAATCAAAGAACCACAGAGGTGAGACAACGGTGAGGACTCGACAGCAAGAAACCACTGAAATGCTGGAGCAAAAGAAAACCAACAGTTAGACTCCGATGAGCCCGACCAGAGACAGAGCATCAGGCACCAACCAACATTATCTCTTTAATTTTCAATAAGCCTTTACGTTGGAGCCGTCATAGAATCTGAGGCCTGACCCACCGGCGTGCAATTAAAGAGGGAAGCAAAGTTGCCAACCGTGATTGGGTTAACTACCATGCATGCAGTCTGTCGTATAATATCCATGTTGTACCCAATCTTTTTATATCGAAGAATGATTTTACGAAATTGGGTGCTGAAGTCATGGCGGTTATATATTTTTCTGAATTTATATACTAAGTCACCATAAAATTCGGGTTCCGATAGACCTTGTTGCAAAAGAGATTTAAGTCCAATATTGAATATTGAAATTAAATCAGAATGGCGTCTATAAAATTTTGAAAAGGCTTTGCGTAGTTTATGGTACCGATAACCCTGATTAAGGAGTTTAGCCGTTAATAATTTATTACGAGTGTTGAAGTCAGTTACATGACTACACACTCTAGCAAATCGAATTAATTGCGAAATATAAACGCCATAGGATGGCGCACGAGGAACATCACCATCCAAAAAACGAAAATTTACAATCTCAAAATCAAAGTCATCGCGTTTATCATAAATTTTGCACGAAACAAATCCATCTACAATAGATAGATGTAAATCCAAAAATGGGGCCTCGGTATCAGAAGAATTTGCTTTATTTAACTGAAGTTCTAGGGGGGAAATCTGACTGATCAAACCATCAAAATAGGTATTATCAATATTTAATAAATCATCTAAATATCTAGAAGTAGAGCTAAAAGCTTCAATAATTTCAGATTGGTTATCAATGGAAAGCGACAAAATGAAGTCTCTTTCATAACAATACAAGAGCCTCCTCTAAATTAGTATATTCATGTCGTAAAATATGCTTACATGCTCTTCTTTGTAATTTATCGATTTTTTTGATATTATAGGTTGTTGAATTTCCCCAAATAACTCAACAATTATCAAACTGAGGGTTAATGAAGGCATTATAAAACAGTAATCTGTCTTCAACCGACACATATTTTGAAAGCTGCGAAAGTAGCCATAAATGCGAGGAAACTTTTTTCACAACTTGCTGAAAATGCGAGTTCCAAACTAATATCTTCTCAATATTTACTCCAAGAACCTTTTCGCCATGTGTTTACTTTAAATATTAATTACTTTAAGTCAGTGAAAGTGTATTATCATTCATTTGCGATCGTTTTTAGCGACCAGTCATCACGAAAACACGCCTTTATAATTTTGACCCCCTTGAAACCCACTTTTATATTGTAAAACTTGGCTTTGCGGGGGTATATCTTATTTTTCTTATTTCTGCTCTAAAATATAATTTGTGAGTACTCGTAAGAACCGCCTCGATGAGGCGATTCTAACGAGTTCCCACAATCTGTATTTAGAGCAGAACTAAGAAAAATATCACAATTTTTCATCATTTCATTTTTTCGGCGATAAAGGTGGCAATGTATTTGTATAGGCGTGTTTGCCTACTGTATAGCATTACTTTTGGTTTATCAGTATTCAGTAATAAACCATTTTCCTTGCATCAAATATCTAAATATGTTTGCAGATTTTCCTGTAATTTCTGTTTATTTGGTTGCACATCGTAAATGGTCGTATCATCAGCATACAAGTAAACTAAGGTAACCGGAGTCTCTAGTGATAAAGGAAGGTCCTTTATAAAAATTAAGAAGAAACTAAATAGGGCCCAGGATAGAACCCTGAGGAACACCGCAACTAATCCTTTCAGATTCTGACAGTGAATTTCATATTGATACTTGTTGAGTTCTACTTGATAGATATGAATGAAACCAAGTAACTATTTTCATCACACTTATAAAGCTGTAGCTTTTTTAACAAAATGTCATGATCAACCAGATCATATGCCTTTCGAAAATCAACCATAACTGCTCCCACAATTTTTCCCTCGTTTATTGCTTTAAGCCAGGAGTCAAGAATGAATAATAAAGCTGATTCAGTTAAATGTCCCGATCTGAAATCACTTTGTTTGTTTGAAGTAATTTATAATCATTGTTTTGTTTGAAGTAATTTACCATCATAAATTTAATACCAGTGTATCTATTTTTCAATTACGAGGGTAGGCTGAAAAGTTCTGAACCTGACCAAGAAGCAGGCATCGAACAGCCATTAAATTTTGTATTCATTAAATCCAAACCATTATTACTTGTTTTGACTCAAATGAGTTCAAGTTTACCTGCAATAACATAGAAATTCTAGACTTTGAAAATTGATACTAGCACGTTTTTGAGAAAATGGACAAAATCTGGCATCGTGGTGTCATCAAATACCTCCATAAAAAGGGATAAGCTCCTAAGGACATTCATGCCGATTTGGTTGCTACATAAGGGGATGATGCTCCATCGTATGCAACCGTGAAAAGGTGGGCAGCAAATTGTAAGATGGGCAAGGACAGCCTTGAAGATGATGACCGGTGTGGACGACCCTTAACGGCAACAACTGAGGAAACCATCAGCCAAGTGCACAGGGCCGTGATGGATGATAGGCGTTTAACTGTGATTCAGTAAGCTAACACTGTTGGCATCTCCCGTGAACGAGTAGAGAACATTCTACACAGTGAATTAGGAATGTCGAAGGTTTCCGCCAGATGGGTGCCACGGCTTTTGACGCCTGACCAAAAGTTGACCAGACTGAACCTGTCACAAGCCAACTTGGCTATTTTTGAACGGACCAAGATGGTTTTCTTGACCATTTTGTCACTCACGATGAGTGTTGGGTTCATCACTTTGAGCCAGAGACCAAAAGACAATCCATGCAATGGAAGCACCCTGGCTCACCCCTCCAAAGAAGGCAAAGGAAAGGTGATGACATCAGTGTTCTGGGATGCCAAGGGTATAATATTCATAGATTACCTTCAAAAGGGCAGAACAATTAATGGGGAGTATTGTGCAGATCTGCTAAAACAATTGCGAAAAGCAATTAAGACTAAACGACCCGGAAAATTGACAAAAGGGGTTTTGTTCCATCAGGACAATGCGCCTGCTCAAAAATCGGTTGTCTCAATGTCTGCTGTGCATGACTGTGGCTTCACACTTGTCGATTACCCTTCGTATTCACCTGATCTAGCTCCATCAGATTATTTCCTGTTTCCAAACATGAAAAAGCACTTGGCTGGGCAGCATTATTGGTCAGATGAGGAGGTGATAGCTGCTGTGGAGGAGTTTTTCAGGGACCAAGATGAGACCTTCTATACCACTGGGATCCAAGGACTCCAGCATCGCTGGAGGAAGTGTGTGGACAGGAAGGGAGACTATGTTGAAAAATAAGGCACTTTCAGCATGGACAAACCATTGGATCTTGGTCAGGCTCAGAACTTGCCAACCTACCCTCGTATTTTAGAAAGAGTTCGTAGAACAGAAATAGGTCTATAACTATTGACATTTTTTTTCGATCCAGACTACATCATAGTGTAGATTATATTTTCTTGTCCTTTGGGATCATTGATTCCATTGTGGAATTTTGAAAATATCTGAGGGTCACTGATGAGGCCTAATTGGCCGAAACTAGCTAGTCTGGCCCAGAAAATATATATACTCCATATTTTTCAGTTCTGTGGTGTATTCCTTGCTTCCAAAGGATAACCTTTTATAGAACATCTTTAACTTCATTACAGCTGGTGTGTGGGAATGTGTGGCGGCGGTAAAACGTCTCCCTGCCCTACATCATACTGTAGATTATATTTTCTTGTCCTTTGGGATCATTGATTCCATTGTGGAATTTTGAAAATATCTGAGGGTCACTGATGAGGCCTAATTTGCCGAAACTAGCTAGTCTGGCCCAGAAAATATATACACTCCATATTTTCAGTTCTGTGGTGTATTCCTTGCTTCCAAAGGATAACCTTTTATAGAACATCCTTAAATATGCGATTAGCTTTTACAACTTTCAACTCCGTCTGGAAAATACATTGTTCTAAAATTGTATTTATAATGAATGTGATACTTCCATATATTATATTATGAGACATTTTCAGAAGTCGTGGTCCAATGCTGTCTAGCTCTGTTGCTTTCGAAACATCCGAATTAGGCAAGTATTTTATAAAAAATGAATTACTTATTTTTGGTATGCTAAATTTTATGTCTCTGGGAACCTTTGAGTCAACAAAATCTTCAACGTTTTGAAAATCTGAAATTGTACTTGGTTCTTTAATTTTGTGGCGAGATTCTCAAATAAGCTGTTAAATTTGTTTCTTACTTCAGAATCATTGGTAACGAATTTATCATTTTTGTTAACCCCCGATATATTTTCTGTAGAATCTGACTTCCCTCCTGCGCCAAATTCTCTGAATAATTTCCAAATGGACCTTGGGTCATGTTTTCCCTTATCAAGTTTTGTCTTATACATTTCCTGTTTAGCTGTTTTAATCATTAAAGTTACTGTTTTTCTTTCTTATATTGCTCTTTTAAAACATTATCCATGAAAGCTTCAAGCCGATCATTAAATTATATTCTAGAATCGGTTGGACGATACATATTTCCCAGTAAAAAGGTTTGCACTTCTTTACCTCTAACCATAAAATGAAATTTCAATAATTTCCAAATCTTCTCTTCGCCTAACATTAACGCCGCTTCGAACATATACCATTAACCCCCACCACCATTTAAATGATTATCTTTTTCTGAAAGGTGTTTGAAAACCATATATTTTAAATGCATTTGTCATCTTATTTTTTTTTAATTTTGTTTCACTTATCCCAAAAATATGTAAGTTTCTATTGGCTTGATCCAATAAAATACATTCGGGCTATATAAACTTTGTTATATCTCTACCACAAATTCCTTGTAGATTCAAATGACCAAAATTGAACCCCTTTTTTTTGGTAAATTGAAAGATAAAGTATTCTCAATATTATTGTCTGCGTTAGCAGTAGGACTAGTAGCTGGTGTATTGTTTAGAGCTGTCTTATGATAAATTGTCTTATTTTTCTTATGAAACTTTGCATGATTTAATTGTATGAGCATTAACTTAGATCTAGAGTCCATTGCATCAATGTGTCTTTCAGAATCTTCAGCATTAAATGACTCTTCAGCGACATCAAGAATTTCATTATTATGATTCAAACAATTAGAAGCATCAGTTTTTATGATGCTCTGTCTCTGGTCGGGCCCATCGGAGTCTAACTGTTGGTTTTCTTTGCTCCAGCATTTCAGTGGTTTCTTGCTGTCGAGTCCCCACCGTTGTCTCACCTCTGTGGTTCTTTGATTATTTGTGTTCACGGAGATGTTGCACTGATGAGTTAGGAGGCCTTCATGCGGACTGAACAAATTATTTGTCTTAATCGCGAAGGAAGTAAGGGCGAGGATTGTGGCCACGTAAAATCGATTTAAGCCCCCCCCCCCCCCCCCAGTGGAAATCTTTCCACTGACCGTTCCAAGGCGGTTCTTCTGTGGCGATTTATTTTTGTTGTTGTTTGTTACTTACTGTGTGTACCACTTGTGTCTGTTTATTTTGGATGGTCATATGGCCATTTTGTGGGAAAGTAACTGTCCTTATGGCCTTCGTTTGTTTAGGTTCCATTATGGTCTGGTCGTCTAATGTTTGTGTTTCTTTTCCTTTGGTGTCTTTGATTGGTGGAGTAAGATAATTGTATCGATTCCTGATCTTTGTTTTACTTCTTCTTTTTATGCATGCGCACGAAATTGTCCCACTTACATTGAAATAATAAAAATCGGTTGGAAACATTAACTTGTGCTTAAGTGTCTCTGTTGTTGGCATTAATGCCGAGTCCCTATTCTGTATGCCAGCACACAGAAAGAAAATGACCAGCCACCTGGCCCCCATCGCAAAACGTTCCAACATAGTTTCTGGTAGAAAAGTTCATTCTTCAACCGTCAATATGGTTCCACGCTCCAACAGGTCGACTGTCATTTGCATTCCACGGTCCACTCGATCGTCTGCCCTTTGGGTTCCATTCTCCACCTAACCGAGTACCATTCTGATTCCACGATCCACCCGATCGCCTGCCATTTAGATTCCATGCACCACCCGGTCGCCTGACCACGCTCCTTCATATTTGGCATGTAGGTTCCTTGCGACAAGGGTTCCCCATTCATATATTAAATGATATGTGACCTTTACCTAAACATTTGAAATTTTGTCTTTTGATCTTGACCTTTGACCTACTTTGTCATAATTTTTTAAGCATTTGCGATTGAGCCTTCATATGTTGGCATGTAGTTTCCTTGGGTCATACAAAAATGACTTATTACCTTGACATGTGACCTACTTTCTTAAAACTTTTGAACCATTTGAGGTAGAGTCTTCATATTTGGCATGTATGTTCCTTGTGGCAACGACTTTCACCCATGCGAAAATTCTGACCTGTGACCTTCACATTTGACCTTCTTTCTCATAACTTTTGAACCATTTAAGATAGAGCCTTCATATTTGGCATGTAGGGTCCTTGTGACAAGGTCTTCCTTACCATATAAAATATTTGACCTGTGACATTGACCTTTGATCGTTTTTGTCATAAACATTTGATCCATTTAAGGTAGAGCCTTCATATTTGGCATGTATGTTCCTTGTGACAAGGTCTTCTCCATCGTGCCAAACAATTTGACCTGTGACTTTGACCTTGATCTGTGACCTACTTAATCTAACTTTGAAACCATTTAAGATAGAGCATTCCTATTTTGCACGTATAATCCTTATGACAATGGCTTTACATCCATACAAAAAGCTTGACTTGTGACTTTGATCTTTAACCTACTTTATCATCAATTTTGAACCATTTGAGATAGAGCCTTCATATTTGGCATGTATTTTTCTTCTGACAAGGCACCTTACTGTATTACCTACCATTTCATTGCTACAGTGTGAATTAGGTGAGCGATCCATGGCCATCATGGCCCTCTTGTTTAACGTGTCATGGCCTGAATCGTAATGTTTCTGGGTTTCCTCTCCTACTTCTATATTTTCCTTACCGCCAACATTTTGCCCAGACAAGTTCTCAGTAACCAGTAGGTGGAAGGCGGATTGTTCTGAAATTTTTGGATATGATACATGCATTTATGAATATGAAGTTGTGCAAAAGGGGTTTAAGTATTTAAAACAGCGGAATAAAAGGTCCCGGGGGCATGGAATCTCCGCCCAAATCTTATTCTGACGAGTTTTTAGTGACCATGCGATGGGTTGTCTTGGAATTGTAGGATCTGATAGATATCAATATGCAGTTTGCCTTGATATTAATATTGCCCATTGCCTCTACTTCTCTTTTACAAGAGGATTTAAATGGGTTTCCCCCTCGGTGCTTGGAGCATGTACCTTTCCCTTGATCATATAACAGATCCTTATATCTCAGAACCATTCTGATCCCCTCCCCTGTACCATACAGTTATAATTGTTTCATTATAATAAGACGCATTCTGTGCAACCTAATCTGGTGCCCCGGGACCAAGCCCTAATGCTTCACTTCATTAGGGGCCATATAAACCAGAAACCGTGAAGATCCCCATCCCATAACCATGCTTATCACATGACGTCGCGTCTGAGAGTGTAATAACACAATGTAATAAATTCAATCATCCACTAGTGGATTAAATATGCAAATTAGTTAGATAATTCCGCTAACGTTACATACACGATATCCTTAACGACGTTGCGTTTACTTATGGTAGAATATTGACATTTTTGTAAATTAAACGTGAATAAAAAGCGTTTTAAATGTCATTTGATAAATAGAATCTTGCATTCGTGCTCATGTATTATTGAATTTAGTAAACTCGTTGAGGAAAAGGAATAAAATGCCTCACATTTTATCTCTTTACCTTAACTCGTTTAATAAATTCAATAATACATGAACATTCATGTAAGATTCACTATGTATTATTGTTCCTTCTGATAAAACACATTTAGTGACAACAACCTTGGTGTCCAACCGAGTAGGCCCGGCTAGGGCCCCACACGTCCACTTAAAAATGTTATATAACAGAAATCATTTATATCTTAACCCCTAAACCATACAATTTGATGTAATCACTGTCACCAAAACTAGCTGTTTTCCGGGGGAGCGCCACGACAATGCCCCACCCCTGCGATTTATTAAATAGAATTGAAGGAAATGATAAAATTCTATACGTCGATGTCTACCCGATTCCCTGGTTTGGTGACAATGTGCCAAAAAGTCCACTATTTCTGGTAGTCACCTATACCCACTCCCCGTATAACAAAACATGATATATACCAAAATGTTCGTCAGGATCGGTAGTATCTGAAACTGCCGGCATAAATTGGCATAAATGATGGCGAGCTGAGAAATCCAAGATGGCGTCCAAGATGGCCGCCATAGCTGTAAATTCAAGTTTTTCGTAAAATATGAATATAAATACCACAAATTATCTTACAATCTTACTTTAATTTATTTTTTCTGGTGCAGAAAAAAGATTTGTGCTAGAATATTGATCAACATTTTAGTTTTGACTTGCAAACCATTGAAATAAAAGAAAATTGATCGTGTTTGTGTCTAATTTCATAGGTGGTACATAAAGGCAATGCTGATGTTTCAAAATTTTAAACAGTTTTTATTTATCTATTGTTTTATTTTAACTAAGACACTATTCTAAATAATTTAACACTATTCCCAAGTACATGCATGGTTTGTTATGACTTTTTACCATCACTTTAGCCCCAGAATTACCCTACCCACTCAGTTTACTATTACAATTCATTCACATGTATGCTGACACTGAAGGGATTTGCAGGATATATTTTTAGACAACCAAGTAGAAGAGGGCATTGACAATAATGCTTTGTTCTGTTTTTTATACTATATTATATCTTCAGCCATTAGGAAACACCACCTCTTTATAACACTATTTTCGGGATCTAAGCATTAACCGTCTTAATTAAGCAGTGTTACATCCAAACACAAATAGTAAAATAGTGTTTATCAGATTGACCTAAAATGACTTTTATTGTCATCTTTGCTGTGTTTTGGGGTGTTTTAAAGTGTTATTTATCATATGACGTTGCATCTGAGAGTGTAATAACGTCATCTGCAAATTAGCTAGACACGTCCCGTAACGTTACATGTACGACGTCCTAAACGACGTCGCGTTTACTAATGGCGGAATATTGACATTTTTTATTCAAAATTCGTGAATTAAATGCGTTTTAAATTCAAATGATGAATAGAATCTTGCATTCGTGCTCATATATTATTGAATTTATTAAACTCGTTGAGGAAAAAGGATAAAATGCTCGGCGAAGACTCGCATATTATCCCCAACTCGTTTAATGAATTCAATAATACATGGGCACTCATGTAAGATCCTCTATATCCAAAACTGAGCTATAATATAATGTTATTAATCAACTTATTTCGTATTGGCCCAGTTACTCGTCTGAGCTCTGCTGTATTGGCCCGAGGCCGAAGGTCGAGGTCAATATTAATCTTAGATTTTATAGCTCCCCATCAAATCTGTAGCTGATACCCAGCAGACATTTGACGTCTAATAGACGTCAGATTGACGTCAGACTCCAACGTCAGAATGACGTTGGATTGACGTTGATTTTGAAAGTTTTTCAGACGTCAGAAAACAGACGTCAATCTGACGTCAGAAAACAGACGTCAATCTGACGTCTTAAAACCAACGTTGATTTAACGTCGGGTTTCTGACGTCAGAATGACGTTGGATTTACGTTGATTTTGAAAGTTTTTCAGACGTCAGAAAACAGACGTCAAAAATCTGACATCCTAAAACCAATGTTGATTTAACTTAGGGTTTCAGACGTTGAATAACTCTTTCCAGCTGACAACATTTGGACATCTTTATGTCGTCTTTTGACGTTTCAATGATGTCTGTTTTAGGGCCCCACACATAAAGCAAGTGTGTATGTATCTCTCAATTAAAAGTTTCAATAAAACAGAGTCTGGTTTTATTTTTCCTTGCTTCCAAAGGATTGTTCTGCTTTTTCATAATTTATCATGCTACATGTACATGATCATGATATGAAATCTGTACCTCTCCACCACGAATGTTGGGCTTTAAGATTGTTCAGAGAACTCACTCCACCACAACAAGTTGGCCAGAAGATGACAGCATCATATCATTTTGTTTAATACCAATCTGAAGGGTTTTGGAATCTGTACCACTCCACCATGAATGATTGGCTTTAAGATTGTTCAGAGAACTCACTCCACCACAACAAGCTGGCCAGAAGATGACAGAATCATGATATCAGTTTGTTAAATAATGAAATCTGTACCACTCCAACACGAATGTTAGGCTTTAAGATTGTTCAGAGAACTCACTCCGCCACAACAAGCTGGCCAGAAGATGACAGAATACACATTTATTAAAAGTTTAAATTTCTGTGCTATATATTTTAGATTTAACAATAATGTTCCTGAATCTTTCGATACACTTGGGTAAACAGTGAAGACTCAATTAGCCTGCTTCTGAACTGGATCTTCACCGTTTGCCATTTTGTCTGAATCCTTCGCCTTTATTATTCCATGTTGAAATTTTAGGGTTCTAACAGGCAATATTAGGTGCTGATTTTTACATGTATAATTTTTCTGTAAAAAGAGATCCTTGGAAAAAAACAAAGTTTTAAAACAGCAGACTCTGTTTTTTTAGTCTAATAATGAGAGATAATGAATGGTAGATGCGACAGACATGTACTTCGTCCAAAGCCTGACGACGTTTTAAGATGCAATTTTTCTTGGCAGCTAAAGGGTTAAATTGGTTATCATAGTTGTATAACATGATTAATCTATGATAAGCAAGTTCTGCATGACTGTTAATAGTAACATCATGCAACCCTAAAATGTTTCTGTTCTCCACGCATTTCATCCCATCCCTTCCATTCGCAGAATATTGCAGCCCAACTTGAACACCACTACTGTAACACTTTTTGTTGTTGTTTTTATTTTATATATGTCTTCTGGGCAGTTGGATGATATTGAAGTCCAGCTCAACTAGAAAAGACACAGCATACACTGTCTGATGTATAACTTGCCTTCAAATCAACTTATGTAATGAAATACGACGAATAAAACAGTCGATTTCAAAAACATAAATTAAAAATAATGGCTTTTGTTTTCAGGTAACAAACTGTATTAATATCAAATATCCCAGTTAGCATGGTTAGAATTATCAGATGAATCTGAATTATCTTGGAACAAGCTGTCAGGTGATTATTTCAGCATCTGGAGTTTTTGCAGAAGATCTGCAGATGAATTTTACTACAGAGCCAGTGCATCACACCATATGCACAGCTATGACATGCTGAAAAAGATTAAATTAAGAAAATCATATATATATACAGTATGTACGTACAGGTCAGTCCTGTTATTACTATCCGGTTCCATGTGGATACGCCTAAAATGCAGTGTTTTATTAATGCCTCCAAGGCCCAAATTTTCTCTTCTGACTGTGAAAAAAGCTATCTTTTACAATATTTCAAATTCTATGTCTCCTAGTTTATTGTTTCTTATCTGTTTAATTCTGAAATGGTTTGCTTTTTCACAGGGTTTTTGTAACAAATGATGTGTGGATGAATCTTGAGAGTACAAATTAATCTATTCAGCTGGACAATGGTTCAATGTGAGAAACAAGCCGCAAAATTATCCTTAAATAGGTCCAGATATATAAAGCACCTCTAATATAACATACTTTCAGTTTCATCAGGCCATGCAATGTACACGTAACAGGTCAAATGAATATTTAAGACTGTTTCTGACATGAGAATAGTAAAAGATCAAGCAATCAGTCGGCTAAAGGGGTGTGGTATTGCTAAACTTATCCAGCATTTATTTCATTTACGTGTAGAATAAAGTCGGACAAAAATATCAAAAGGTCTTCTTCAGAGTGACAGTTACATGTACAAGGGTGGAAAAAAAAAAACATGGCTCGACTGGGACTTGAACCCAAGGCCTCTTGCATACCATGAGAACACTCCACAGACTGAGCTACCAAGCCACATGGCCGACCTGGCTAATGCGATTCTTCCCTAATCTCTGTCCTATCCAATCCGGCTGCGCTACTTATTCTTCATATTATTTCATGCTCTCAGACGTGGTGCTGGACCCACACTAGGCCACCAAATGTCACAGGGGTTGGCAAAAGAACATGACTCGACCGGGAATTGAACCCAGGGCCGTGCAAAGAATCTACTGAGCGAGCTACGAGCCGTTACACGAGTATGTCTTGATTCTTAGTGTCGGACATTGGTATGCTATCTGTCTATCTTCTTATGCTGTGGCCGGTCATATTTCATCATAAATAGCTTGTGTACACACCAGGTTTGCAGGATGGAAGCCTACACATTGATTATGTAATTACGGTTGAGGTCTAAAGTTAACCTTCACAAGGGATGACTCTTTGCACAGGGGGGGGGGGGCTCCAGTTAATGTTCTGAACCGAATGACAGTGTACATTTTTACATTCATCCCTGCAAATGATGCTAATGGAGCGTATTTGGACACCGAAATAACCACCGCTGTCAGGGATCAAACAGGGGGGCCTCTAGCATCAGAGGCAAGAGCACTAACCACTGAGCTCATGCTCCAATAGGCAATATTTTTATCCATCTGTCTATTTATTTATTTTTTTAATTTATGTTTAGTTCTGATGAAAGAAAATTTTTGACAATATAGACTTTCAGGGGCAGGGACACTAATTTTCGAAACTCTATTCACCATATTTGCATTATTTGCTGGCTCCCAGCTTGCATATTGTCAATATTGGAAAAGCAGGTAACCAGACCCCCCTGACCTTGAAAGGTCAGGGGGGTCTGGATACCTGTTCTTCCAACACTGATAACCTTCAGACTAGGAACCAGCAGATAATGCAAATAAGGTGAATTCTGCATTGTTGATTTTAATAAAAAAGAATTTGCTCCCAAGGAGCAAATTCTTTCCTTTTAGAAAAAGCCCTCTTTTTGGAAGGGAAAACAATCAAAAACAAGTATATGTAAAATATATGTGATATATAATATGCAAATGACTAGTTAACATATCATGATGTTGCTCCGACGTTAATTTTAGTGTCTGACAGAATTTTGAATAGTCAGATAGTCGCGAAAACATATGTCAATTGAGTAAATCTGCAATAGTTCCATTCATTTAAGACAAACTATAAAACAGATTACCTGCTGGTTGATTTTTGAATTACTTTGTCTGTTTTTCTGATGCGTCATAATTACTAAAACACTCACAATGTGACATTTTACGCCCGTTTTCAAGTTGCAGATTTCTTCAATGTTGACCTCCCGCACGAAATCATGGCGCTCGATTTCAAATTTGTGTAAATACACAACAATTAGCTTTTTAAAAAAGCTTGAGCCTACGCTTAGCACACAGGATTTTTAATCTATCTGTAATTAGAACTCGCGTGTTAGGACACTAAAACACCATTGATTTATTTTCAGTTGCAAAATGTCTATTTTTTTCTTTACTTTACCAACAATGTAGTCGGCCCCCGCCCATTGGGGCTTGAAGAAATATATGGACTGCATGATGCTTCCACACAGAGCTGAAACCGACCCGTACACAAGTGCTGGTAAACCAGTTAGAGGATCTAAGCCTTCCCAGGCAAAGCGGTGCGAGTCGGCCCGTCCATGCTTATAAACCCTTAGTATTGGTTTCATTGGGCGACAGGGCTTGAGCTGTCATTTCATCTCAACGTCGGGTAAAAGTCCCACAAAATTGGAAGCAATTAAGTCACCAAAATGATATTTACAGTGTTGACGGGGACGTTAATCCTCAAATCAAACAAACAAAACCAACAAACCAACCATGTAGAGATGATAGGTATAAAATAGGTGTACTGGGCATTCCGGCAGGGGCTGGTTATTATATATAGCGACGCGCTAGAGTGCCTGTCACCCCGGTCGGTACATATCATGCATGCAAACTCGCATAGGTTGCAAAAAAGAAAAAAAAGAAACGTTAAACGACGTTTAGGTTTAGACGTTGAATTGACGTTTGTTCCGACGTCTGTTCAACGTCTAATCAGTACGTCTGACTGACGTCAGGATATGACGTCGAACCGACGTTATTTTTTGGTTATATGACGTCGCGACCAAAATCCAACCAAAATCTGACGTCAAAAGGACGTCATGTGCCTGCTGGGTATGCACACCTGTGACATATTGATGACCAATGCGATTGTCAATACAGCAAAAGAAATTGCGGCTGCTTTAATATGTTCTATAAAAGGGTTATCCTTTGGAAGCAAAGAATACACCACAGAAGTGAAAAATATGGAGTGTACATGTTTTCTGGGCCAGACTAGCTAGTTTCGGCCAATTAGGCCTCATCAGTGACCCTCATACATTTTCAAAATCCACAATGAAATCAATGATCCCAAAGGACAAGAAAATATAATCTACACTATGATGTAGATAGTAGCCGTGAGAAATTTGACTCAGTCCCAAGATCTAAAATCTCTTGAAGCTGGAAGTCTGATTTAGGCAGAACATGAATTGCCTTCTTGCATGTACTATGTAAAGAAGAGCAGGTATCACAGCCCATAAGGCAATACAGACAGCATTATTTCCCTTTCCTCTGGAACTAGCTCTTGTAAACAATATAACTGGACTACACCTGGTGCATTCAGCATGAATACCCTTTCTGTCTGTCATCAGCATAAAGCAGGTTAAAGTGATGCACAGGAAGGAAGAAAACATCGGTATCAGAATTGACAACAAGGGCTGCATGAACTCCATGAGAACCTGCAACTGCTAGTTGCAAATCATTCTACTATCAGCTTATTCACGGTTCGAATAAAATTCATGCTGAACAGGAACAACATCCGCGGAAACCTCTGAGCCTTGTTCCCAAGTCAACCTGCACCAACAACAGTAGCATTCTTCTTAAGAAGCCCATGGCAATTTTCTTTAAGGTACCTAGTGTAAAGTATTGTCAGTTCGTTCTTGCTTTTACTGCTTGAAAGTCGGCCCCCACCCATCGGGTCTTGAAGAAATAGATGGGCTGCATGATGCTTTAACGCAGAGTTGAAACCGAGCCACACACGAGTGCTGGTAAACCGCTTAGAGGGTCTAAGCAAGCCCAGACAAAGCGGTGCGAGTCGGTCCGTCCATACTTATAAACCAGATTGGTTTCATTAGGCGGCATGGCTTGAGATGTCATTTCATCTCAATGTTGGGTAAAAGTCCCACAAAATTGGAAGCAACGTCTCCAAAATGACCTATACAGTGTTGACAGGGACGTTAAACCTCAAATCAAACAAAACAAACTGCTTGAAAGTAAATATCAATCACCAGTTACTATATTTTTCCTTGTAGACACAGGCGCATGTGAAGAATTATTCTTCCCTCACATTTGTTGGATCTGTGATTTGAGACTGTTTGCCTCAAACCGACGTGAATGGTAGCTACCCAAATAACGGTAAGAAGACTGTAAGACCAAAACCTAGCAGCCATCTGTTGATATGTTAGTTTAAGACATGATGAGTGGTGCAACATTTTAAGTACAGACATCCCGTCGATTTGAGACATGTATCATAGCGGATTTGGTGACCACTTTTTGTTATATTTTAAATTTTGCAAGTCTCGCTACTTTGGACATCTCCTTCCTGATGCCCGGGACTTCCGTGGAGTGTGGGTCATGTTTGCTGATGTTGGCTCGGTGGGGGACTCCTATAAGGCCTAGGGTAGGCGGCTCTTGTCTGATGCCTCCTGTTGACCTGTCTCATCAGGTGAGCGCTGGGCGGGATGTGCTGTGTTTGCCAGATTTTGTCTATCATCCGTTTGGGTTTCAGAACTTTGGGGTTGAGACACACTGATGAAAATTAAATATATGAAAGGCCACTGTGTCACTACATTTGGTATAGTTACGCCTAAATATTTTACAACCGGCAAGTCTTTCTAGTTTTTCAAGCGACTTATTGGCATACATCATACATTCTTCATCTGTAAACAAACTCGTGTGAACATGAGCATTTTTGAAAGTCAAGACCTTGAATGAATGCATTGCTGTATAGAAAGCATATATATCTTCACCGGTGGCAGGCAGTTCCTCAGACTGGTTTCCCCAGACAACTGTGCCATTGACCTCATATTACTCATAGTATTGAGTTTTGGCCGAGGCATAGGCTCATACGATGGTTCTTTGGACCGCCTAACAAGCTATGGGTATGAGCCTTTCCTGCATGAATGACTCAAATGGCCTTTGACCCCTTTTATGGCAATTTATCAAACTTCTCTATCTCTTGAGGAACTTCAACTCCAGTAGCTATATTGTCCTAATGTCAGGGAAAACGGTTAAATAAATGTTAAGCTGTCATTGTGAAATAAATCCAGCATCTCGTCAACAGACTTATTATAATAAAAATCAAAAATGAGTTAGTTTAAGAGCAATGAAAATATTCATAAGAAAAGAAGTCTGTGTATTGGTATGTTGTTTGGTAGAGCTTGTAACTATGCATGGTGTACTAAATAATGGGTCTTGATAAAAAACATCTAATAAGGACTTGTTCATCACTTTATTGTGGGAGATTCCTCTAATATAATTTGATAGCCATTTCGCCATTTGTGGGGGAGGAACAGTCGTTTTGGCTTTCCTCTGTTGTTGTTTCTATTAAATTCTAGTTACTTCGTGTTTATTTTTCTTTCCCTTTAGATCCTCTGATGGGAGGTGTAAGTTAATTGTATCGGTTCCTGATCATCGCTTTACTTCTATTTTGAGAACAAAATCTGAACCTATCCGGTGAGGTTGTTGCTGCTAAGCATTAATCGATTACAACTATGAAGTAGCCGACAGTAGAATAGTTTGGTACCTACCGTTTGCAGGTTCTCTGGGAGTTTTTGTTTGTTTGATTGATTGATTTGAGGTTTAACGTCCCCGTCAACACTGTAAAGGTCATTTTGGAGACGTTGCTTCCAATTTTGTGGGACTTTTACCCGACATTGAGATAAAATGACATCCCAAGCCCTGCTACCAAATTAAACCAATTTGGTTTATAAGCATATACGGCCAACTTGCACCGCTTTGCCTGGGTAGGCCTAGATCCTCTAAGCGGTTTGCCAGTACTCCTGTGCGGGTCGGTTCCAGCTCTGCGTGGAAGTATCATGCAGCCCATCTATTTCTTCAAGCCCCGACGGGCGAGGGCATCTCTGGGAGTTAACACAGCTGTTCTGGTCAGTCCTGATACCCATGGTGAGGTTGTTGCTGCTTAGCATTAATCGATTACAACTATGAAGTAGCCGACAGTAGAATAGTTTGGTACCTACCGTTTGCAGGTTCTCTGGGAGTTTTTGTTTGTTTGATTGATTGATTTGAGGTTTAACGTCCCCGTCAACACTGTAAAGGTCATTTTGGAGACGTTGCTTCCAATTTTGTGGGACTTTTACCCGACATTGAGATAAAATGACATCCCAAGCCCTGCTACCAAATTAAACCAATTTGGTTTATAAGCATATACGGCCAACTTGCACCGCTTTGCCTGGGTAGGCCTAGATCCTCTAAGCGGTTTGCCAGTACTCCTGTGCGGGTCGGTTCCAGCTCTGCGTGGAAGTATCATGCAGCCCATCTATTTCTTCAAGCCCCGACGGGCGAGGGCATCTCTGGGAGTTAACACAGCTGTTCTGGTCAGTCCTGATACCCATGGTTTTGTTCTACTTCTGCTTCACTTTAGCCAGCTGAATGTTGATAACATTTTCTTCAAGACAGACAGGAAAGGTATTCATGCTGACTGCACCAGGTATTCCAGTTCACACTGTTTTCAGGAAGCTAGAGCCACATATAAGGGCAACTAGAGCTGTCAGAGGATCTGACTATAGCCCCGCTTCAGCGCTGTCAGAGAAGAAAGTTATTTAAGCTGCAGAGAAAACAGTTATGAACAAGAAATAACTGTTGAAAATTTTACATTATCTGGAAAAACTCTAAGAGTTGTGAGCCCTTGTCCCTCATTTCAATGAGCATGATACATTACCAGAATGTCCATGTTTATACTAAATTTCATCTTCCATTTTTCAATGTTCAAAGGGTAATAACTCCTAAAGTAGGCAAATCAGAGTCAGGGTTCCTGCGCTCTGCACATTGTCTCATGGTGCTTTACACTTGTGTGAAGTGTCATGAAAATATCTCAAATGGTTTGTGAGTTATGGAGCCGACACAGTCAAAATTGCCTTTTTAAATGTTCAAAGGGCAATAACTCCTAAAGTAGGCAAACCAGAGTTATGGTTCCTGCACTCTGCACATCATCTCAAGGTGCTTTTCATTTATTTGAAGTTTCATGAAAATATCAGAAACGGTTATGGAGCGGACATAGTTAAAATTGCCATTTTTTAATATTCAAAAGCCTATAACTGAAAAAGTAGACAATCCAGAGTTTGGGTTCCTGCGCTCTGCACACGTAATATGGTGCTTTACATTTGTGTGAAGTTTCATAAAATTATCTCAAACGGTTTTTGAGTTATCGAGCAAAGACGGCTAAAATTGATATTTTTCAATATTCAAAGGAAATAACTCAAAAATTAGGCAATCCAGAGTTATGGTTCCTGCACTCTGCACACCATCTCATGGTGTTTAATGTTTGTGTGAAGTTTCATGAAAATATGTGAATGGGTTTTAAAGTTATGGAGCGGACACGAAAATTGTTAACAGACACAGACAGACACACAGACAGACACACAGAAAATACGAAAACCAGAGTTATGGTTCTTGCGCTCTGCACATTGTCTCATAGTGCTTAACATTTGTGTGAAGTTTCATGAAATTATCTCAATCGGTTTTCGAGTTATGAAGCGGACACTGTTAAAATTGCCATTTTTCAATGTTCAAAGGGCAATAACTCCAAAAATAAGCAATGCAGAGTTATGGTTCCTGCGCTCTGCACATCGTCTCATAGTGCTTAACATTTGTGTGAAGTTTCCAAAAAATATCTCAAACGGTTTTCGAGTTATGAAGCGGACACAATTAAAATTGCCATTTTTCAATGTTCAAAGGGCAATAACTCCAAAAGTAGGCAATCCACAGTTATAATTCCTTTGCTCTGCACATTGTCTTATGGTGTTTAACATTTGTGTGAAGTTTCATGAAAATATGTTAAGCAGATACAAAGTTATGGAGCCAACACAGATTAACGGAATCACGGAATTACGGAATTACGGAAAATGTTCAAAGGGCAATAACTCCAAAAGTAGGCAATCCACAGTTATAATTCCTTCGCTCTGCACATTGTCTTATGGTGTTTAACATTTGTGTGAAGTTTTATGAAAATATGTTAAGCAGATACAAAGTTATGGAGCCAACACAAATTAACGGAATCACGGAATGACAGAAGGACATGGCAAATCCAATATAGCCCCACTTCATAGTATAGGCAAGAAGAATGCTTTTCATTTCTGCCTTAATCAGACTACAAACTTCAAGAGCTTTCAGATCTTGGTAGTGAGCAAAATGTCTCATGGCATATTAAGGCGGCAGCAATTTTTCTGTTGGTTTGCTGCTAAGACAAACACATTGGACAACAACGGTGCTCCAAAAATCCAAAGTTAGACCAGTCATCTATCACCAAATAATGTTTTTTACTCCAGTTGTACAGGTGTGCATACCAGCTACTGATTTGATGACGAGCTATAAAATCTAAGATTAATTTGCCTAGCCCAGTAGACCTAGGGAATAGGGCTGACCCTGAAATTGGGTTATTCATTCAACAGCTTATAACACAGACACAAGCAGCCACCAGCTATTAAATGTTAGGCTGTAAATGCCCTGATCGGTGTAGCGATGACTGCATTTGCTCATAGAGAGAACAAACATGTACTCAAGCTTGCAAGTAGTAAAGCATGTTTGAATAATTATGTCTAACACATCACGTGAACAAGTTTGTGAAATGAAGACCCCCTAAACCCCACTTTAAATAGAGAAAACTGGGGTTTACGGGGGTATACACTATATTTTTCTTATTTTTGCTCCAAGACATAGGTTGTGGGTACTCGTTAGAACCGCCTCGGCGGTTCTAACGAGTACCCACAACCTATGTTTGCAGTATAAATAAGAAAAATAGCACCGATTTTCATCAGAAAAGTAGACATTTTGTAGATGTGAAAAATGCTCTGTGTTGTACGGATGTGTTATCGTAATGATTTATAAAATAGAAGTGGAGGCAATGATCAGGGATCGATATAATTAACCCACAGTTCCCATCAGAGACACAAAAGGGAAAGAAACACAAACATGAAACAACAGACCGTAATGGAAACATAAATAGCGGAAGGAAAGCCAAATTCCCTCAAAATGACTAATTGGCTAGCCGAAACAAAATAATATAAGCGATCGCGACACAAACCCCCAAACACAAACCATAACAAAAATAAACCGATTCAGAAGAACCGCCTTAGAACGGTCAGTGAAACTAATTCCACTGTGTGTGTAGGGGGGGGGGGGGGGGGGTTTAATCGATTTTAAGTCGCCCCCGCCCATAGGGGTATGGAGAAATAGAATTGGTTTTATGTTGCTTCCACGCAGATGTTACCTCCCTTCCATTATCTACCTTGGTAGATCATATGCATAGCTTCTAGGTTTATAACCACTCTCTGACAACTGCGTCAGGGAGTCGACTCTTTGGCTCAGGGGTAAGAGCAGTGGACTATCACCCGGGCGGCCCGGGTTCAAATCCCACCATAGGCGGGGATTTTTTTCAGGCTATGCATCTTTCCTTTGTTACGGCTTTCAGGTCGTAAGATTGGGGCTCGTCCGAAATGCCAGAATTGGCTTGTGCCGAAGTTGGTATCCTTCACGTCATCATAAATGATGACTTCCTTGAAGAGTGGGTGTGTTACCTCCCTTCCATTATCTACCTTGGTAGATCATATGCATAGCTTCTAGGTTTATAACCACTCTCTGACAACTGCGTCAGGGAGTCGACTCTTTGGCTCAGGGGTAAGAGCAGTGGACTATCACCCGAGCGGCCCGGGTTCAAATCCCACCATAGGCGGGGATTTTTTTCAGGCTATGCATCTTTCCTTTGTTACGGCTTTCAGGTCGTAAGACAGAGCTGAATCTGTCCACACACGAGTAAACTGTTTAGAAGGACTAAGCCTGCCCAGGCAAGGGGTTTGTGTCAAATCACCCAATGCATATAAGCCTTCTGGTTTCAATGGGTGGTAGGGCTTGAGAAGTCATTTCATCTCAGTGTCGGGTAAAAGTCCCACGAAATTTGAATCAACGTCTCTAAAATGACCTAAATAGTGTTGACGGGGATGTGTAAGCCCAATTCAAACAAACAAACAAACCAAAACTAACATTTGTAAGCGCTTGTTTTTCAATACTAGCTCATGTTGATACCGAGGACTATGACAGATTTTAAACATGTACTTGTAGTCTCATATGGTTTATTAGTACAGCACAATCGTTTTATAACACGAGTTTTATATAACACTGTTCAAAGCCCAAACCCCTCACTAATAACATGATGATGATGATGATTTCGTGTCTCACTAATAACATAGAAAACAATGACGAAAAAAAAAACATGTAAAGGAAGTTATTTGACACTACTCTACCATTTTGTTTGGATATAACACTGTTTAACTAAAATGTTTATGCTTGGATTCAGAAAACAGTATTTTAAAGAGTTGGTGTTTCCAAATGGCTAAATACACAATATATTAACATTACAAATACACGCATAATTCAAATCCATTGGAAGAGTTTACTACAAAAGAAAATCCAGATAAAATTCAAATCATAGATTTGGGGACCCGTTAGAACCCTCTCAATGTTGCTATGCTGTCGAACACCCACAAGCTATGTCCTTAAGCATTAATTAGAAGAATAATGCTTACCCCTGAAAACTCAAGTTTTTTTTTCTATATAAAAGTGGAGTTCAATGGGGTCAAAATCATAGGGTATGTTTTCGTGATGGTATGAAAACAGAACTAAGCATTATTTTCAATGCCCTCTACTACATAATTGTCTAAAATGAAGCACACGCCTACAAATCCCTTGTGTGAGATTATTTATATGAATGAATTTTACTGGTAAACTGAGTGGGTGGGGTAATCCTGGAATCGATTTAATGGTAAATATAGTCATAACCAACCATAAATGTATTTTAGAATAGTAATAAATGTATTTTAGAATTGTGTCTCAGTTAAAATAAATCAATAGCTATGTAAAAACTGTTTAAATTTTGAAACATCAGAATTGCTTTTATGTACCACCTATGAAACTAGACACAAAAACAATAACATTATTTTTTTCACCGGTTTTTAAGTCAAACCTAAAATGTTGATCTATATTCTAGCACAAATCCTTTTTATACACAAGAAAAATAAATTAAAATAAGTTTGTAAGATGATTTGTGGTATTTATATTCATATTTTACGAGAAACTGAAATTTACAGCTATGGCGGCCATTGTTAACGCCGTCTTGGATTTCTCATCTCGCCATCATTTATGCCAATTTATGCCGGCAGTTTCAGATACTACAAAGTAGAAGTAAAACAAAGATCAGGAATCGATACAATTAACTTACTCCACCCATCAAAGACACCAAAGGGAAAGAAACACAAACATTAAGCGACCAGACCATAATGGAAACCTAAACAAAGAAAGGCCATAAGGACAGTTACTTTCCCACAAAATGGCCATATGGCCATCCAAAATAAAAAGACACAAGTGATACACACAGTAAGTAACAAACAACAACATAAATAAACCGCCACAGAAGAACCGCCTTGGAACGCTCAGTGGAAAGATTTCAACTGGGGGGCTTAAATCGATTTTACGTGGCCACAATCCTTGCCCTTACTTCCGACGCGATTTAGACAAATAAATTGTTCAGTCCGCATGAAGGCCTCATAACTCATCAGTGCAACATCTCCGTGAACACAAAAAATCAAAGAAACACAGAGATGAGACAACGGTGAGGACTCGACAGCAAGAAACCACTGAAATGCTGGAGCAAAAGAAAACCAACAGTCAGACTCCAATCCTGACGAACATTTTGGTAAATGGATTGTCTTGTTATACGGGGGTGGGGGTGGGGGCGTTGGGGTATGGGTCCAGATTGTCACCCTACCATACCATAAATAATATTCCCCATGAAACGACGAAAGAAGCCTCTTTGGTGCAGTGGGTACGCTACTCGCCTTGTAAACTAGGGGTCGCAGGATCGATCCCGGGCTTCTCCGGACTTTCGGATGAGTCTTTAAACCGAGCTCCCGTCTCCGTATGACCTTAGCTGTTGGTGGGACGTAAAACTCGAACGCTTACTCCCTATGAAACGACGCATTCAGTTAAACCAGCCTCGAGGTTCCTAGGGACCATTCCTTACAACCCCTTTTCATCAAAAGACCTAATACCACAGAAACCATTCAGGTCCTCATACCTAAACCATATATGTTATTGGTCCGTATGATCAGATACATTCATCGACACTAATCTTATGATTTCCCGGGATAAATCGGGCCAATAACCCTTGCCCCAACACCATAAAAGGCATATATCTCAGTGTGTTTCATTAACTGTTCAGATCCTAACCCATTAACCATATATATTCCTAGGTAACCAATATTTTCCGGTTTCTGTCAGACCTTTTCAAACAGGTGAATGTCGTTTTAACTAATCATATTGCAGCACTTTCAGCGTGATGACAAAAAGGTGACATAAGATAAGACCTTGGTATTTGGCTTACGAGTACTTATTTGGAGTAAGAACTAAATGAAAGAGTTCTGGACCCCCGTATCAAATGAAGAATTGTTATTTATTTTATACCGCAATCAGGCATTTTAGTAACCTAATAATGGAGGTCGAATAACTGCACGCTATAATCGGTAGTGACCTTTAATACCTTCTACTGATCTACAGGTATAATCCGTCTAGGGACCGTTTATAGACAGGACCTACTTTTGAGGTCCCTAATTCGCAAATGTAAACAATAACATGCAACTTTCATACAACGAAACATCAAGTTATATTCTTTGCAATATTTATTTAAACAGATTTTCAGAAACTTAAGCTAAATCCTTACCTTTTCTGAATTGAATGGTCTTTTTGAAAATTTGCGCACTGCTACTGCGGTTGCGTCTCAACCTCAAAAATAATTTCTAAAGATAAAATAAACTATTTATTTGCAGATTTTCAAACAGAATGTTAAGCGCTGGGAAACTTTTATTGGAGCGTCCATGTTATTTCCAACGTCTCTGTGGCGGTAACATCAGAAACTTTGCACAAATTGACGTCACCTTATACTACGAGTGCGTGCCACGGCACGGAAGGTCGTTTAACAACCCTTGCTGTCTGCTGTCTAATTTGCTGACATTTGCTAAATTATAGCGAAACCTCTTGATTGTTTTGAGTTGCGGTATAAACTAAATGCATGATTAGTGTCTTTAATAATAAAATATAATCGGTTCGCCGCGACAATTTCACAGGGGCTAGCTGAAGCTCTTCCCTATATTTGTCTAAGCCTCATCGATTATATTTTATTATTAAAGTGACTAACCATGTACTAAGTATATTTATTTCCATTATGATTAACATCGGGCCATGAGAACGTTTTAGTGTACGCCGATCTGATGTTGTTCATACTTTAAATAAATAAACAATGGAAAGAAAAATGTAAATGTTAGTAATAAAGGTAATATATTTAATATTCTAATGCCTTTGGGTTTGTAACGCGGCGTCTGATTGGATAACTTCAAAAATTTGCGACAGTATATACTGCGATCCACTGTCGGAAACCCGACGTCATCATGTAACGTCGCTTTCCATTGGCTAGTATTTGGTTTTACGCAGCTCACAACGCTTGCCGCCTTGAGCAAAATAGTCAACTTTCTTTTAAACGAAACAACCGTATAAATGTATTAGAATGGGGATAACTGTATTAAAAATTGTCATTTGGGGAGGTAAATCGTCGGTTTTACGGTCGCAACTTTTCCGTTTTACGGCTCCGCTGACGCGTCGCCCTAACACGAAATTTCTGACCGTAGAACCGCCGATTTACCCTCCCCAAATGACAAATTACAATACAATTCCCCCTATTTCATTTAAAGAATGAACAACAACGGGTCGGCGTTCTCTAAAACTTTGCTGGTGAGCTGCTGCTGTATACTCCACTGCAAAGGAATCGGCGTAAATTTCATGTCAATATATTTTGGGTTGTGCCACAATGTTAGAAATAAAAGTATACACGTTTTATAATGCGGGTGCGTCTTCGCCATATCATATTGTGCACAATAGGTTACAATATAAAGTATATATACCCACAACTTGGGCTGTCTACTAGAATTCAGGAGTGTTTGTCATAGAATTCTGAACGTAAAATCAGATTATTCAAGTTTAATTAGTTTAATGGTTTCAAATGGATAAAATGCAGGTCATTAACTGTCTTGCCACATATTGAAAAAAAAAACACCAACTGGCTCCAAAGAGAAGATGACGTTAACGTTCGCAGCTGTTACATCATTAAAAACAGGACGCATTTTTAGCTCACCTGAGCCTTTAGGCTCATAGGTGAGCTTATAGTATAGCCATGGTCCGTCGTCCGTCCGTCCGTCCGTCAGTCGTCCGTCCGTCCGTCCGTCCACCATTTTCAAAGATCTTCTTCTCCTATACTGCAGGGCCAATCAAAGCCAAATTTCATATGGAGCCTCAGTGGGATGGGGGAACGAAAGTTTGTTCGCGGGGTCTGGATCACATGACCAAGATGGCCGCCATGCCCATATATGGTAAAAAGCCTTCAAAAATCTTCTTCTCCAGAACCATAAGGCCAGTGGCCTTCAAACTTGGCATGTAGCATATGGTACTCGGGCCCATCATGGTTTGTACAAATGGTTAACCCGGGTTGACCTTGATCTATTTTACAGCAATGTCAAATTTGCCGAAGTAGGCTTTTGCATGGGGGAAAGTGAAAATAATGGATTTATAGGAAAACCATTGAAGACAGTGTCACCAAAATTTGTAGATCAGGTAAAGTAACTGAATACATGAAGATCTATGGGTCAGAAAGGTCAAGGTCATTCATTGGCCTTAGACCAAGGTCATTCAGGATCCATATTTCAAACATTTTTTTCTCCAAAACTGCTGAGCCAATTTAAGTGAAATTTAATATGGAGCCTTTGTGAGTTGAACAAATGAAAAAATGCCAATACGGTCTAGATCACATGACCAAGATGGCCGTCACGCCTATATATATGGTAAAAAGCCTTAAAAATTCTTCTTCTCTAGAACCGTAAGGCCAATGGCCTTGAAACTTGGCATGTAGCATATGGTACTCAGGCCCATCATAGTTTGTACAAATGGTGACCCCGAGTTGACCTTGACCTATTTTACAGCAATGTCAAATTTGCCGACTTAGGCTTTTGCATGGGAAAAAGTGAAAATAATGGATTTTTAGGAAACCATTGAAGACAGTGTCACCAAAATTAGTAGATAAGGTAAAGTAGCTGAATACATGAAGATCTATGTGTAAGAAAGGTCAAGGTCATTAATTGACCTTAGACCAAGGTCACGCAGGTTCCATATTTCAAACATTTTTTCTCAGAAACTACTGAGCCAATTGAAGTGAAATTCAATATGGAGCCTTTGGGAGTTGAACAAATGAAAAGCTGCCAACATGGTCTAGATCACATGACCAAGATGGCCACCACGCCCATATATGGTAAAGAAACTTCGAAATTCTTCTTCTCAAGAACCGTAAGGCCAATGGCCTTGAAACTTGGCATGTAGCATATGGTACTCAGGCCTATCATAATTTGTTCAAATGGTGACCCTGTGTTGATCTTGACCTATTTTACAGTAATGTCAAATTTGCTGACTTAGGCTTTTGCATAGGAAAAAGGGAAAATAATGGATATTTGGTGAAACCATTGAAGACAGTGTCACCAAAATTTGTAGATTAGGTAAAGTAACTGAATACATGAAGATCTATGGGTAAGAAAGGTCAAGGTCATTCATTGACCTTAGACCAAGGTCACTCCGATTTCATATTTAAAAAAAAAACATTTTTTCTCAGAAACTACTGAGCCAATTTAAGTGAAATTCAATATGGAGCTTTTGTGAGTTGAACAAATGAAAAGTTACCAGCAAGGTCTAGATCACATGACCAAGATGGCCGCCACGCCCATATATGGTAAAAAGCCTTCAAAAATTTTCTTCTCCAGAACCGTAAGGCCAATGGCTTTGAAACTTGGCATATATCATATGGTACTCGGGCTCGTCATAGTTTTTACAAATGCTGACCCTCGGTTGACCTTGACCTATTTTATGGCAGTGTCAAATTTGTCAACTTAGGCTTTTGCATGGGAAAAAGTGAAAATAATGGATATTTAGGAAACCATTGAAGACAATGTCACCAAATTGGTAGATCAGGTAAAGTAAATGAATACATGAAGATTCATGGGTAAGAAAAGTCATCATTCAGTGACCTGGGACCAAGATTAACCAGGTTCCATATTTCAAACAGTTTTTTCTCAGAAACCGCTGGCCCAATTCAAGTGAAATTTGATATGGATCCTTTATATGATGAACAAATGAAAATTTGCTCATATGGTCCAGGTCACATGACCAAGATGGTGGCCATGCCCATATATGGTAAAAACACTTCGAAATTCTTATTCTCCAGAACCGTAAGGCAAATGACCTTGAAACTTGGCAGGAAGCATCTGGTACACGGGCCTATCATAATTTGTTCAAATGGTGACCCTGGGTTGACCTTTACCTATTTTACGGCAATGTCAAATTTGCGGACTTAGGCTTTTGCTTGGGAAAAAGTGAAAATAATTGGTTTTTAGCTCACCTGAGCCTTTAGGCTCATAGGTGAGCTTATAGTATAGCCATGGTCTGTCGTCCGTCCATCCGTTGTCCGTCTGTCCACCATTTTCAAAGATCTTCTCCTCCAAAACAGGGAGGCCAATCAAAGCCAAATTTCATGTGGAGCTTCAGTAGGATGGGGGAACGAAAGTTTGTTCGCGGGGTCTGGGTCACATGACCAAGATGGCAGCCATGCCCATATATGGTAAAAAGCCTTCAAAAATCTTCTTCTCCAGAACCATGAAGCCAATGACCTTGAAAGTTGGCTTGTAGCATTAAAAGTTAAAAAAATATGACAAATGGAATAAACCATAATGAAAGCATGGCCTTCGAACTGTCAGAAAGGTAGGAATAGGTGGAAAGTTTATCACATTGTTAGACATCAAAGTTTTGTCCCCACAAGTTGTGTACCCCTGCTCTGAGGCTATATACATATATAAAAACATTAAAATGTTCACCAGGACCAGGTGTCAGGTGAGCGTTTACAGGACCACTGGTCCTCTGGTTTACAAAGTGTCCGTTTTATTTCTTTCAAAATGCTCCTGATTTTCTGTAACAAATTTTTGAATATCTAAAGAGATAGTAGATATGTCATATTTGCTAGCATAAGATGCGCTTTATGCACTTTGTCACAGCCTATATTCGTTTTGTTGACGTGCTTTCAGTCGATACGCATCGAAACGAAAAAAATTGAAAAATTGAAAGTAAAACTATTTTGAACGAGACTGCTTATCTATAGAGCAATGTGAACTTGACTACGGGCAATGTAAAATATTATTAATTGACTATCCTGTATTGGTCGGAGGTCATCTGTATTAACACCAGGTCAACCAATATTAACCAAGGTCAGGTGAGGTCAAAAAATCAATTATCATGATTTTTTAATTGTGCCAATTAATAAAATTGTCATCGATCAAGTAATTTCGTGTTGACCTGGTTACAGGTCCTCGGTCAGCTGCATTAGCCCCCGGCCTCAGGCCAAGGCAGCAAACCTCGGACTTGTATCTGGGCCTATACGAAATTTCTTGATTAATAACATTATCATATTGACCGGTAACTTCTGAACAAAGACAACGGGGCATTCTCCGGGTATATAACAAGGAGCCTTATCTAGAAATATATGGGCTGCATGATGCTTCCACGCAGAACTGAATCCGACACACACACGAGTACTGGTAAACTGCTTAGAGGATCTAAGCCTGCTCAGGCAAAGCGGACCGTCCATGCTTATAAACCCTATTGGTTTCATTCGGCGACAGTGCTTGAGGTGTCATTTCATCTTAATGTCGGGTAAAAGTCCCACAAAATTGGAAGCAACGTCTCCAAAATGACCTTTTACAGCGTTGACGAAACGTTAAACCTCAAATCAAACAAACAATCACATGATTCACGGATGTATAGTTACAGTGTCATAGATTTTATAGAGCAGAAATTTTATACTGAATGAGTGCGACGTAATGTTGTTCTTACTTCAATGATAACGTTGACTCAACGGGCATCAGTGGCGTCAATATAAACAATGATATTCTTTGATATGATTGGGCGATAGAGACGCGCGAATAACGCAATTCCGCTGCCAGTAGGAAACCGTGTGTCATTGCTTTCTTGTTGGATTTCAGCACTCAAAATAGAAGCGAAGGCAACGATCAGGATTCGATACAATCAACCCACAGCTCCCATCAAAGACACAAAAGGGAAAGAAACGCAAACATGAAACAACAGACCTAATGGAAACATCAATAGCGGAAAGCCAAACGGACACTTGCTTTCCTACAAAATGGCCAATAGGCTATCGTAAATAAAATAATATAAGCGACACAAACACCCAAAGCCAACCATAACAAAAATAAACCGCGACAGAAGAACCGCCTTGGAACGGTCAGCGGAAACGAATTCCACTGGGGGACTTAAATCGATTTTACCTGGCCACAATCCTCGCCCTTACTTCCGTCGCGATTTAGACAAATAATTTGTATAGTTCGCATGAAGTCCTCCTAACTCATCAGTGCAACACCTCCGTAAACACAAAAATAAAAACAATCACAGAGATGAAACAACAGTGAGGACTCGACAGCAAGAAACCACTGAAATGCTGGAGCAAACGAAAACTAACAGTTAGACTCCTATGGTCCCGACAAGAGCCCGATTTTAGCTATATATGGAAAGAAAAATGTAAATTTTAGTAATACAGGTAATGTATTTAATATTGATTTAAATATGCACAACACATCACGAAAACACGTCTATATAAATTTGACCCCCTCGAACCCCACTTTTATATAGTAAAACTGGGGTTTACAGGGGTAAACCTTATTTTTCTTATTTCTGCTCTAAAATATAGATTGTGTGTACTCGTTAGAACCGCCTTGATGAGGCGGTTCTAACGAGTACATACAATCTATATTTTTAGCAGAAATAAGAAAAATGTCACTATTTTTCTTCTTTAAAGTTTCTTTTTTTCGGCGATAAAGGTTCTAATGTATTTGTGTAGGCATGTTTTCGTAATGATCGGGTCGGCGTTCTCTAATATTTTCTCGTGGCCCGCTGTTACTCATACTAGGGTTCACTTAAACTGTGCTCGTGACCTGATGTTATACATAGTGCAGAAACCTCTTCGGGTTATTGGTTATGCTACTTTGGCCGGGCCCCTCGGATTCTAATTGTTGGTTTTCTTTTGTTCCAGCAATTCTGTTGTTGTATGCTGTCGAGTTCTCAACCTTGTTTCATCTCTGTAGTTTTTTTATTTGTATGTTCTCGGAGATGTTACACTGATGAGTTAGGAAGCTTTCATGCGGACTAAACAAAATTAGTGTATACCGCGACAGAGGTAAGTGTGAGGATTATGGCCATGTAAAATCGATTTAAGCCCCCCAGTGGAATTCTTTCCACTGACCGTTCCAAGGCGGTTCTGTAGCGGTTTATCTATGTTGTTGTTTGTTATTTACTGTGTGTATCACTTGTGTATTTTTATTTTGGATGGCCATTTGGCCATTTTGTGGGAAAGTAACTGTCCTTATGGCCTTTCTTTGTTTGGGTTTCCATTATGGTCTGGTCGCTTCATGTTTGTGTTTCTTTCCCTTTGGTGTCTTTGATTGGTGGAGTAAGTTAATTGTATCGATCCCTGATCTGTGTTTTACTTCTACTTTTTCTTGTAAAACAAGGGTCGCAGGATCGATGCCGGGCTTCTCCAGCCTTTCGGATGGGTATTTAAACCAAGTTCCCGTCTACATATAACATTAGATGTTGGCGAGATGTAAAACTCAAACACTCACTCACTTATACACAGTTCAATGGACGTTAATTAAATTACAGACATTTTTGCGAGAAAATTGACAGGGCACCCGCACTTGTTTCGCGTTAGTATCGCGTGACATATGCACTCGCAGTTCACACCTTTCAATTGCGAATCACTTTAATATTTATCAAATTCCAAGTGTAGGGTCAATTGTCCATGCCTTCTTCAGTTCTTACAAAGCATCGATTTTTATAGTGATAAGACACCACTGGGCTCAAGCGACGGCTTAATTTAATGTAATGCTGGATGGTAATGATGCTCTGTCTCTGGTCGGGCACATTGGAGTCTAACTGTTGGTCTTCTTTTGCTCCAGCATTTCAATGGTTTCGTACTGTCGAGTCCTACCGTTTATTTCATCGCTGTGGTTGTTTGAATTTTGTGCTCACGGAGATGTTGCACTAATGAGTTAGAAGGCCTTCATGCGGACTGAACAAAGGGCGAGGATTTTGGCCACGTTTAATCGGTTTTAGCCCCCAACCCCTCACCAGTGGAATTTGTTTCACTGGCCGTTCAAAGGGGGTTCTTCTGTCGCGTTTTTTTTTTTTTTTTTTTTTTTTTGTTATGGTTTGTCTTTGAAGTAGTGTATCGCTTATGTTATTTTGTTTTGGATACCCAGTAGGTAACATTACGCTAACACACCCGTGCGACATAGTTTATTTTTCACATCTCGAAAATGGCTACTTTTCGGAAGAAAATCCATGACATTTTTCTTATTAATACTGCAAACAGAGGTAACGGGTGCTCGTTAGAAGCTCCTCGTTGAGGCGGTTCTAATGAGTACCCACAACCTATATCTTTGAGTAAAATAAGCAAAAAATGATATTGCCCGTAAACCCCAGTTTTCTCCATACAAATTGGGGTGTAAGTGGGTGTTCATTTCACAGACTTGTCCACGTGATAATTTTGTGGAAAAGTAACTGTCCATTTGACTTTCCGCTATTGATATTCATTATTAGGGTCTGGTTGTTTCATCTTTGTGCTTCTTTCCCTTTTGTGTCAAAGTTGGGAGCCGTGGGTTAACTGTATCGCTTCCTGATCATTGCCTTCACTTCTTTTTTTTCATTTGTTGAAAAACATAACGGTCAAAAAGCAGGACCAGCTTCTCCTACTTGGGCTCTGGTGAGATTGTAGCCAATGGGTCTCTTGACTTTAGCGAACTAATATCTCAAGAATACTTAATGAGTTTTGAGCTTTTGTAAATTTGGTGTATTTATTTATTTTTTTTACTTGGTCAGCTATAGATCTCAGAACGTACTTTATCTAAAGTCTCGACACCTGATCGATTGATTAACAATCATGAGTAGATGAGCGGACAGATAATGACTTTTTATGCTCTTACTCATTCCCACGTGGGGCTTTGTGAAATGCGCTGTTTTTACAGTGTTGCCTAGGACAGCAATTTTATATAGCCATTATTTCATATTGAATGGTCCGTTTTCCACCAAACTTTGCATGAATATGTATTTGCAGCAACCTCCCTTTATAGTTGAAATCATCGTTGCCAATGTAACGAGGGGGAATCTCAAATTTGTCAAAAAGAGTGATTCCACATGTATTTTTGTTCGAATCTTAATCTTCACACTGCTGTCAAGGCAGCAATTAAAGGGTTTGACACTGACGATTTTCACTGTCTGTAAAGTATTGAGCCAGCGTCTATTTTGAGGCATTTTTGACCCCAGACACCCTCAGATTTCATTTTTGTCTAGAGCATGTTTTGCCAGCTTCACTTTTGAGGCTTTTTTAAACCCCGTACACTCCCAGATTTCATTTCAGCGGTCGGCTTGGCCATACCCCCGATTTTTTTGCGGCCGTGTGTGTTGGGGGTATGGGGATAGGGGATGGGATACTGCCTTCTGTCCCCTTCAAAACCCCATATTGGCGAGCCGCGAGAAAAAAAAGGTCATTTTCATGACAACTTATTCTAACCCAAATATAGCTATCCAAGGGTGGCGAATTCAGATTTGAGTATTTCCCGGGTTCAGAAAACAGTTGGGGTGGTGGTTCAGGCACGTAAAATGCGTGAGTGAGTGTTTTAGTCAGTTATAATGTGTACCAACAATCTATATTTTGCGCACTCGAGGCGGTTCTAAAGAGTACCAACAATCTATATTTTGAGCAGAAATAAGAAAACTATCACAATTTTTCATCTTAAAAGTTTCGTGTTTCCGGCGGTAAAGTTTACAATGTATTTGTATAGGCGGGTTTTCGTACATGGACGTGTGTCCGTGTTCAATACCCCGTAAACCCAACCTTTCTCTTAATAAAGTGGGGTTAAGAGGTTGTTCATTAATAGGCTTGTTGACCAGATGGAAAATAAATTAAGAAAAAGGCAATAAATAAATTACAATTATAAATAAATAAATGAATAAATAAATAAATGAGCCCTTCTGTGAGTGAGTGAATGAAAAAGGTTTGTTTCTGGTTTTGACAGCTTGAATAAGTGAAGATAATGAGGTGTTATTTTAACCCATTCTATGCGGGAAACCCTTTAATGGGTACCTTGGCAAACAGTGCAGGCCCAGATCAGACCCCACAGAACGCGGCGTCTGATCAGGGCCTGCACTATTTGCTTACAGAATTTTCCATCAAAAATTGAATGAAAACGTAACAATGGGCCTGACATCCCTTATATGAAAAATGGAATTGTCCAACATATAGCAATGGAAGCGTCCACTAGCATACAATGGCTTAAATAACTAGCTTTATAGCTCCCAGGTGCACCTGGGTGTCATAAAACTGTTGATCAATAAACATCCTATATTTTGGTAGTCAACTTCGTCAACTTCAATCACTATGCAGTACCTATATTTTACTATTTACCCCGAGGCAAATTGCACAGTTTTACTGCAACTGAATAAATGGCTTGTCCATTTACCTTTATTTTCTCTGTTCAAATTTATTCTGTTTCTGGTTTTGGAAGTAATCAGATAATAAAAAAAAACTTAAACAACCTAAATTGGAAGAAAGATGTAAAAAAGGCGATAAGAGCGAAATAGTTACGCGGTACTGATTGGTTGCTTTTGACACGCAGAGGAGGTTGTATCTGCGTTATCGACACGCAGGCCTGATTGGCTGATCGGAAATCGCGATTTTTGCACAGTATCGCGTTTTTCATAAAGAAAATGCATTGGCTAAAATGTAATTCTCAGTTGAAACGCGTGTACTGCGCTTGCGTATTTCACGCGTTACAAACGCGAGACAAGTGAGTCTGCGCTGACAACATAATCGCAAGCGTATCTGTAGTCTGGCCAAGAAAACATGTGCACTCCATATTTTCGAGTTCTGTACTTTATTCCGTGCTTCCAGAGGATAACCCGTCTAGAATATATTGCACGTGCAACCCGCGACTTGTGCATTGTTCTTGAATGGATTTTCTTAATTTTAACGTCCGTTTAATGAACTGAACTCAAAGCACTGACGGCACTGGTGTGTCGATTGTCTCTGATCGGGTGCTTTCAAGCACCTGATTCCTGAAAAGCTTCTCTAGATAAGTCTCTTACACAACAGTCTAACTCACAGCGATAAGAATTGTGAGACTTTTGTTCTATAACTGTTCTGTAAAGGCTTCTGTGCCTAGTACCTTTCGGTCAATCGACAATCTGCCAAAAATGTTCATTTTTATTTGATGCATTGCCTTTATGATAATGAGCCTTTTATCTGACTGATACCGGTCTGTTTCTGCGTGTGATGACGGCCTTCACATTTTGCAAAAACCTTGGCTATACGATCTCCATTGATGCTTAAGCTCTCACCATGAAATCGCATTACGGAAACACGCCTGTACAAATACATTGTAACCCTTATCGCCGAACAAAAAGAAAATTTTAAGAAATTTGTCACGTTTATGCTACTGTAAATCCCAGTTTTACTATATAAAAGTGGGGTTCAAGAGGGTCAAAATTATATAGGCGTGTTTTATTGTTGGAAAATGGACGAGTGCGCGGAAACACGATGCATTTCAATCTTTCATTCCAAGCCCTTATGGGCTGGAGAACTAAAATGTTGTACCGAACCTCTACAAAGTTTGATGACACATGTAAGAAGGCGGGTCTTACATCACGATAACAAGTCCGTGGCCATTGTGTTCTGCAGTCATCCTGTCAGCTCAAAACAGCGGCACAAAGTCGGTCCGAAAGCTATACGATGTTGCTACGTCGTGTCGCTATTGGCCCGACAATGCCCTTACATTGTTTGCAGTTGCGTGAAACGAACACCCCCCATAAACCCCACTTTATATAGGGAAAGTGGGGTTTACGGGGGTATACGTTATCTGCCTTATTTTTGCTCAAAAACATACTTTGTGGGTACTCGTTAGAACCGCCTCATTGAGGCGGTTCTAACGAGCACCCACAATCAATATTGAAAGCAGAAATAATAAAGATGTTATCATTTTTACCTAATATTTATTATTTTCTTACATCACGATAACAAGTCCGTGAAACGAAGACCCCCACAAACCCCACTTTATATAGGGAAAGTGGGGGTTACGGGGGTATACGTTATCTGCCTTATTTTTGCTCAAAAACATAGCTTGTCGGTACTCGTTAGAACCGCCTCATTGAGGCGGTTCTAACGAGCATCCACAATCAATGTTGAAAGCAGAAATAATAAAGATGTTATCATTTTTACCTAATATTTATCATTTTCTTACACCATGTTGGACGCCATTATTTCTCACGGACATGTTTCCCTAATGTAATATTTGATGCTTCCCAACTTAACAGTGGGTCAGTGGGCTGCCAATGGCCCGCTAAGTTTCGCATAGCGGTCCGATAGCAAAACTCATAAGCGGCCAACCGGCGGATATGGAATGCGGCAAATTGTCGGCCCGACATAGAAAAAAAGACAATGGCCAGTAAATGGGCCGCTGTCATTTTTTTTCTATTTGCCACTGAAAAGCCACTAAAGTCAGCACGAAAACACGCGTATATAATACTGACCCCTCGGACCGAACTTCTATATAGAACAGCCACCAGTTTTTTTTTGCCTCACCAGAAATTAGGCAAACTCACCTAGTCTTTCTAACACTTTTAGGTGGCTTTCAATGCATTTAGGTAATAGCTTAGATCTATGCAAATTATTTCTATATGATTTGGTGAATATATATATAACGGTTTCTTGGCAAACCGGGGTGAAAGGGTGAAAATCCCGCGGGATTTTTGAAAATCCCGCGGGATAAAAATAATCCCACGGGATTTTTTCTCCACTCCCGCGGGATTAGAATCCCATAAAAATATCAGGGATTTTTCTCCCACGGGAGAATTTCAAAATTTTAAATCTTGCTTTTAACTATCAAAATGGACCTACTTAACATTAAAATACATGCACAAAAAATATGGCTGCTCCTGCTCTAATTTCAATTTCTCCCGCGGGATTTTTCTCCCATGGGATTTTTTACGGAGAAAAATCCCGTGGGATTTTTTTATTTTTTAAAATGCTCCGGAATGAAGGTGTAATATCTCTTTTCTATTAATAAGGTCAATTAGAGAAGCTTACAATGAGTAAAGCATGAATATAACTATTTTAAAAAAATCCCGCGGGATTTTAATCCCATGGAATTTTTATCCCATAATCGAAAATAGGATTTTTCTCCCGTGGGATTTCACTAATTTCCAATTTCCAATAAATCTGCTTTGTTCGGACAAAGCTATAATAATTTTGTCCATTTATGTATGAAACATGCATAATTTATTGGTTTAAAGTAACAAATATTGACTCCATTAAAATTAACTCCCGCGGGATTTTTATGCCATTTCAGAGCACAGGATTTAAAGGCATTTATTCTTGATTATTGAGGACTATCATTTCATTACATAATATTATGTAGCCCTCAGTGCTCTCTGAAGTTCTGTCCTCTGTCTTCAACAGGTAAGGGGCCGCCTTGGGGAAAATCAATAAATTACTTACTGTTGACTGGTGTACATTATTGATTTTCCCCTTAAGTGTCTCAGTCAGGGGATCCAACAAGAGCTACTAATCACCCTATTAAGGGTCGCCTTTGATCTGCTATAGTCAGTATATCACAGGGGGCAATAAAACAATTATGGACACACGGTGTGTTCTACCGTTACAGAATAAATGCCTTTAAATCCTGTGGGATTATTTTATTTATTTCGTTTTCCTTTTTTGGCTGTTAACCCATTTTGTAGCAGAAACCCGAAAATGGGTACCCTGGCAAACAGTGCAGGCCCAGATCAGACGCCGCAAAATGTGGCGTCTGATCAGGGCCTACATGGTTTGTTAAAAGTTAAGATATTTTCAAAGTAAGTTTTAAAGAAAACACAGCCTGACGCCCCTTAACTTTGGAATGGACTCCTGGTATATATAGGGAGGAAGATTCCATTTGGTACAAAAAGGGTTAAAATTTAAGAACAATGTAAGAAAATCAGACTTCAGGTCCTTCTTTCCAGTTAGTGGATTGGCCTTTCTCAGCTTTTAGGGTAAATTCTAACTTTCTTTGTCCACATCAGGTCAACACCCCATCTAAACACTTCTTTAATAATAGAAGCCTTTAAGATACAGAAACTTCTGTAGCGATTGAAAGCTTTGAACAGACTGAGTGAGCTAAAAAGGCTTATTAGAGTTTTTTTGTTGTTTTTTTTGCCATTACTGTAAAAATCCTAAAAATTCAAACACAGCCAGGCATTGCTGTAATATTCTCCTAAAATTTTAACAAATTTGTTTCATGATCCAGCAGGGGGGGTCCAAAAGGAACAGATAGAATGGCAAATAGTGTTGACACTGATCAGACTGCTTCAGGAGCAGTCTGATCTGGGTCTGCACCTATCTGTACCAATACTTAGGATTATTATGGTACCAGGTTAGGTTTTCTTTCAGAGTTGCTAAATAATGAAATAGATTTTATTGCATATTGCTATATGATCAGCCTTAGCAATGTGCTTTATGGACAGCCTTGATACAAAGTAGCTTCATCACATTACAATAATATATATCCATGTCCTAAAACTTCATTTTATATCACACTCCAATGAATTTCATTTTGTATTTTTCTGGTCTCTATAGTAAAAACATATGTTGTGGGTGCTCTGTAGTACTGCCTCATCAATTTAGTTCTAATGAGTACCCACAATCTCTGTTTTTGAGCAAAAAGGAGAATAAATTAAACCCTAATGTACAGAACCCTGGTTTTCTTTACGAGGTAGGGTTTAGAGGGGTGTCCATTACACAGGCTTGTTGACCTGATGCAGACAAAAAAGTCTGAGTTTACCATAAAAATTCTAAGAATTAGGACACCTTGAGGACTTGCTATAGTTCTCCTAAAATTAAAAAAAACAAGATGTGTTTGTGAAACACGAACATGTCCCCGGGCATGGTCATTTTTTATTCAAAGTTGCTCACAGTTCAAGGTTTCTGTTTGTGTGGGAAGCCCTTGACACAAGAAACTTACATGCCAAATATGAAAGCTCTATTTTAAACGGTTCAAAAGTTATGAACAATAATATTTTTTCTTTAAAGCAGGTCAAGGTCACAGGTCAATAAAATCTGCATGAATGTAAAGCTCTTGTCACAAGGAACCTACATGGCAAATATTAAGGCTCTATCTTAAAGGGTTCAAAAGTTATGAACAATTTTTTTTTTCTTTTAAGTAGGTCAAAGGTCAAGGTCCAAACATTTTGCATGAATGAAAAGCTCTAATCACAGAGAACCTACATGCCAAATATGAAAGCTCTATCCCAAACGGTTCTAAAGTTATGACCAAAAATGTTTATTTTTTTAAGTACGTCAAAGGTCAAGGTCACAGGTCAAAATTTTTGCTTGAATGTAACGCATTTGTCACAAGGAACCTACATGCTAAATATGAAGGCTGTATCTCAAACGGTTCAAAAGTTAAGACAAATGTTAACTATTTCTTTTATGTAGGTCAAAGGTCAAGGTCACAGGTCAAATTTTTTTGTGTGAATGTAAAGCTCTTGTCACAAGGAACCTACATGCAAAATATGAAGGCTCTATCTCAAACCGTTCCAAAGATATGACCAAAATGTTATTTTTTTATTTTAACAAGGTCAAAGGTCAAGGTCACAGATCAATTTTTTGCATGAATGTAAAGCTTTTGTCACAAGGAACATACATCCTAAATATGAAGGCTGTATCTCAAACGGTTCAAAAGTTAAGACAAATGTTAACTTTTTCTTTTATGTAGGTCAAAGGGTCAAGGTCACAGGTCAAAATTTTTTGTGTGAATGTAAAGCTCTTGTCACAAGGAACCTACATGCAAAATATGAAGGCTCTATCTCAAACCTTTCAAAAGTTATGACCAAAATGTTATTTTTTTTATTTTAAGTAGGTCAAAGGTCAAGGTCACAGGTCAAAATTTTTTGCATGAATGTAAAGCTTTTGTCACAAGGAACATACATGCTAAATATGAAGGGTGTATCTCAAGTGGTTTAGAAGTTATGACCAATGTTATTTTTTTCTTTTAAGTAGGTCAAAGGTCAAGGTCAAGGTCACACATCAAATTTTTTTGCATGAATGTGAAGGTCTTGTTACAAGAAACCTTCAGGCCAAATATGAAAGCTCTATCTCAAACGGTTCAAAAGTTATGGCCAACGTTATAGTTGTCCACGTACAAACCAACAAACAAACAGACAGGGCAAAAACAATATGTCCCCGCTATCGCTACCGGGGACATAAAAATGTTTAACAATCCAGCAAGGAGTCAAAGAAGTGCCGCTCGAATAGCAAACAGTTTGAATTCAGCAAGGAGTCAAAGAAGTGCAGCTCAAATGGCAAACAGTGTAGACCATGATCAAACTGAAGGAGCAGTCTGATCTGGGTCCACACTGTTTGCCGAGCCTGACTGTCCCAATACTAATGATCAGTACAGTATCCATGCTTGTTATAGACACCTCTGAAGACACATTCTCACTAGATGTGATATTTTTGTTTGTTTGTATATGATGTTGTGAAAATAAATAAATGTGCATTAACTGCCAAATCTTTGTTGTTTTTCACAGTTGAGATATCAAATCAAATTATGATAGACCTGGTGCTCAACCCTTTTTAAGTCATGTCTATCAGGTCTGTAAATCTTTGTTCTGTATAGGCATATACAGTTGATAATTTCAGAACACTTTCTTACACCCTTATCTGCAGTGGCTGAGCCTGAACAGTTTTGAGTTTAGATTTTGCATCCCAGTCAATTCTATTAAGGTCACTTTGGAAACAATGCTTCTGATTTTGTGCGACTTTCCCTGTCATTGAGATGAAATGGCATGTTAATCATTGTTGTTAGAATTCCAACACATTTATTTACTATGTTGAGGGTACATTTTGGAATTGCCTAATCGAGTTGATCCAGGGAGTATCAACAACCTATTTTAGTGGAGAAATATAAACAAATAATCCCAAAATCATACACATGCCCTTAAAACTGCATACAGCACAATTTAGCCTGGTAAATAAAGCACGATACAAAAATACAATGTACTTTGCATTTTCATTCCAAAAGAAGTTGCAAATGTTCATGTGTTTAAAGTTTACCCTTATCCCATTGTTGATGACTACCCCTGCCTTTGCAAACAGTGTAGATCCAGATCAGATGGCTTCTCATCAGGATTCAAACTGTTTGACATTCGGTTTCTGAATTTACAGGAATACATTACATCAAGTAATCTGATTGGAACAGAGTCAGAAAGGGGTGTGGCTAAACTGAATATTCAGCAGGATAAGGGTTAACACTATGCTCAGTATGTACTGTACTGAAGAATAGCAGATGATCCCGTCTACCACAGGAACTAGAGCCATTACAGTCATGATCAGAGCTCCATGGTAGCAAACATTTTGCAGGGCCGTAATAAAAATTGTTCCCTTTAGGAGGCTGCGGTTTCAACACCTGCCGGGTCAGCAACATCCTTTGTTACAATTTTAAAAACTTTCCTGTAGTTATTTGCTCGCTTTCTCTGATTCGAAAAGGGCATGCAGTTGTCAGTTCCTGGCGAAAGAATGTGCAGGCTTAAGTATCAGCATTGAAGAAAGTGTGGTTAGATATGCTGACCAGCTCATTATGACCTAAATAGTGTTAACTGGGACATGAAACTCCAAACAAGCCCTTTAGCGGGTAAATGATTTTGTAGCTTGCTTATAATGATTCTTTGGTCTGCATATATTTTCTCATTAAGACAACACTACTGTGCAACCTTGCGTCCTTTGACACCACAGATCTGGACAATTTTTATATCCCCCAATATCATCTCCATAACTGGTTATGCCCCTCAAACATGATACATAAACATAAGAGAACAGAATTCACAAGCTCAATTTTACTGAGTTTCTTCAAACATTCAATACCGTAATGATCCTAAGTATTTGGACAGACAGGCCTAAGCAAATAGTGCAGACATAGATCAGACTGCTACTGCAGTCTGGTTCAGGGTCCACACTGTTTGCCATTCTGCCTACACTTTTTTAACATCTTGCTGGATAGTGAAATTTAAGTTGTTATAAGTTTAGGAGAATTAACCCATTTCAGACTGGAAACCCCATAAAGGGGTACCCTGGCAAACAGCGCAGGCCCAGATCAGACACCGCAGAACCCAGCGTATGATCAGGGCCTCCACTGTTTGCAAAAAATCCAGCCATTTTCCAAATAAATTTTGAAGAAAACACAACTTGACACCCCTAAATTTTAAAATAGACTCCTGCTATATATAAGGAGGAAGATTCAATTTGGTACAAAAAGTGTTAAAGCAAGTCCTCAAGGTATCCGAATATTTAGGATTTTAATGGAATATTCTTCAAGGCTGCATATTCCATCCAGTGCTGGCTTTCAGTTGTTTTCCATTTTCAAAATAACCAGAATCGATTCAATATACGTATCATAATCTTTACACAGCACAAAAACTTATGAGGCGTTACTGAAGCTTGTAGAGTCACTATCTTCCTGGAGATTCTGTACAACTGAATAGATGAGGCATGTGACATACACCAAGATTTAATTCTAAAGCAATAACCTCCACATGCAGCAGCAATAATCTGAAATGGAAAGCAAGGAAGTTTTACTCTTACATGCTTTACACCTGTAGAAATACAGAGATTTCTCAGTGAAATAAAAATCGATATTGTCACTCTTTCAAGCAGTGAAATTACGATTTTAAATTTTCACACTTTGTGAATTTGATGAATCATTAAAAAATAACATACATTTTCATAGCTCGTGAGACAGGTCAACTGGAGGCATCAGGCAAGAGACGCCTACCTTAGGACTTATAGGCGTCCCCCACCGAGCCAACATCAGCAAACATGGCCCACACTCCACAGAAATCCCCGGCATCAGGAAGGAGATGTCCAAAGTAGCGAGACTTGCAAAATTTAAAATATATCAAAAAGTGGCAACCAATATTATACCAAGTTAACACACTGAACACATCTAAATCGATGCAAAATCACCATGAAAAATTTTTTTTCCCCATGCTGATGGCTGACTCTTTAAAATTACTTTAATAATTACAGTTTAAAGCATATAAGAAACAGAAAATTTTATTTTTTCAGTGTAAGATCAATTTTTATTTCACTAATGAACACCAAAACAAATATTTCACTCATGGCTTCGCCACTCTTGCAATTCTTATTTTTGGTGTTCATTCAGCTGACTCTTTAAAATTACTTTAATAATCACGGTTTATTTAAAGCATATAAGAAACAGAACATTTGATTTTTTCATTGTAAGATCAATTTTTATTCCACTCATGAACACCAAAAGAAATATTTTCACTCGTTGCTTCCCAATCTTGAAAATACTTCTATTTGTGTTCATTTGGTGAAATATAAATCGATCTTACACTGAAACAATCAAATATCCCCTATATCTGCCCCAGGTACAGTAATGGAGGATTGCTATATTTTTTTTTCAGATCTACTTCAAACTTTTTTGTAGGGTTCTCATTAGAACTCCCTCATAAATATAAAATGGGTTGTCATGTGACCCAAAGCTATAAGAACAAAAGCTCTTCAGTGCTGATGTTCACACGTGACTATCACTGATTTGTAGGAAGTCAACATAACAGTTATCTCTAGAAAACAGTTGTGCTATTCTTGTTGTTGTGACATCAGAGTGCTGTGTAAAAGAAAGATTGTCATACACTGACTTGTAATAACTGCTCGACTTTGGCAAACAATTTAGGCCCAGATAAGATGCCACAGATCATGGTGTCGGATCAGGGTCTATTTTTTACCTGGCCCCTGCCCATCTGGGCTTGAAGAAATGGATGGGCTGCATGATGCTTCCATGCAGAGCTGAAACCTATTCGCACACGAGTACTGGTTAACCACTCAGTACTTATAAACCCTATTGGTACGGGCCTCCGTGGCCTAATGGATAAGAGCGCTGACTCTTAGTCATTAGGTCTCTCACCGTCGTGGGTTCGAGCCTCGCTCTGGTCACGTGTGAGACGCCAAGTTCTGCAACGGCAGGTCAGGTGGTTTTTCTCCGGGTACTCCGGTTTTCGCCCACCTATGATTAACGATCGGCTCGATATGAGTGAAATAATCTTGAAAGGGCCGTAAAACCCAAACCAAAAAAAAAAAAAACCCTATTGGTTTCATTGGGCAGCAGGGCTTGAGATGTCATTTCATCTCAATGTCGGGTAAAAGTCCTACAAAATTGGAAGCAACATCTCCATAGTGACCTTTACAGCGTTGATGGGGATGCTAGACCTCAAATCAAATAAACATCAGGGTCTAAACTCGTAGGAATTACAGGAATTTATGGGTAAATGCAAATCAGTCTGATTTTTCATTAAGGGCCACTTTCCCAGCTTAGAAACAATAGATCCAACAAAGCTTTTTTTTTTTTTTTTTGTTTTGGTTTTATGGCCATTAAAATTAATTCACTTATTCTGAACCCTTTTTTAATTAGAAGTCAGTGATCAAGAGCTTCACAAGTGGGGCATTATTCACCCATGGCAAGTAATTGTCTGTACATATGACCTTGACCATGGGGGTACTGACCGGAGTCTTGCACATGACACATTGTTTCATAATGCTTAACATTTGTGAAAAGTAATTTTAAAATCCATTGATGAATAAATGAAGGTGCTAGCGGGTTAAAAAAAGCCACAGTGACCTTGACCTTGAGCCAAGTACCCTGAAAGTCAAACTTGCTTGAGATATTATCAAACCCAACCCTTGTATGAAGTTCTATTAAAATCCATCAGGAAATAAATGCGCTAGAGCGATGACAGAGTTTTTTCTAAAATAGCCATGATAGCGACCTTGACCTGGACCTTGTAAGTCTAACTCACTCGAGCTATCATCACACCCAACATTTGTGTGAAGCTATATTAAAATCCATCAATAAATGTAGGTGCTATAACGATAAAGTTTTTCTAAAAATAGCCAAAGTTTTTCTAAAAATAGCCACAGTGACCTTGAGCTTGAGGCCATGACCTTGAAAGTCAAATTTGCTCGAAATATTATCAAAAGCAACATTTGTTTGATGTTATAGTGAAATCCATTAATAAATACATGCGCTAGAGTGATGACAAAGTCGAACTCACTCAAGATATTATCATAGGCAATATATATTAACCCATTTAGTACCAAATGGAATCTCCCTCCTTATATATAGCATGAGTCCGTTTCAAAATTTAGGGGTGTCAGGTTTTGTTTTCTTCAAAATTTATTAGGAAAATAGCTGAATTTTTTGCAAACAGTGCAGGCCCTGATCAGACGCCGTGTTTTGCAGCGTCTGATCTGGGCCTGCACTGTTTGCCAGGGTACCCCTTTAGGGGTTTCCAGTCTGAAATGGGGTAATTCTCCTAAAACTATAACATAGCTGAACTTTTTGCAAACAGTGTAGGCCCTGATCAGATGCCGCATTCTGTGATGTATGATCTGGGCCTGCACTGTTTGCCATGGTACCCGTTTTGGGGTTTCCGGTACTAAGTGGGTTAAGAGCGATGAAAAAGTTTTTTCTAAAAATAGCCACAGTGACCTTGGCCTTAAGGGCATGACCTTGGAAGTTAAACTGGCTTGAGATATTATCATAAGCAACATTTGTGTAAAGTTATTTTAAAATACGTCAATAAATGTAGGCGCTAGAGTGACGACAAAAGTACATATGTACATGACAAATTCTATATATTCCCCCTCACAAGTTTGTTGTGCGAGGGGATAAAAAGGATCATACCTCTCAGTCATAATAATTTGCAGATTTTACCCGAAATAGAACTTGATCTGCATTTTATGATAATACATGTATACCTGTGTATAAAATTTGATTCCAATCCACAAAGGTTTTTAAAAGATATATTCCATGGAAACCATTTCTCGAGTAAAAATAAAGTTGAAAAAGGCCATAACTCTCATAATAATTGGCTGATTTTAACCGAAATCGAACTTGGCCTGTATTTTATGATTATATACCGGTGTATAAAATATGAATCCAATCCATCAACATGATCAAGGTTTTCAGAGACCATTTCATTCATAATAATTAACTGATTTTACCTGAAATCGAATTTGACCTATATTTTTTTATTATACACCTGTGTATGAAATTTGAATCCAATCAACCCACCTTTTCTAAAGATATCGTGTGTGTGAATTCAGGTTTAACGTCACTTTCAACAATTTTTCAGTCATATCACGATGGTGTCTGGTTGCGACAGGGAGCTCAATGCTCACTTTTATAGTGCTGCCTCACTGAAGTATCATGTCCCAGACACATTACATGATACCACACCCAGTCATATTATCCTGACACTGGGTCGACCAGTCCTAGCTCTACCCCGTAAATCTGAGTGCCAAGCGAGGAGCAGCTAGTACCATTCTTAATGACTTTGGTATGTCGCGGCCTGGGATCAAACCCGTGACCTCCCGTTCCCCGGAGCGGACACTCTACCAACTGAGCTATCGGGGCCGGTATCTAAAGATATCGTACCAATCTTTTCTAAAGATATCACAAGGAAACCATTCCGTCAGGGACTTACGGACTGACAGAGGTTATACAATATCCGCACCCCCCATTTGAAAATGTTAGGGGCATAAAAATAATCAAAAGGGAATAACTCGGGAACTAAGGATGGATATAGAATCACACCATGATAGACCTATTTTTCAAAATGGGCATATAAAATTGCAGATGGAATATCAAAAAGAGAAGACCCTGATCAGGAGCATTCTGATTTTGGTCTACACTGTTTGCATTAGCGTATATGACCCAATACTTAGGATCATTATGGTATATGCATTATTTCATAACTTACCTGATAAGACTAATTTCATAATGTTGCTCAAGTGTCCATTCTAGTAAATATCTGTTGACATATTGGCCATGCAGCAAGTCTAAAAGAGAAAAAGTATGCAACAACTAAAAATGTGTCAATGCAACACAGATGCCCCCGCACAGTGGCCCACCTCACCCCCCCCCCCCCCCAAAAAAAAAACTCATATAACAATAACACTTTTTCATTGGACAGCATAACTCACCTGGAAAGTGTCCTTGAGGTCACTGGCATAGGTTGGTGTTGGTGAATTGCTAATTAAACCTTTGAAAAATAACCAAATATGAACTCAATCCATTAAATGGTTTGGAAAATATGAGCTCTTAAAAAATGTTAATATTAAAAAATGTTAATATTAAAAACTTCTAAGTCTGTAACCTTGACCTTGAGGTTATGGCTAAATGAAACTTTTGACCTGTACCTATCATCATTTCAAATATGAAGCAAATCCATCAAATGGTTCAGGAAATATGAGCTCTCAAAAGACATAGTTCATAAAAAAATCTGTGTCTGTGACCTTGACCTTGAGGTCAGGGGTGTGGGGTATGGATGAATAAAACTTTGGACCTGTAAAGACATGTATCTTCATGCGAAATATGAAGCAAATCCATTACGTAGTTTGGAAAATATAAGCTATTAACATACTTAAATGTGAAAATTTCTATGTCTGTGACCTTTACCTTGAGGTCATGTTCATTGGTAACCATAATGTTTTGGAAAATATGAACTCTCGAAAAATCAACATTAAAAATTTCTATGTGTGTGACCTTGGCCTTGAGGTCTTAGGCATGAATGTTTTGGAAAAAACTAACTCTTTGAAAACTTTAACATTAAACATTTCTAAGTCTGTGACCTTTACCTGGACTGGATGGGTGGGGGTATTGCTGAATGAATATTATGACCTACATCTATCATCATACCAAATATGAACCAAAATCAATTGTAAAAGTTCAGGTTCTATCTGGTACAAATATCTTAACCCGTGTCTTTAACATTAACAATTTCTAAGTCTGTGACCTTGACCTTGAGGTCATAGGCATGAGTGGGGGTATTGCGGAATAAAACTTTGCACCTATATATATTCATCATACCATTACGATAACACACCCGTGCGTCATAGTGCAATTTTTATATCCCCAAAACGGTCAATTTTCTGATGCAAATTTGTGATATTATCCTTATTAATACTCCAAACATAGGTTGTGGGTGTTCGTTAGAACCGCCTCATTGAGACGGTTCTAACGAGTACCCACAACCTATGTCTAGGAGCAGAAATAAAGAAAATAATGTATACCCCCGTAAACCCCTGTTTTCTCTATATAAAGTGGGGTGTAAGGGGGTGTTCATTTCACGGACTTGTTAGCGTGATGCCAAATATGATTCCAACCCAACATATGCTTTGGAAGATATAAGCTCTTAAAGAACTAGAAATTGTGTTTGTGAAACACTATATGCTCCCAACCATATGCTTGTCTCTAAATGGGACAGTAAACAGTACCTCATGATCATTTGCATTCAAAATAAACCTGTCAAATATAAACAGATTTTAAACAAGTTATTCAGGTCATCTATGCCTTAGTAGCAAACAGACTGCCAAATATCATGAGCCTCTAAGCTCAAGCGGTTCTCCAGTTATTTTGTTCACAAGGTTTCCCTATAGCCACAATGCATAAGTCCAAAAAGAAGCATAACTCCATTAAATATTTTCGGAATTTCATCAGAAGTTAATCAGGTCATCTACACATTAGACCCAAACTGTATGCCAAATATCATGAGCCTAGCTCAAGGGGTTCTCCAGATATTTTTGTTCACAAGGTTTCCCTAAAGCCACTATGCATAAGTCCAAAAGGTGCAAAACTCCATTAAATATTTTCAGAATTTCATTAAAAGTTATTCAGGTCATCTTCACATTAGACCCAAACTGTATACCAAATATCATGAGCCTAGCTCAAGCGGTTCTCCAGATATTTTGTTCACAAGGTTTCCCCATAGCCACAATGTTTAAGTCGAAAAAGTCGCATAAGTTAACTCCTTTCAAATTTTTTGGAATTTGGTCAAACGTTAATCAGGTCATCTACACATTAGACCCAAAATGTAAGCCAAATATCATGAGCCTAGCTCTAGTGGTTCTCCAGATATTTTGTTCACAAGGTTTCCCAATAGCCATGCATAAGTCCAAAAAGGGCATAACTCCATTAAATTTTTTTGGAATTTTGTCAAAAGTTAATCAGGTCATCTACACATTAGACCCAAACTGTATGCCCAATATCATGAGCCTATCTCAAGTGGTTCTTCAGATATTTTGTTCACAAGGTTTCCAAACAGCCACAATGCTTAAATCAAAAAAGGCGCAAAACTCCTTTCAAATTTTTTGGAATTTTGTCAAAAGTAAATCAGGTCATCTACACATTAGACCCAAACTGTATGCCAAATATCATGAGCCTAGCTCAAGCAGTTCTCCAGGTATTTTGTTCACAAGGTTTCCCCATAGCCACGATGCATCATGCTAACAAGTCCCTGAAATAAACACACCCTTACACCCCACTTTATATAGAGAAAACTGGGGTTTATGGGTGTATACATTATTTTCCTTATTTCTGCTCCTAGACATAGGTTGTAGATACTTGTTAGAACCGCCTCATTGAGTACCCACAACCTATGTTTTGAGTATAAATAAGAATAATATCAAAAATTTTCTTCAGAAAATTGACCATTTTGGAGATGTGAAAAATGCACCATGATGCACGAATGTGTTATCGTAATGCAGTACAAAATTGGTTAACCCTTCTCCTCCTGAACAAGATAACCCATACCTTTACAAAAAGTGTAGAGCCAAGAAGCCATCTGATTAATGCAGGAAAGTTTGTTTGTTTGTTTGATTTGAGGTTTAACGTCCCCATCAACACTGTAAAGGTCATTTTGGAGACGTTGCTTCCAATTTTGTGGGACTTTTACCCGACATTGAGATGAAATGACATCTCAAGCCCTGTCGCCCAATGAAACCAATAGGGTTATTAGCATGGACAGTCCGCCTCGCACCGCGGTTCCTGGACAGGCTTAGATCCTCTAAGCGGTTTACCAGTACTAGTGTGCGGACCGGATTCAGCTCTGCGTGGAAGCATCATGCAGCCCATATATTTCTTCAAGCCCCTGTGGGCGGGGGCCATAATGCAGGAAAGAAAGTCACAGGAAAAAACATCACTGAAAAAAGTCATAGGTTGGGTATTAACCCATTGCATGCAGGTATCTTGGCAAACAGTGCAGGCCCAAATCAGATGCCGGTCTGCACTATAATTTGCTTACAGGATTTTCAGTCAAAAATAGAATAAAAACAAAAAATAGGCCTGACACCCATTATGACAAATTGACTTGTCCAACATATAGCAATAGGGTGAGTGAGTGAGTGTTAGAGTTTTACGTCCCACCAACAGCTAAGATCATACGGAGACGGGACCTTGGTTTAAAGACTCATCCGAAAGTCTGACGAAGCCCGGGATCGATCCTGCGATCCCTGTTTTACAAGGCGAGTAGCGTAACCACTACACCACGGAGGCTTCTATATAGCAATAGAAGAGTCCACTGGTTAAAAACATAGTCACAGAAAAAGTCACAGAATTGGTTTCAATCCTGTTCAATATTTTCTTAGTTTGAGTCAAAACATATTGTTGGTGCTCATGTTAAATCAGGTTAAAAGAACATCCTTCTACCCCCACTTTGTACAGAAAATTAAGGTCTTCAGGGGTATACACTGTTTACCTTATTTCTGCTCTGAGGACGGTTGTGGGTACTCATTTGAACCACCTCAAGGAGGCAGTTGCCCACGGTCTATATTTGGCCTAGAAATATGAAAAAATTTGCTGCAGAAAAATACTAGATCAAAAGATACTGAAGACAAATAATATATTTTATTAATTTAATGAGAAGGGTCTAACAAGTATCCACCACCTTGAACAAAAATAAGAAAATTAATCAATACCCCCATAAAACCACACTTTTCTCTGTATAAGGTGAGGTTAAGAGGGATATTCATTGCACAGACTTGTTGACCTGATTTTTTTCTAGTAAAAGCATTTATAATTTGTCTGTGAATGAATGTCTATGCTCTATATACATGTATGCATCACATTGACAAATTAAAAATGAAGGCAATGATCTGTGGAATCAAATTCCTTTTAAATCCACTAAAAGTTATATATAGGCAAAAGTCAGATGAGCAGGACCTGGTATTGTCAATATTTTCATTTATGGTCAACATCCTTTTAATTGTAAATTTCTATACTTTCTTATTTGTGACTTTTCTCTGTAACTTTATTTTTATGACTCTTTTTTCCTGTGACTTGCCTTCCGATCACCTTACAAACAGTGTAGAACCAAAAAGTCATCTGATCTGGATCTACAAGCTTTGTCATGCAGTTTGTCAAGTAATTTAATCAGGATCTACACTATTTGTCATGCTGTTTGTGAAATGCATACATAATATCAATTAATTTGACTGGGGGATAGTCAGAAATGGGTGTGGCTAATTAATTTATTCAGCAGGATAAAGGTTAAACTCTGATCAGCCAGTCCTATTTATCTAAGTTAGTGTCACAAGGTCCCTTTTCAAGTAACATGTGTGACTACCTAGAAGGCTTATCTATTTCATGCACTGGACACAACATAGTAATTCTTATCTTTCATCAATAAACACAGGTGACTGACTTGGACTCCCCACAGGGATTTGCAAGAAGTTTGAGAACTGGTTAACAAAGAGACTTATATAAAGTCTGATGAGATGTGACTTTTTTTTTTACAAAGTAATCCTTAGATGAAAATATGTACCCCTTCCTCAAATCTCTCTTGAGATCAGAGTGTTGTTTTTGAGTCAATCTGGGCTGGATTTGTTTGGCAAGCAGTGTAGACCCAGATCAAATGATACAGATGGTGGCATCTGATCAGGATCTACATTATTTGCATAATGTATAGGAATTTAACTGTTTCCAAATGGGGTTAAAATGTTAAGAGCCTGAGCATTCCTGATATTCCATCACGAAAACACGCCTATATAATTCAGACCCCCTTGAACACTACTTTTATATATAGTAAAACTGGGGTTTACAGGTGTAAACCTTATTTTTTTGTTTCTGCTCCAAAAGATAGATTGTGGATACTCATTAGAACCACCTCATGGAGGCCTAAAGTTTACCCACAATCTATATTTTGAGTAGAAATAAGAAATATATCACAATTTTGCATCTAAAACTTTTGTGGCAGTAAATCTTACAATGTATTTGTATAGGGGTGTTTTCATAGAATGTAGGAAAGAAAGTATCAGGAAAAAAAGTATCGGAAAAAAAAAGAATCCGGAAAAAAAGTATCAGGAAAAAAAAATGTCAGGAAGAAAGTCTCAGTTTAATGTGACCAACTTGTGGGAATTTTGCCAACCAGACATTGAGCTGAAATGACACCTCAAGCCCTGCCGCCCATTGCACACAGGTCCGACTTGCACACTTGTTTAATTGGAGGTTTAACATCCCCATCTACACTATATATGTCATTTTGGAGGCGTTGCTTCCAACTTGTGGGACTTTTACCCGACAGCGAGATGAAATGAAACCAAATAGGGTTCATGAGCATGGAGGTCTGACTTGCACACTTTAGTTTCTTTAATTGGAGGTTTAACATCCCCGTCAACACTATATATGTCATTTTGGACTTTTACCAGACATTGCATGAGATGAAGTGACCTCTCATCCCTTTTATAAGGTAAGGATTACAGAGAATTGCAAAATTGATTATTACACTGAAAAACAAATCAAAACATACAAAAGTATCCTAATCATCATATCATCGTAACATCAGAAGCAAATCTGATTAAAACTGAAACTTTGTTTCCAGATACTTTTTTCCCACCCAAAACTGATACTTTTATGCCCGATACTTTCTTTCTGATTACTGTTTTCATAATGCAACCTGAATGAGTACCCACAATCCACACCATTACACACATCTGTGTTGGCATATTTTGGGCTCAATATATTGATGGGCCCCAAAATGGACCATTGGCCCATCTCCTATTCATTTACATGAAAGAAAATCAAGATTTTGATGGGCCTTTTTGAATTTTTATGGGCCTTTTGGAAATATTTATGGGCCTACACATTACAGCATTGAGCAAAATAAATCAGATTCAGTCCATAGATTCTAACTAATATAATTTTCCTATACAATGGCTTGAGTGGAATAAAACAATACATCCCCACCATCAAGCAAACACGCCTATATAATTTTGACCCCATTAAACCACACTTTTATACAGTAAAACTGGGGTTTACATTATTTTTCTTATTTCTACTTCAAAACATAGATTGTGTGTACTCGTTAGAACCGCCTTGCCTAAGGCAGTTCTAATACATACCCACAATACATGTATATGCTTTGAGCAAAAATTATCAGGATTTTTATCTAAAAAAATTTCTTTTAGGTGTTTTTTTTTTTTTTCCAATATATTAGAATAGGCGTGTTTTCGTTATGTATTTTAAATAACTCTGCTTTTGAGTGTAGGACAAACGCCCACTGGACAAAAGCTCACTAGGCCAAAACCCAACTTGGACAATAGCCCACTGGGACAAAAGCCCATGCTGATGTTTACCAGACGTTACTTTGTATGTGTATTTTAGTTAAAATTATGTCCACCAATGACTAAGGTCATACGTATATGTGAATTGAGGAAAACAGGTCACAGTTTTGGGTAGGAAAACTAGTTGGCCACTGCCTGCATGTCGAACCGCCAGTGCTTAATGAAAAAGGTTAACATTTGCTAAGGAAAAAGGTTAACATAGGCCTAAGTACGTCCGGACGGACGCCATTGTGGCGACTACCGGGTATGTCTCGCATTCGCTAAAGCGGCTCGACAAAAAGTCATGTGAAAAAGCCACATAATTGAACTTAAATCATTGTTTTCAGTATATATTTGTGAGTAACTGATTCAAATGGTGACAATTACGAATGACGATACACAATGGAAGTTTCCATCCTAAAGCTTGTTCATGTAACATGCCCATGTGATAAAAGTGGTATCTTTTCTGTCTCGAGGCCTAGCATAAATCAGATGGAAACTTATAGACTGTGGGTCATTGTTAGGACAGCCTCTATGTGGTTGTTTTAAATATTACTCGCAATCTATGTTGTTGAGCCTAAAATAAGGAAAAAAATGGCTGTTAAGTGTTTTGTGTGTTACTGATTGATAAGTTCCATTCCAAAGTATTGATGATGACTAGCAGAGTTAAATCCATATTTTAACCCTTATCCTGCTCTTCATGACAACCTCTGTCTTTGCAAACAGTGTAGATCCAGATCAGATGGTTTCTGAAGAAGCCATCTGATCAGGATCTACACTGTTTGACAGTCAGATTAAGAATTTGTAGGAATAAATTACATCGAGTAATTTGATTGGTTCAAAGTCAGTGGCTAAATTGAATATTCAGTAAGAGAAGGGTTAAGATCCGTAAAAGTCTTCACATTACCATGACAAATTGCAACTACGCTAGAAATAGCATTTTTCAGATTTTATTTTTTTCTAATATTTAGCCCGAACAGAGATTGTGGGAGCTAAATAGAACCCCCTCACTTGGATGCTTCTTACAGGTACCCACAATCTTTATTTTTGAGCAAAAATAAGGAATGTAATGAATAGTACTTAAACCCCATTTTTCTATATATATAATGTGGGGTTTACATGGGTATTCACAACAAAAACTCATTAACAGGATGAATACTACCACTTTGCCAAAAGACTAAGTGTATGTGCTTTCATTGTAATTTTGAAAATAAATTCCACAAGCAAATAACCTCATCAGCAAATGACCTAAATGACAATTACCCCAGCATCTTTTATTGATATCAGAAAATTTATTTATGTTTAACAACCTTTTTTAAGCAGATTTTTTTTTTCCAATTTTTATTATTTGTGACTTTTTTCCTGCGACATTTTTTCACACACCAAAACTTGACCCTGGTTGAAAGCCGCATCCGAATGTCTGGATCAGAAGCATACTCAAAAAATTATCTTGCTACAGATACAGTCTGATCTGGGTCTACATTGATTGATTAGGCCTATCTGGCCCAATACACAGGATCAATACAGTATATGAACACATTGGTGTATATAAGTACATGTACAGTAGAATTAGGGGAGGAACTAATGTTGGCAGAACTTGTGGCCTGACCCTGTTGCTTGATTTATGATGCAATAAAATATGTTTATACTAATTCTGCTTACAGAACCACCCCTATTTTTGAACCATTATGCTATTTGGAATATTTTTTGCTAGACTCAAACTGTTTCCTATATATAACTAACTGTCATTTGTTAAGATTAAAACCACCCAGCTATTCAGTATTAAACTCCGTTCAGAAAATCTGAATCATCGATTTTTTCGTTTCTTCCTTTTAATACTCATTTTATCCCATACATCACTATGGGAAAGTTTTAGACCTGACTCTCCGCCGATTTCTCCAGCAAGTCCTATGCCTCTGCGACAGTCAAGAAAGGCTGTGATTATTTGGAGAAAATTGCAAAACAAAGAAATGAGACCACCGACTAAGTCCATTTGATGATGATTGTCAGGTAAAATAATAAATATTCAAATCCATGTGATACTCTTTATAAATAGATATGCAATTACGACATACCTTACATTCGAATGACTAGATAGAAGCTCTCTAGGAACGGGGAGCCACTAGTGGGATGTGCTGTCAACAGTGTTCAAAATGAATTATGCCAATATCAGATGTGGTGTCACAGCTAATGATTTCCCATTAAGTGATCGTGCAAATAAAACATAGCCGCCCTTGTAATTTACAATGTGTCTTGAGCAGTAACCACTTCTATATATATATATGGCTTAAAAGGGTGTATCGAACCTGTCAGAATGTCTTAGTCTGTGAACGAAAATTTAGATTTTGCAATTTTCTCCAAATAATCACAGCCATTTCTTCAAGCACCCATGGGTGGGGGTCGTAACATCCTTTATCTTAAAGACAGACAGTGGTAGAGGATTCCAATCATTTATTAACCCAAAAGTTTTGAGATGTAGAACTTTGAATTCCTATTCTTTGAGAAAGCAATAAGAAAAAAAATAACAGAAATGGCACCCAGGAGTAATACGCTGTTTATGGGTTAATAGTATGGAGTGTATGTAATGGAGTGTAACCTGGAGTGTATGTAATGTACACCTGCATGACACCCTCGTGAGGGGTGTTACAGTGTATTATTATAGAATGAAAAATAGTACACCACAACCTCTTTATAACACTATTGTTGGGGTCCAAAGCAGAAATTGTATTACTTAAACAACTGTGTTATATCCGAACTTTGAATCCCCATACGCCACCCCATTTTTATATAAACTGGAGTTTACAAGGGTAAATAATATTATTTACTGACCCCCTTAGGTCACAAGTAGAGGGTCCCCTTCAGGAATGGGAGGTCACGGGTTCGATCCACGGCAGCGCCATACCAAAGACGTAAAAACTGGTACTAGGTTCTCCTTTGGCTGAGAGTTGCATTATCAGTGGTAGTCCTAGGAAGATAAGTGGAAGGTAGTTAAGTATTTTTAAAGCATACTTTGTCTCGATAAAAGCTCTATAGGGCTTAATGTTATTTGTTTCAAATAAGCGATGTTAAATATAGCTCCATCTTTTATTATTTTTCTTATTTCTGCTCAAAACCATAGACCATGGGTACTTGTTAGAACCACCTTGTCTCGGCATTCCTAATGAGTACCCACAATCAGCCCAGAATGCACATGATGTAATTGTGACATATCAACCTTGGTACAACGTCATGACTTTTATGCAATGTGACAGCTACTTTGCACCGATGTTGATTTGACGTTGCCCTAGCTGGGAGTGTTCAGAATCAGAATTTTTCATATGAAAATGTTCATTTTTTTTTTTTTTTTTTAATTGTTTGTTTGTTTGGTTTGAGGTTTAACGTCCCCATCAACACTGTAAAGGTCATTTTGGAGATGTTGCTTCCAATTTTGTGGGACATTTACCAGACGTTGAGATGAAATGACATCTTTTCTTTTTTTCTCCTATTACTTCTACTCGCTCACATCTGAGCATTACGAGCAGGATTTCCTGAGTAAAGCTCAGATTTGAGCGAGTAGCAGTAATAGGAAAAAAAAATAAAAGATGACATTTCATCTCAACGTCTGGTAAATGTCCCAATGAAATCAATAGGGTTTAAAAGCATGGACGGTCTGACTCGGAACCGCTTTGCCTGGGCAGGCTTAGATCCTCTAAGCAGTTTACCAGTACTTGTGTGCGAGTCGGACTTAGCTCTGCGTGGAAGCATCGTACAGCCCATCGGGACTGTTTTTGTTTTTTTATTTGAATAGAAGTTTTTTTGTTTTTTTTTTATTGTTCTATAAATAACGGCATAACTAATGCTGTGGCGTGGGAAACTGAGATCCTTACCTGGATTTTGGACTAACAATGACTAATGAAATGTTCACTCGTCTGATAGCTCAGTGGTTAGTGCACTTGCCTCTGATGCTAGAGGTCCCGGGTTCGATCCCCAGCAGCGGCGATAAAATTTCGGTGTCCGAACACGCTCCATTGGCATCATTTGCAGGGATGAATGTCATTAAGTGCACCGTCCTTCGGATCGGGACGTTAACTGGAGGCCCCCTGTGCAGGGAGAACCATCCCCTGTGCAGGTTAAAGATCCCTACCGTAATTACATGATTACTGTGAAGGCTTTCATCCTGCAAAACTGGAGTGTATGTAATATACACCTGCGGTAATGGTCAAATGTGACCGACGCAGTATCAGAAGATAGATAGATAGTCTGTCCAAACCACATTTGAGGTTGCTTCCACCAAATTAATTCTGGCTTGAAGACAAACAAGATACTGTTGTTGTTTGTCTATATATCGCGCTGCTTATAAACAACAATTTTCTTGTTGTTGTTGTATATCAATAAGTCATTTTATCAATTTTCAAACAAGACATTTTCAGAGATTCACATTTTGGGGTTTCTCGATTAGTCAAGTTAAGTGTACGCCGAGTTCTACAAGAGAACAGAATAGAATATGGTATTTTTTATTCTCCAATAAGGACAATAGACATCTCATCACCATGCAATAAATCACGGTCTGACAAATTTCAGATCATGGGGTAACAGACAGCAGGAGCATATAAATTATATGCTCCTGCAGACAGGTATGCCTTGTGTTAATATGACTGGAATAGGCCAGGTAGCTCCTCTGTTGATCTGCCCTTAGGCTATATATCTAGGTAACTGAATGGTTCGTGGAGTGTTGGGGACATATGAAATATTTTGTGAAAAATATACAAAAATTATTTGATTAAATCCTTAGCTTAAAACACATTAACTCCAATGGCTATATATTAAAATGCCGACTAACTAATATTCAGGTATGAAAATATCGAAAGATATTGAAAATGTTATTTTTCATTTTTATTTATTTTTCATTTTTATTTATTTATTTTATTTTATTTTTCACGTTCATTCTTTTTTGCAATTTCTCTCTTTCTTTCTTCCAATTGCGCCTTAACCCCAGTAGGGGACATACTTAGTGTATACCCAGCAGGCACTCAACGTTGAATCAACGTTGAGTTTGTGTTGCAATTAGGTTGATTGGTTGATCAACCTTATTTCAACCTCTGTTCAACGGTGATTTATCAACACTGATTAAACGTTGGCAGTATAACGTTGAATCAAAGTTGATATGTTGTTGTATATAAACAACTGATTCCGCAAAGTTGAACTTAAGTTGGTAAAACTCTGCTGATTAAACGTTGATGTCCTTATTATTTAATCAACGTTGAAATTTGGCTGACAATCAACATTTAGTTATTACGACATAATAAACAACAACAACAGTAGCGATATTATTATTATTATTATTATTGTTGCTACTGCTGCTGCTTTAAAACAAAACTCGCAAATATGAAAGAGCACATCACGTCGGGTCAACGTCGTATCAACGTCGTCGCATCGACGTTGATGCGACATTACCTAAACGCCATGTGCCCACTGGGATAAATATCCAGAAGGCGCGCAGGTGCGGCAAACGATCAGGGTCTACGCTGTTTGCTTGTCAAATACCAATTATATATGGATCTGATCAGTTTGTAAGTTTTGAATGAACTTTCCCACGAAGCTCGCAGAAACAAAAAATGGCGGCGCCGAACAGAAAAAGGTATTTAGAGTTTTATCCTAACGTATGTCGCTGGCATAGCCAGTGTTCGGCTTATCCTGCGTCTAAACGAATACTAGTTGATAAGATGGTTCTTATAAAAAAAATGCAGGCTTTGTTAGATCTTATTTTCATATCTTTTGATCCTTTGGTCGTGACGTGACGCGCCGGGAAACTCATATGCTCATAGAGCGTGTAAGTTTTTTCGTGAACTTGAGACAGAGAGGGAAAAAAACAACCGAAAAAAAAGTATTCATTGTGCGAGGTAAGATTTATTATTATCATTATTACTGCATACATTTTCATAAAAGCATGTGTTATTACACACAATACGATGGAAACGAAGAAACTTTTGATTCATAAATTTTGTACTCTTTCAAGTGCGCATTACAAGCGCATGCACGCAGCCGCGCAGTTATGAAAATACACCGCCAGAAACTGAAACGGGCTTCTCAACTTGCAGTTAATACAAAATATCATTTAAAAATGATTTTGTAATAGCTTTGTTCTTTATAAATTTTAAAATTAACTTTTAAATGAAGAGAAACTTTTCATTTTTCCAGTTAACTTTTAAATCGAACGAAACGAAGTGCAATGATGAATATATAATTGGCCAGTCAAAGGAAAAATATATAAATTAAAATGCCCGGTAAAATGCACGAGTCTATTTCTATTACTTAACAGTAAAATCAAGCTTCTGGGCCATGTAATGCTTATTTTAAGTCACTGGGAACCTTTTTAGAAAATATGTGATTTTCAGCCAACTACTTAAAATTTTGTTATGCTCTGGCTTTACTCCTTTGTGTATACATAACTGTGCTTATCAGTTTTTCCACATTATAGGCGTGTAATATTAGAGCGTCTGGCAAGCTTATGCCACAAGTTTTATGCCTTTTTTTTTAGCTCACCTGTCACGTAGTGACAAGGTGAGCTTTTGGGATCACTTTTTGTCCGTCGTGCGTGCGTGCGTGCGTGCGTCCGTGCGTGCGTCCGTAAACTTTTCTTCAAACGACATCTCCTCCTAAACCACTGATCGTATTTTGACCAAACTTCACAGGAATGATCCTTAGGTGGTCCCCTTTCAAAGTTGTTCAAATGGTTCCGGTCCGTTGCACATATAGGTCACAGTAGCCAAAAATAGATTTTTTTCACCGCAAACTTAAAAAATCTTCTTCTCTGAAACCGCAAGGCCCAGGTCTTTGATATTTGGTATGAAGCTTCATCTAGTGGACCCCTACCAAGATTGTTCAAATTATAGTGCTGGGGCAAAAAATGCCCCCGCACGGGGGCCCTTTGGTTTTACATGGGCTTATATAGGGAAAATCTTTAAAAATCTTCTTCTCTGAAACCGCAAGGCCCAGGTCTTTGATATTTGGTATGAAGCTTCATCTAGTGGACCCCTACCAAGATTGTTCAAATTATAGTGCTGGGGCAATAAATGCCCCCGCACGGGGGCCCTTTGGTTTTACATGGGCTTATATAGGGAAAATCTTTAAAAATCTTCTTCTCTGAAACCGCAAGGCCCAGGTCTTTGATATTTGGTATGAAGCTTCATCTAGCGGACCCCTACCAAAATTGTTCAAATTATAGTGCTGGAGCTAAAAATGCCCCCGCAGGGGGGCCCTTTGGTTTTACATGGGCTTATATAGGGAAAATCTTGAAAAATTTTCTTCTCTGAAACCGCAAGGCCCAGGTCTTTGATATTTGGTATGAAGCTTCATCTAGTGGACCCCTACCAAGATTTTTCAAATTATAGTGCTGGGGCCAAAAATGCCCCCGCACGGGGGCCCTTTGGTTTTACATGGGCTTATATAGGGAAAATCTTCTTCTCTGAAACCGCAAGGCCCAGGTCTTTGATATTTGGTATGAAGCTTTATCTAGTGCACCCCTACCAAGATTGTTCAAATTATAGTGCTGGATCTAAAAATGCCCCCGCACGGGGGCCCTTTGGTTTTACATGGGCTTATATAGGGAAAATCTTTAAAAATCTTCTTCTCTTTTACCACAAGGCCCAGGTCTTTGATATTTGGTATGAAGCTTCATCTAGTGGACCCCTACCAAGATTGTTCAAATTATAGTGCTGGGGCCAAAAATGCCTCCGCACCAGGGCCCTTTTGTTTTACATAGGCTTATATAGGGAAATTTTTAAAAATCTTCTTCTCTGAAACCGCAAGGCCCAGGTCTTTGATATTTGGTATGAAGCTTCATCTAGTGGACCCCTACCAAGATTGTTCAAATTATAGTGCTGGAGCTAAAAATGCCCCCCACACGGGGGCCCTTTGGTTTTACATGGGCTTATATAGGGAAAATCTTTAAAAATCTTCTTCTCTGAAACCGCAAGGCCCAGGTCTTTGATATTTGGTATGAAGCTTCATCTAGTGGACCCCTACCAAGATTATTCAAATTATAGTGCTGGGGCCAAAAATGCCCCCGCACCAGGGCCCTTTTGTTTTACAAAGGCTTATATAGGGAAAATCTTGAAAAATCTTCTTCTCTGAAACTGCAAGGCCCAGGTCTTTGATATTTGGTATGAAGCTTCATCTTGAGGACCTCTACCAAGATTGTTCAAATTATAGCCCTGGGGCCAAAAATGCCCCCGCTCCGGGGCCCTTTGGTTTTACATAGACGTATATAGGGAAAATCTTGAAAAATCTTCTTCTTTGAAACCACAAGGCTTAGGTCTTCGATATTTGTTATGAAGCTTCAGCTAGTGGACCTTTATAAAGATTGTTCAAATTACCGGTATAGCCCTGAGACCAAAAATGCCTCCGCCATGTGGCCCTTTGGTTTTACATAGACTTATATAGGGAAAATCTTTAAAAATCATCTTCTCTGAAACACAAGGCTTAGGTCTTTGATATTTGTTATGAAGCTTCAGCTAGTGGACCTCTACCAAGATTTTCAAATTATAGCCCTGGGGCCAAAAATGCCCCTGCTCCGGGGCCCTTTGGTTTAACATAGACTTATATAGGGAAAATCTTGTTTTACATAGACTTCCATAGGCAGGGTAAACCTTTAAAACCTTCTCTGAAACCAGAAAGCCCAGGTGTTTAATATTGGATATGAAGCTTCATCTTGTGGACCTCTACCAAGATTGTTCAAATTATAGACCTGGGGCCAAAATTGACCCTGTCTGGGGCCCACTTGTTATACATTGGATCAGGTGAGCGAACCAGGGCCCTCTGGGCCCTCTTGTTACGATAACACACCCGTGCGACATAGTGCATTTTTTTCACATCTCAAAAATGGCTTCTTTTCTGATGAAAATTTGTGATATTTTTGTTACTTTTACTTCAAACATATGTTGTGGGTGCCCGTAAGAACTGCCTCATTGAGGCGGTTCTCACAAGTACCCATAACCTATGTTTTGAAGCAGAAATGAAGAATTAAGAAAAATGATATATAACCCCCGTAAACCCCAGTTTTCTCTATATAAAGTGGGGTTTAGGAGTTGTTAATTTCACGGACGAGTTCACGTGATGGATTATACGGCCCTTTCAAGATTATTTCACTGATATCGAGCCGATCGTTAATCAGAGGTGGGCGAAAACCGGAGTAACCGGAGAAAAAAATACCTAACCTTCCCTTGCAGAACTTGGCGTCTCACGTGTGACCCGAGCCAGGCTCGAACAACAGCGGTGAGGGATCTAATGATTAAGAGTCAGCGCTCTTATCCACTAGGCCAAGGTGGCCCATATGTTTTATACCTGTACATGGTTAGTTTGGACGATTCCGTTCCCTATTATATGTTACTGTTATTATACATGTATGTTTATGCAAATAGTGTAAGATGCCCTAGGTGTACGTAGTACGTGGGTCTACACTGTTTACCCAAATCTCATCCATTGTACCCTATATAGGCATTATAATGTGCAAATGTAATCCAACAGGGTTTAGAATAAAACTGCATACTTAAACGTTTGTAACGAGACATGTGCGGGCCCCGCCCATTGGGGCTGACAGAAATAAATGGGCTGCATGATGCTTCAACGCAGAGCTGAAACCGACCGCACATGAGTACTGGTTAACCGCTCAGAGAATCTAAGCCTGCCCAGGTAAAGCGGTGCGAGTTGGACTGTCCGTGCTAATATACCCTATTGGTTTCATTGGGCGACAGGGCTTGAGATGTCCTTTCATCTCCATGTCGGGAAAAAGTCCCACAAAATTGGAAGCAACGACTCCAAAATGACCTATACAGTGTTGACGGGGACGTTAAACCTCAAATAAAACAAAACTAAAATCATTACACTTTATCTAGAAAAAGAAAACTTTAATAGTGAAAAAACAGAAGCATAGGCCAACCCCTGCATTATTATTATTATTATTATTATTATTATTATTATTATTTTCTTATTTCTTCTCAAAACATAGGTCGTGGGTACCCGTTAGAAGGCGGTTCCAACAAGCAACAACAAGCTACGGGTACGTATGCATGGAACATGCTAGACGTTAATTTTATTTAGTAAGAAAAGGTTACTGAGGAAAAGCCATAATCAAAGACCACAGCCACCACAAGCCACCAAAATAACAGTTAGAAATGGTGAGACGACACGTCACATACACAATCGAAATGTGCGTGCACCAACAGTACAAAACCAGAAACTGCAACGGAATCATTACGACAACATGCCTATGTAATGCAGGACAATATTTTATTTATCCAGAGATGATAATTGGTGATTTGTTCTTATTTCTGCTCCAAACATAGATTGTAGATGCTCGTTAGAACCAGTTCTAACGCGTATCCACAATTATTATTAATAATAATAATCGACCTCTCGATCTCAAACCCGATGCTTTACCACTGCACCACAGCGCACTTATGTTTTGGAGCAGAAATAAGTAAAATAATGTAAACCCCACCTTTCTCTATATAAAAGGGTAATCATTGCATGGACTTGTTAACATGATGTGACCGCCAGTAGTTAAACTACTGATTGGGTTTCAAATCCGGAGTTTACGAAATTGTCACCATCGCAACCAATTCCGATGCAGTGTCATACATAATGGCAATAACAGTATATTCAGCATTCATGGTCAGGTGGTATAGACGCAGCAAAGCGTATGGCATTAACAAACACTACCTGCATGCAGCCACATTTATTGAGCTTGTTTGTTCATAAGCATATTTATCTTTCTCTGCTCTAATAAATAATGACTTCTTTAATGAATGAAATTTTGAAGATGAAGTAACAGGTTTCAGAGAGGGATATGGTAGGTAATCAGAGATACATTTATAGGTCTAGAGTGAATTAGAGTGAACATTTGGACTGATTCCAGTCTACCACGATAAGTAAAACCAAAAAAAAAAATGTTTGGTCATTGTAAGGTTACTTAACTCAGATTTTTAGTTCAATCCTATTTTTGGTCATGGCATTTTCAAGATTAAACGTTATTTTCCGCATGTTTTCGTGTAAAATTGAGGATCCAGTGTAAGTTGTTCATAAATAAGAACTTATCATGATGTGCGATTGAAATTACTAATTCATAATTAAAACTCTTGCTGCATATATATTTATATTATCGGTCGATCCTCAAACCAGTCTGTTGTGGAGAGGTTGCTTACAACATAGAAAACGATCCTCATGCCTAGCAGTTATGGTGAGATGGTATCGATACTGCAAAGCATACAACACGCATGGTTTCACTATTTAAGTAGCACATAAAGTAAGGAATTAAACACAATAAATATCTAATTCAGAATTTAAACTTCTCGATGCTCATGTTTTTTTTTTCAATCTTCGATCGATCCTCATACCGGTCTGTTGAGGAGAGGTGGCTTTTTAGAAAACGATCCTCATGCCTTGCATTCATGGTGAGGTGGTATCGATACTTCAAAGAATACAACACTTACACATACATACCTTCGGTTTACAAGCATGATTGCATTATTTACGTAATTAGCACATGAGGTAAGGCAATGCTTATTCAGAATTTAAACTTCTCTATGCGTTTTTTTTTTTTTCTTTCAATTTTCGATCGATCCTCATACCAGTCTGTTGAGGAGAGGTGGCTTTTTAGAAAACGATCCTCATGCCTTGCATTCATGGTGAGGTGGTATCGATATTTCAAAGCATACAACACTTACACACATATTTTCGGTTCACAAGCATGATTTCATTATTTACGTAATTAGCAAATGAAGTAAGGAAACCCTAATTCAGAATGTAAACTTCTCTATGATCATGTTTTTTTTTCAGTTTTCGATCGATCCTCGTACCAGTCTGTTGAGGAGAGGTGGCTTTTTAGAAAACGATCCTCATGCCCTGCATTCACGGTGAGGTGGTATCGATACTTCAAAGCATACAACACTTACACATACATACTTCCGGTTTACAAGCATGGTTTCATTATTTACGTAATTAGCACATGAAGTAAGGAAATACTAACTGAGAATTTAAACTTCTCTATGCTCATGCTTTTTTCAATTTTCGATCGATCCTCACACCAGTCTGTCGAGGAGAGGTGGCTTTTTAGAAAACGATCCTAATGCGAGGTGGTATTGATACTTCAGAGCATACAACACTTACACATACATACCTTTCCAGAAAACTTGAACGACAGCGGATCGCGGTCAAAGTTTACGCGAACCCCGTCGGGGTTCATTTAATTTGCATGCGACCCACTGCGTTCATATTTACATAAACAGCAGAAAGATAAAATGCATTTCTAAAGTGTACGGATTTTCTACACAATACACAATAATTCCTTCCAGAAACTAAGCATGCATCTATAGGAGAAAATACATCTGTTGTGTAATTTGAAGAATTGCCTTTCTTGTTTTTCAGATAGTGTTATGAATAGGACCACCCTTGACCCCGACAGAATTAAAAAAGAAAAGAAAAGAAATTAGCGTCCGACTAAAATAGACAGCTTACAGAACAGGCGGTAGCTAATGTCGAATAAAAAAAAACACAGTGACCAGTTCTACAAACTTTAAGTACAACAGTGTTTGTGGCTCGTAATATCTTAAAAGAAAATTTAGGTGAAAAAGTGGGCGCCCTTGCATGCGTATGAAATATTTACAGTTTGCAAACTTATATGTTAGTTTCGTTTCTTTAATAAATCATGGTTTCTTAAACGCTGTTTCTGTAGTTATATCAGTTTGATTTAATGGTTGATATTTCAACGTTGATGCAAGGTTGAAAATTAAGCTATGGTTCAAAGATGACTGCTCAACGTTGATTCAACTTTCATATTCAACCGAATATCAACGTTTATTCAACATTAATATCTTAACGTTGAATCAACACTGAAATATCAACGCTGATTCACTGTTGGATTGTCAACTTTGAGTCAACGTTGACTGTGCAACGTTGATTCAAATTTCATATTCAACCCAAAATCAACGTTTATTCAACGTTTGCCTTCAACGTTGACTCAACGTTGAATCAACCAATTATTGCCCGCTGGGTATTATATACACTCAAGTTTTGCAGGATGAAAGCCTACACAGCTAGTAATCAGGTAATTATGGTAGCGTTCTTTAACATGCACATGGGATTGCTGTCCCCGCACATGGGGCCTCCAGTTAAAGTCCCGATCCGAAGGACATTCATCCCTGCAAATGATGCCAATGGAGCTTGTTCAGACACCACAGCCGAAATTATCACCACAGCCGAGGATCGAACCCGGGGCCTCCAGCATCAGAGGCAAGTGCACTATATTATATACAACTGAGCCATCTTTCTAACATACTGCTGAAGGGATGGGTCCGGGCTCTAGTGAACGTTCTGATCCGAAGTGCGTCTCACTTTAGGGCAGTCGTCCATACTTATTATGTCGACTGGAAGATGTCTGGACACCGAAATTATATACTTGCTGCCAGGGATCGAACCCTCTGCAGGACCCGTAGTACCAGTAGCAAGAGCACTAATCACTCAGTTCCCACGTTTCTGTTGGTGTTAGCTCCAAAGGCTATATTAGACTACTGACTAACAAATATTCAGGTATGAAAATATCGAAAATGAGCATTTTATTATTATTTTCTTTTTATTTTATTTATTTTAATCCGCGCATCTGGACTTGCAGAAATAGATGCTGCGATGTGCTGAACCCGGGCCGACCACGCATGAGTACTGATAAACTGCTTAGAGGGTCTAAACCTCCCCGAGACGGAACACCCTAACATATAAACTCATTTTGGTTTCATCGGTCATTTCATCTCAATGTCGGGTAAAAGCCCCACAAAATTGGAAGCAACGTATAGCAAAGTCACAAATCAGGAAACAGTGTTTGCAACGAAGCGTTTTGGATAACAAATCACCAAAAAAAAAAAAAAAAAAAAAAATAATAATAATAATAATAATAATAATAAGGTCTAGACAATTATACAAAAATAAGGTTCTATAATATATGTAAATAATAAATTGTTTGTTAAAAAAAAGTGTCTTATAAAGCATGTTTTTACACCATCCACTTTAAAATACTACCCTGCTGAAATCTTCTTAACATTAAAATTCAAACATAAAAAAAAAAAAAAAAAAATGTCAGTATTTGCAATGCACCACCTCCACATTACGCAAACACGCCAATACATTGCCACCTTTATCGCTGAAAAAAAATGAAAATTTTATGATGAAAAATTGTGATATTTTTCTTATTTCTGCTCCAAATATAGATTGTGGGCACTCGTTTGAACCGCCTCATCGAGGCGGTTAATTCTAACGTGTACCCACAATCTATATTTTAGAGCAGAAATAAGAAAAATAAGGTATACCCCCGGAAACCCCAGTTTTACTATATAAAAGTGGGGTTCAAGGGGGTAAAAATTATATAGGCATGTTTTCGTGATGATTTTGAACAGAAATATAAACTCCATATTTTTTATTCATGAATTCCTCCATTTTTTTCTGTCAATGAATTCGGGGATCATTACAGTGGCAAATATGGTGTATTATCACAGATGTATATATGTATATGTCACCTGGTTTATTGACAGGTAGGATCAATAGTTAATCACAGGATCAATAGAGAGCAGTAGACACTCGAACTAATAAAGCCTTACAATTAGGAATGGGTTTTCAGTCTGGGTCTCAGATATTTCTTAAATTTTCATAATCATGTCTACCTCTATTATAATTGCTGGGCTAGCGCTGTATTAAGGAGGTCTCTCCTTTTTAAGCCCAGCATTGTTCAGGAATCTTTCAGTCCCTTTCATTTTAGTCACAGTCTAAATCATGCGAAGCGTCCATATTCATGTACAACCACGAATTGTTTAGGGCAAACATCACCAGCAGAGTAAAACAACTAAGTATGGATAGAAACGTAAAAGAAAAAGAAAGGAAAAAGAATCCACAGGTTATACATTTTTTTTTTTTTTTTTTTGGTCTCTGTTGGGAGGTGAGGGTTAATTAATTGCATCGATTCTTGATCATTGCCTTCACTTCTAATAAAATCGTAAAGTAAGACTTTAAAGACAAACAAGAAAAAAACTTCCAAGCTTCTGTGAAGAATGAAAGAACCAAGACAACGCGTAGATCTAGTTTGCCACCCTTGGGCAATTTAGGTGAACCCACCTAATCGGAAGCTGTCCGGAAAGTACCGAAATATTCCGAGGTAGAATTATCTGAAGAAAAAACAAAAACAAAAAAAAAAAAAAACAAAAAAAAATGGGTAACTGTAAAATGCCTCATAAAACATAACAAAGGAGGCCCACAAAGGAGATGTGCAGATCCTGACACAGGTGAATAACATCGATTTATTGTCATTTCTAGAAATCCACATTGACATGGATTTCTAGTCATAAGGCACGGTGGTTTCGGCCCGGGTAGTTTCGGCCTAAATTTGGACTTTGGTCATTTAGGCATATTTCGTTGGGTCGTTTCAGCCCGGGTCATTTCGGCCAGAATTAATCAGATAGAATTTTATCAATTATATATATATCTATATATATATATTATCAGATTATTTGAAAATATTGCATTATGTAATCACAGGGACACGGTTCATACTGATTTTGCTCTTCTAGAATGAAATATATGCATACTAGTATATACAGTGTAGAATGAAATATAAGCCTACTAGTATATACAGTGTATATATACACTGTATATACTAGTACGCTTATATTTCATTCTAGAAGAGCAAAATCAGTATATATGGACCGTGTCCCTGTGATGTAAATAGCATGATGCCGCTCCGGCCCACCAGGGCTTGAAGAAATAGCTAGATGGGCTGCACAATGCTTCCAGGCAGAGCTTTTTTTTTTTTCTCCTATTACTGCTACTCGCTCACATCTGAGCATTACGAGCAGGATTTCCTGGGTGGTAACCAGTACTTTCTGTTTTTTTTGTTTTGTTTTGTTTTTTTAAGCAATGTGGATGAAGTGCCTTGCTCAAGGGCACAACACTTTGGTCAGCGTGAGGCTCGAACCCGCAACCTCTTGATCACTAATCCGATGCGCTACCACTGCACCAAAGCGCTGAAACCGACAGCACTTAATACTGGTAAACTGCTTAGAGGACCTGCCTAAAGTGGTATGAGTAGGACCTTCCATGCATATAAACCAAAGTCCCTATATATTGGTTTCATTTGGCGACAAGGCTGAGATGTCATTTCATCTCAATGTCTGGTAAAAGCCCCACCAAATTGGAAGTAACGTCTCCAAAATGACCTAGTGTTGACATGGGGTTAATTTTTGTTTGTTTGAATTGGAGTTTAATGGCCCAGACAACACTATTTAGGTCATTTTTGAGCCGGTCAGTTTACCTATCCACACTGTTCCTGGGCAGGCTTATATGGAAGTGATTAACCAGTACAGTGCACATTCTTTTGCCAGAAACTGACAACTGCCCTTCTTGAATCAGCGGAAGGGAGAGAATGACCGTAGAAAAGATTTCATGATCAATCTCCACGAATGAATGTTGCCGACCCCAGCAGGAATTGAACCTGCATCCTTCTGATCACCAGTCAGACGCGCATCTGACTGAGTACCGAGGCCAGGGACGTGGAGGTCAAACCTCAAATCAAACAAACAAAAGCTTCCACGCAGAGCTGAAACCAACCACACATTTGTACTCCATGGTAAACTGCTTAGAACATCTAGCTAAAGCCTGGAAAAGCCAGTGCTCAGGTAAAGTGGTGCAAGTTGGACAATCCATGCAAATAAACCAGGGTATTCATATCATTGGACAGCGATTGAGATGCCATTTCATCTCGATATCAGCTTAAAGGGCAACAAAATAGGAAGCAGCATCTCCAGAATAACATAAAAAGTGTTGATGTTAAACCGCAATCAAACAAACATTACCTTGTCACATTAGCCAAGGTGATGTAACGGCCTCCGCATATCAGGGCTTGAAGAAAAAGATGGGCTGCATGATGCTTCCAAGCAGAGCTGGAACTGACTGCCCATGAGTACTGGTAGACTGCTTAGAGGGGCTAAGCCTGCCCAGGAAAAGCGGTGCGAGTCCATGCTTATAAACCCTATTGGTTTCATTGGGCAACAGGGCTTGAGATGTCTTTTCATCTCATTGTTAGGTAAAAGACCCACAAAATTGGAAGCAACGTCCCCAAAATGACCTATATAAAGTGTTGATGGGGACGTTAAAAAGATGGTTATGTAAGTAAATTAACAAATTTTAAATGTGCTGATCATAGCCATGTTTTGAGCTAGCACAAACATGATTGACTAGAAACAATAAAAAAATTATATGGGACATCAGTCATCTGCTTATCATTTTTTTACGCGACAGATGAGCTTTTGTGGTCACTTGTTGTCCCTCGTCCGTGCGTGCGTCAGTGCGTACATGCCACAGATACATATTAATGGGGTTTATGTTCTGTACTTTTCATACTTAATGAGGTTTATTCCGTAAATTTTTGTGTTATGGGGTTAAATTTGTGTCATTATGGGGTTAGTGGCTGTACACATCTACATTATAGGGTTAAAGTCTCCATAGAGTTAACATGGGGAACCCCAGAATGTACGTCTCATAAGAACGTCCATGTGTCCGTCCGAAAACAATTTCTTCAAATGACATCTCCTAAACCACTGATCGGATTTTGACCAAACTTCACAGGAATGATTCTTAGGTGGTCCCCTTTCAAAGTTGTTCAAATGGTTTCGGTCAGCGTTGCACATCTAGGTCATAGGAGCCAAAAATAGATTTTTTTTCACCAAAAACTTACTTAAAATCTTCTTCTCTGAAACCACAAGACCCAGGTCTTTGATATTTGGTATGAAGCTTCATCTAGTGGATCCCTTCCAAGATTGTTCAAATTATAGTGCTGGGGCCAAAAATGGCCCCGCCCCGGGGCCCTTTGGTTTTACATGGGCCTATATAGGGAAATGCTTTAAAAATCTTCTTCTCTGAAACCGTAAGGCCCAGGTCTTTGATATTTGGTATGAAGCTTCATCTAGTGGACCCCTACCAAGGTTGTTCAAATTATAGTGCTAGGGCCAAAAATGCCCCTGCCCCAGGGCCCTTTGGTTTTACATGGGCTTATATCTATAGGGAAACTCTTTAAAAATCTTCTTCTCTGAAACCACAAGGCCCAGGTCTCTGATATTATGAAGCTTCATCTAGTGGACCCCTACCAAGATTGTTCAAATTATAGTGCTGGGGCCAAAAATGTGCCCCTCCCCCCTCCGGGGCCCTTTTGTTTTACGTCGTCTTATAGAGGGAAAATCTTTAAAATTCTTCTTCTCTGAAACCGCAAGGCCCAGGTCTTTGATATTTGGTATGACACTTCATTTAGTGGACCTCTACCAAGATTGTTCAAATTATGCCTCTGAGACCAAAAATGGTCCGCCTCGGGGCCCTTCGGTTCATTTTGTTTATATAGAGAAAACCTTTAAAAATCTTCTTTTCTGAAACCACAAGGCCCAGGTCTTTGATATTTTGGTTTGAAGCTTCATTTTGTGGACCTCTACCAAGTTTGTTCAAATTATAGCCCTGGGGCAAAAAATGCCCCCGCCCCGGGGCCCTTTGGTTTTACATTGGTTTATATAGGGAAAACCTTTAAAAATCTTCTCTGAAACCACAAGGCCAAGGTCTTTGATATTTGGTATGAAGCTGCATTTAGTGGACCCCTCCTTATATATACCAGGAGTCCCTTTCAAAATTAAGGGGTGTCAGGTTGTTTTTTTACCTTCAAAATTTATTTGGAAAATGGCTTTACTTTCCTCAAACAGTGAAGGCCCTGATCAGAAGCCACATTCTGGGCTTGCACTGTTTGCCCTGGTACCCGTTTTGTGGTTTCCGGTACTAAATGGGTTAATTGTCTGAAATTTTGGGAAAAGTGTAGGCCCAGATCGTATGCCGCTTTCTGCGGCGTCTGATCTGGGCTTGCACTGTTTGCCAACTATCCGTTTTGGGGTTTCCGGTACAAAATGGGTTAAAAACTTGACAGAGGCTTAAAAGGATCTTGTAGTGTTTTGTGCTTAAACAGTTGTGTATTGTGAAAGAAGTTGAGAGAATTCCCGCCTTGGTAATATTGAAGAATAAACTGTTCTGAATTCAAAGATTCATATGCAAGTTTGTTTGTTTAATTTTATGTTTAACATCCTTGTCAACACTATATAGGTCATTTTGGAGACAATGCTTCCAATTTTGTGGGACTATTACCCGACAATGAGATGAAATGTCATCTCATGATCAAGCCCTGTTGACCAATGAAATCAATAGGGTTTATATGCATGGACAGCTAGTCCGACTCCCACTGCTTTGCCTGGGCATGCTTAGATCCACTAAGCGGTTTACCAGTACTCGTGTGCGGTCAGATTCAGCTCTGTGTGGAACATGTAGCCCATCTATTTCTTCAAGCCCCCATGGGTGGGGGTGGCAACATGCAAGTATATGTCAGTATGAATTGGGTATTTTGGATTTTTATTTGGGTTTGTTACCCTTCAATTTATTTTTTGCTCACCGTCACGTAGTGACGAGGTGAGCTTTTGGGATCACTTTTTGTCGGTCGTGCGTGTGTGCATTCGTCCGTGCGTCAACTTTTTCTTCAAACGACATCTCCTCCTAAAGCACTGATCGGATTTTGACCAAACTTCAGTAATGATCCTTAGGTGGCCCCCTTTCAAAGGTGTTCAAATGGTTCCAGTCCGTTGCACATCTAGGTCACAGGAGCCAAAAATAGATTTGTACACAGAAAACTTTAAAAAAAAAACTTCTTCTCTGAAACCACAAGGCCCAGGTCTTTGATATTTGGTATGAAGCTTCATCTAGTGGACCCCTACCAAGAATGTTCAAATTATAGTGCTGGGGCCAAAAATGCCCCCGCCCCGGATCCCTTTGGTTTTACATAGAATTATATAGGGAAAAATCTTTAAAAATCTTCTTCCCTGAAACCACAAGGCCCAGGTCTTTGTTATTTGGTATGAAGCTTCATCTGGTGAACCCTACCAAGATTGTTCAAATTATAGTGCTTGGGCCAAAAATGCCCCCGCCCAGGGGCCCTTTGATTTTACATGAGCTTATATAGGGAAAACCTTTAAAAATCTTCTTCTCTGAAACAGCAAGGCCCAGGTCTTTGATATTTGGTATGAAGCTTCATCTAGTGGACCCCTACCAAGATTGTTCAAATTATAGTGCTGGGGCCAAAAATGCCCCAGCCCCCTGGCCCTTTGGTTTTACATGGGCTTATATAGGGAAAACCTTTAAAAATCTTCTGCTCTGAAACTGCAAGGCCCAGGTCTTTGATCTGTGGTATGAAGCTGCATCTAGTGGACCCCTACCAAGATTGTTAAAATAATAGTGCTGGGACCAAAAATGCCGTGGCACTTTGGTTTTACATTGGCTTATATAAGGACAATCTTAAAAAATCTTCTTCTGTGAAACCACAAGGCCTAGGTCTTTGATATTTGATGTGAAATTTCCATTCTAGTGGACCTCTATCAAGACTGTTCAAATTGTAATAGCCCTGGGGCCAAAAATGCCCCCACCCAGAGACCCTTTGGTTTTACATAGACTTATATTGGGAAATCTTTAAAAATCTTCTTATCTGAAACTGGTCAAACTGCAAGGTCCATGTCTTTGATATTTGGTATGGAGCTTCATCTAGTGGATCTCTACCAAGATTGTTCAAATTAAAGCCCTTGGGCCACAAATGCCCCCGCCCTGGGGCCCTTTGATTTTACATAGACATATATGGAGATAAGCTTCAACTAGTGGACCCCTACCAAGATTGTTCAAATTATAGTCCTGGGGCCAAAAATGCCCCGGCCCAGGGGCCCTTTGGTTTTACACTGGCTTTTATAGGGAAAACCTTAAAAAATCTTTCTCTGAAACAACAAGCCCAGGTCTTTGATATTTGATGTGAAGCTTCATCTTAAGTGGACCTCTATCAAGATTGTTTAAAGTATAGCTCTGAGGCCAAAAATGCCCCCGCCCCAGGGCCATTTGGTTTTACATAGGCTTATGTATGGAATATCTATAAAAAAAAAAACCTTCTCTGAAACTGCAAGGTTCAGGTCTCTGATATTTGGCGTGTAGCTTCATCTAGTGGACCTTTGCCAAGATTGTTCAAATTATAGCGTTTGTTGATATTTGGTATGAAGCTTCACCTTTTTAGACCTCCTTCAACATTATGCACATTATAGCCCTGGGGTCAATAATGGCCCTACCCGGGGCCCACTTGTTACTCTATGGATCAGGCGAGCGATCCACAGCCATCATAGCCCTCTTGTTCTATTGGGTATTCTTTTAAACTAATTGAATATTTACACAAATAACCTGCTTGCCTATTCTGCTGCACTGAGATGAAATATGACATCTCAAGTCCTGTTGCCCAATGAAACCGATAGGCTTATATGCAATGGACGGTCCAACTCACATCACTTTCTCTGGGCAGGCTTAGCTCTTCCACGGGGTTTACCAGTACTCAGGTGTGGTCAGTTTCCGCTTTGCGTGGAAACACCATGCAGCCAGATCTATTTCTCCAAGCGCGGATGGGCAGGGGCCTAGACAGATGATAGCATAATATTAACTGAATACTCTTCTTTTCCCTTTCAGACTTTCGTTCATCTGTGATGAAAGTACAACTTCCAGTTTTACATCTACACATGAAGGATCCTTACTTCATTAAAGGCAATAATGCCACACATGATGAAGCTGAATTACATTAAACATATGTGTTCAGTGTGGCTTGATCAAAATGTATTGAGCCTAGTCTGACCTAGTCCATCAATCAGTGAAGATTCTGGCCATCGTTTTGTGGTTCACACGATTTAACAATAATTTCGTGCTTGACCAGGAGAGCGGGAAAGAATAACAGAAAGTGGATATATCTTCAGAAAGCTTGAAATGAACAACACATGATGGATATATATCATAAATGAAGAATCAAGAAAGATTTGACTGAGGAATCACAAAAGATAAGAATGAGGAATCATGTAATGTCTGATATTAATAACTGTTGATGAAAATTACGGGGACACAGACACATGAATACATTCAATATTGTAAGCCAGAGAGAATGGATGGCTTTCTGATCATACTCGAGTTACTGCCCTTGATAAACTAGGCCCAGAGCAAATTAATAGATTCCTATGAATATTTTACAGATTTCGTCCATGGATTTCGTTATAGTACAAGTTTAATGATTTCTGAAACCAAGATGTCAGCAAAAACATGTTGAGGAAGATAGCAGTGCTGCCTGTTGCAAGCAGTGACAGGTGACAAGTGCAAAGGAGCATTTCAATAATGAAATGATTGGATTAGCACTGACGAAAAGAAATAAATTGCATATTTTGCAAAGGGCACAGCCTCCACCAAAAATGTTTGCCTCCTTTTTTGGGCCAACTTTTAAAGGAAAGAATTTGCTCCTGAGGAGCAAATTCTTTCCTTTGAAAAAAGAGCCCATTGTCAGAGAAGCTTAGTGAATAGGAGTAGTGAACATGAAAGCATGCAGAAAGTCACTAATAGTAGTGTTTCCCTCCTAGAAGAATGACATTGTGTATCTGGTGTATCCTTAACCCATTTAATTAAAGTACCAGAAACCCCAATACGGGTACTCTGGCAAACAGGGCCTACACTGTTTGCGAAAATTTGGAAGCCATTTTCCAAATAAATTTTGAAAAAACAACAACCTGACACCCTAAATTTTGGAATGAACTCCTGCTAAATATAATGAGAAAGATTCCATTTGGTACAAAAAAGATTAAATATGAATAGAAAATCTTACAAAAGTATTCAGTTACTCAAATTAAAGTGTTTTTTTTGTTTTTTTTTTTTTGTAAGTAAATGTGATCAATAAGTCGCCTTGCAGATATTAACCCTTCTCTTGCTGAATATTCATTTAAGTCACCCCCATTTCTGTCTATCAACCAATGAAATTACTTGATGTAATTTATTGCTACAAATTCATAAACTGAATGGCAAACAGTGTAGATCCTGATCAGATGGCTTGAAGCCATCTGATCTGGATCTACACTGTTTGCAAAGATAGGGGTTGTCGTGAACAGCAAGATAAGGGTTAACTTGTAAAGAGGATTGTTTCATTAGAAAAAAAAAATGGACAGTGAGATCTCAAGATTACTCAAGTCATCTGAGTGGTATCTAAAAGCTTGCAAAGCATGTGGTTAATTGTTGGAATCTTGAGGCTAATCCTGCCCAGAGTAACTGCACCAGCATATTATGGAAAAAATGTTTGGCAGAATTTCTCCAAATTTTGGAATATAAATTGATATGTGAATGAGCAAACAGTGAAGATCCAGATACATTTAACCGTAACATGGTTTTATAATCAGCAATCCGAATCAATACGAGTTCTTTTCACAATCAAAGCACTGACAGTACTTGTGGGTGGATTGTAGATTGGGAAGCCGGGCCTGCATTGGGGACTTAGTGTGTTTCGTTTAATCTTTAAATTTCTGTACTTGAAGCAAACAGTAGACCCTGATCATATGCTGCATTCTGCTGTGTCTGATCTGGGTCTACACCATTTGCTAAATTAAATATAAACCCAATACAGGAGCTCAGATTTTTCTTTTTTACACATCACTCTGATGTCACAATAAGACAAGCACTGCTGTAAATAATCAGCACCTGGATTTTTTTTTTACATGGTCAACAATAGTTACATGGAAAGTTAGTAACTTTGGGTCGAATGACCAAAAACTAGATAGTTTCAATATTTTTTGGAAATATGTTTTCAGGCAGTCATATTTTACAGTAATGACTAGTGGTCAGACTTTTCTGAACATTGGTTTATAAAAGTTTGTTAGTTTTGTTATAAATTTAACAAGGTGACAATCTTCTTGCAAAATATTCATGTCCCCCCATCAGAGGGGAGGGGGACATTGTTTTTTGTGCGGATCCCATTTGCATTGGCGTAGCCTGTTTGAAGCACTATAACTCCTGAACCTATGGGTGGATTATGACCAAACTTGCGTAGTAACATCAATAGGATGGGGGAAAACAGTCATTAGGTTATGATGACCTTGACCTAGCTTTTTTTCAAGGTCACAGGCCCCCAAAACAGTCATTTGGGGCCAAAATGGCTTGTCTGAACTCTATCATTAACAAATTGATTAATTTTAGTCAAACTTGGTACAATATATATCATTACAACATACCCCAGATTTGACGTTGACCTTTTTTTCAAGGCCACAGACCCCTCAAAAAGTCAGTTTGGGGCCAAAAATGGCTCAATCCCATTAACAAATTGATTAATTTTTGTCAAACTTTTTACAATATATCATTGCAACCTTTTTTTCAAGGTCACAGCACCCCCCCCCCCCCCCCCAACAAAAAAAAAAAACCCTCAATTTTTTGCCAAAAATGGTTTGTATACACTCTACCACATTAACGAGTTGAATAATTTTATTCAAACTTGGTACAATGCATCATTACAACATAATGCAGATTTAATTAGATATTGGATGACCTTGACCCTTTTTTTTTTTCAAGGTCACAGCCCCCCCCCCCCCCCCCCCCTAAAAAAAAAACTGTCAATTTTTTGCCAAAAATGGTTTGTATACACTCTATCACATTAACGAGTTGATTAATTTTATTCAAACTTGGTACAATGCATCATTACAACATAAAGCAGATTTAATCACAGCCCCCCCCCCCCCCCCCCCCAACAGACAATTGTGGGGGAAAAATGAAATTTTGGGAGAATTACAGCAAGTCCTCAAGGTGTCCTAATTCTTAGAGTTTTTATTGTAAACTGACTTTCTTTGTCCACGTCAGATCAACAAGCCTGTGTAATGGACACCCCTCTAAACCCTACCTCGTAAAGAAAACCAGGGTTCTGTAAATTAGAAGAGTTTAATTTGTTCTCCTTCTTTTTGCTCAAAAACATAGATTGTGGGTACTCATTAGAACTAAATTGATGAGGCAGTACTACAGAGCACCCACAACATATGTTTTTACTATAGAGACCAGAAAAATACAAAATGAAATTCATTGGAGTGTGATATAAAATGAAGTTTTAGGACATGGATATATATTATTGTAATGTGATGAAGCTGCTTTGTATCAAGGCTGTCCATAAAGCACATTGCTAAGGCTGATCATATAGCATGCAATAAAATCTATTTCATTATTTAGCAACTCTGAAAGAAAACCTGGTACCATAATAATCCTAAGTATTGGTACAGATAGGTGCAGACCCAGATCAGACTGCTCCTGAAGCAGTCTGATCAGTGTCAACACTATTTGCCATTCTATCTGTTCCTTTTGGACCCCCCCCCCCCCTGCTGGATCATGAAACAAATTTGTTAAAATTTTAGGAGAATATTACAGCAATTCCTGGCTGTGTTTGAATGTTTAGGATTTTTACAGTAATGGCAAAAAAAACAACAACAAAAAAAAACAAACTCCAATCAACCATTTTAGCTCACTCAGTCTGTTCAAAGCTTTCGATGGCTACAGGAGTTTCTGTATCTTATAGGCTTCTATTATTAAAGAAGTGTTTTGATGGGGTGTTGACCTGATGCAGACAAAGAAAGTCAGAATTTACCCTAAAAGCTGAGAAAGGCCAATCCACTAACTGGAAAGAAGGACCTGAAGTCTGATTTTCTTACATTGTTCTTAAATTTTAACCCTTTTTGTACCAAATGGAATCTTCCTCCTTATATATACCAGGAGTCCATTCCAAAATTAAGGGGCGTCAGGCTGTGTTTTCTTTATTTCTTTAAAACTTACTTTGAAAATATCTTAACTTTTCACAAACCATGTAGGCCTTGATCAGACGCCACTTTTTGCGGCGTCTGATCTGGGCCTGCACTGTTTGCCAGGGTACCCGTTTTGGGGTTTCTGGTACAAAATGGGTTAACAGCCAAAAAAGAAAACGAAAGAAATAAAATAATCCCACAGGATTTAAATCCTGTGCTCTGAAATGGGATAAAAATCCCGCGGGAGTTAATTTCAATGGAGCCAATATTAGTTACTTTAAACCAATAAATTATGCATGTTTTATACATTAATGGACAAAATTATTATAGCTTTGTCCAAACAAAGCAGATTTATTGGAAATTGGAAATTAGTGAAATCCCATGGGAGAAAAATCCTATTTTCGATTATGGGATAAAAATCCCATGGGATTAAAATCCCACGGGATTTTTTTAAAATAGTTATATCCATGCTTTACTCATTGTAAGCTTCTCTAATTGACCTTATTAATAGAAAAGAGATATTACACTTTCATTCCAGAGCATTTTAAAAAATAAAAAAATCCCGCGGGATTTTTCTCTGTAAAAAATCCTATGGGAGAAAAATCCCGCGGGAGAAATTGAAATTAGAGCAGGAGCAGCCATATTTTTTGTGCATGTATTTTAATGTTAAGTAGGTCCATTTTGATAGTTAAAAGCAAGATTTAAAATTTTGAAATTCTCCCGTGGGAGAAAAATCCCTGATATTTTTATGGGATTTTAATCCCGCGGGAGTGGAGAAAAAATCCCATGGGATTATTTTTATCCCGCGGGATTTTCAAAAATCCCGCGGGATTTTCACCCTTTCACCCCGGTTTGCCAAGAAACCGTTATGTATATCTTCACCAAATCATATAGAAATAATTTGAATAGATCTAAGCTATTACCTAAATGCATTGAAAGTCACCTAAAAGTGTTAGAAAGACTAGGTGAGTTTGCCTAATTTCTGGTGAGGCAAAAAAAAACTGGTGGCTGTTTTAAGTATTTCTTTGTCGAAACAAAATTGCAGTTTCATCTTTTGTATTCCTCTTTGAAGGAAGCCAGCTTGTTAGAAATACATGTATATTAGAATGCAATGTGTCACTTTGATGCGTTGTCGTTATGCCTGTAAGTGCTGCGTGAAATTTGCAACGTCTATGTGACTAAGTAGGATGACTCATTTTATCAGCCAACAGATGGTGAAAATATGAAAACAATACCCTGTAAAGACTATAATTTGAAAGGGTTTATTCAGGCTTCGTTCAGAAGGCGTTCGTTACAGACAAAGTATATTTCTATACAAATACTTGTAAACGATTTGTAAGTTATTTATTTATTTATTCATTTATTTACTTATTCTCTCACTTACATTTAGCTTTTTCAGACTTCTTAGATTAGTTTACATGATACTTGCTTTTTAGATAAAGTTTATCAATTGTGGCCGTCGACTGGGGTAGATTTAGATTATTATTGTTGTTATTATTATTATTATTATTAATTTTATTGTTGTTGGTGTTATTATAATTATTATTTATTTTGTTTTTATGATTTCCTGGCCCTGACTTTTAGTTGCAGAACGTGGCGTTTCACATGTGACCCAAGCGAGGCTCGTACCACAGCGGTGAGAGACCTAACGATTAAGAGTCAGTCCTCTTGTAAACCGCTAGGCCACGGAAACACGTCTCGACAAAGTAAAAACCGTTTGATTATCTGCGACTGAAGTAGGAGTCGCCAAAATCAGTTTTCAAAAAGAACATCCGAAGATGCCTGCACAAGTCCGAAATTCGTGGTTTATTAATTTATTTTTTTTTTTACTTAAGAAACAGATCAGCTCTAACTGTGATTTGTTGAGTAATAAATCGCAGTTTGGAGGTCAGTTGTAAAGTAGATCAAATCACGAGCGCGTAGCGCGCGTCATTTGTCTGCTTACAACTGACCGACAAACTGTGATTTATTACTCAACAAATCACAAACTAGAGCTGATCTTTTTTTTTTTTTTTTTTTTGGTTTGGATTTTACGGCCCTTTCAAGATTATTTCACTCATATCGAGCCGATCGTTAATCAGAGGTGGGCGAAAACCGGAGTACCCGGAGAAAAACCACCTGACCTTCCGTTGCAGAACTTGGCGTCTCACAAGAGCTGATCTATTTCGATTCTAACAGGCTGAAAATCGGCAATAATGCTATTGTTTCCTTCATAATCTCACAACTTTTCGCCATTTTAAAAAGAAATCTCGCTAAAATTATCGACTGAAACACATGCATTTATATCCTTTTCTAACGTTTTCGTTGCGGTAAAATGACGTTACACCGTCTAACGTCAAGGAAATCGACCAGTGACGTCATGAATTGGCAGTTTTTCATGACGTCACTCATCACGCTCTTCGTTGCCGTGATTTGTTGTAGAATAAAACACAGTTATTTCCCATTGCCTACATAGGCGCGCTGTGTTAGAATTACTTATTATTACACTTTGGCGGTGATTGTTTGCTGACGGACTCAGGGGGCCGAGTACATAAATCAGACGTAAGCCTACGCCTGTCGTAAAATTGTCGCAGACATTTATTCGATGTGCATAAACGAGGCGTGTCGCAAACAAATATGTTCTTTACAAGGGTTGTCCTTTGGAAGCAAGGAATACACTACAGAATTGAAAAATATTGAGTGTACATGTTTTCTGGGCCAGACTAGCTAGTTTCGGCCAATTAGGCCTCATCAGTGACCCGCAGATATTTTCAAAATTCCACAATGGAATCAGTGATCCCACAGGACAAGAAAAAAGGGTTATCCTTTGGAAGCAAAGAATACACCACAGAACTGAAAACAATATGGAGTGTACATGTTTTCTGGGTCAGACTAGCTAGTTTCGGCCATCTAGGCATCATCAGTGACCGTCAGATATTTTCAAAATTCCACAATGGAATCAATGATCCCAAAGGACAAGAAAATATAATCTACACTATAATGTAGGGCACGTCTACTAGGTAGCAGGCTGAACTTTTGCGTATCGTGACTATTTTGCATTATTCTGTGTAAAAACGGGCGGAATTGTATATTGGTTTGAGTAGTAACAGTATATGAGATGTGTAAGTAGAGAACGGGTATTTAGAAAAATATATATAATCCTTTTTTGATATTTGCAATATTATTTAGCTTTATGCGAGAGTTAGATTTCCTCGCTACAGATTGCTTGAATTAATTAATGAGATTCGTCCTGATTTAGAATATCCTACGGGTCGACAGAGGGCAATTTCAGCCGGTATTTAGACCCTAATTGGGTTGCGATATTCGGCTGTTTCCAGAATGCAGTTGGTGACTTAATAAATCATCACGAAAACATGCCTATATACTTTTGACCCCCTCAAAACCCCCTTTTATATTGTATAACTGGGGTTTGCAGGGGTCGATGAGGCGGTTCTAACGAGTGCCCACAATCTATATTTTGAGCAGAAATAAGAAAAAATATCACAATTTTTCATCTTAAAATCTTCATTTTTTCGAAGATAAAAGTGGCAATGTATTTGTATAGGCCTGTTTGCGTAATGATAAATATTAATAGATCATATGGATGCAGGAATACCAGACAGGTTGTTTTGGCTCTCAAAGTACATATGCATTTCTACATGTATGTATAATTTCTAATAGTATGTACAGCGCATTATCTCCTAATTTTCCTTTTTTCAATGTTGATGTTGAGTCATTACTAAATGTTGAGATTAATATCTCATCATTTTCCTTATAGAAAATAGAAGTAGAGGCTATGATCAGGAATCGATACAATCAACCCATAGCTCCCATCAGAGATACCAAATGGCCAACAGCCTCAAAATTTCTTTTTCTTCAAAATGGGTTTTCCTTTCTGTGTTGTACATTAATTTCTTTCGTACAAAATAGAAGGGAAGGCAATGATCACACTTGAAGCGTGTGATCGTGTGTATAAAACAGACAAAATAATCGCACGTGATATACATGATCCTCGTACTATAATGGCTATGCGCCAGACTCACGCCAATCTTGCTCCAGTCACAACTAAGTTCTACCTACACCCGCTTTATGCACTCCATGTTTAAGGCAGTCGTAACGAAACAGAACGTAAGGTTTTAACATGCTGTAGACTGCATAACGTACAGGAAATCAAGGGTTAAATGAAACAGCCTTATTTTCCATTCAAGGCCATTTAACGAGCTCAAAGACAATCGACCGGCTAATGTTGTTATAAGAATCTTATATGGGTGTGAGGGGTGGATTGAAAAATCCGCCCCGAGGGACACTGTCCGGCATCACGAGGCTTGCCGAGTGATGCCGGACAGTGATCCCGAGGGACGGATTTTTCTATCCACCCCTCACACCCATATTGGATTATTTTTCTTGCATACCTTCCTTTTCTATTGCGAATTTTTAATGTTGCTGTCACTTCGGTTACCGACGTCCGCCATTTTGTGATGACACAACAGGAATGTTTAGTGACGTCACGCATGACGACGCCGCGCATGAGGTTGTAATCAACCAGTGCATTTATCAAACACGCGATTATATTCGATTTTGGGTCGGAACACCAGGATCAGAACATAAATTTCTATCCCAGGGTAAAATCAGGAATTTCCTTGTCTGGTGTGCAAGAAAATTAGGTCTACAAAAAGTAGTTGTGTTTCTGCTAACCCGACCGACTCTGCTTCAGACTCGTCGACTCTACTAATTTGATCAATAAAAGAACAAAATAAAACACCGACCCTACCATTTTCGATTTCCGACCCTACCCAGTATCGTCTTTCCATTTTCCCACAGTAATTTCGCGATTAAAAACATTTTTGTAGTTTTTTTTTTGGTATTTAGTACCCTCCAAAATACAGAGCATCTTAAATTAATTATGATATAGAGTGCAAGTCAGACCATGACAATTTTTTTATCAACAAACATATACAAATATAAAAACACATTTCGTGTGAAAAAATAAAACAATAAACAATATTTTCTCCTACCTATCGACCAATATTTTTTCAGCTTGTGAGTAGAAACACAGCTATTTTTTCCGCCTTACTTTGAATTTCTTTTTATTACCTTAACGAAGGCTTTTTATTTTATCTCACTGCAGCTGGTGTTTAGTACTGTGTGGCGGCCGTAAAACGTCTTCCCTTGTTTTATCAAAGTTCAGATTATATTTTCTTTTCCTTTGGGATCATTGATCCCATTCTGGTACATTGAAAATCGAATATCGCAGAAGCCGGTGCTAGGAGGCGTATCCAGTCTTGCAAACTATATTGCTGTGTATGAAGAGGTTCAATAAAACCGAGGCTTCGATTTTCATTCTTTTATGTGTGTTTTGTGTCCAAAGGCAACCTTTAAGCCTTTTATTCATATTTTGTTTTCTTGGTAGGATAACTCAAGATATTTTAATGTAAAAAGTGTTTATAGCAAACACGCATAGTATATAATTTCGACTCCCCCCCCCCCCACAAACACTTAAACCCCAATTTTGTATATTGTAAAATAAGGGTTTACAAGGTATTCATTCTTTGTGGTTGTGGGTATTTATTTGAAGCACCTCGCCGAGGCACTTCTAACTGGTTCCCACAATCTCTATTTTGATCAGAAATAAAAAAGTGTCAGACATTTTATCATAAAATTTTCATAATTCCTTTGTAAATGAATAGGTGCGTTTTTGTAATATTATAACAAAAAAATAACTTTTACGAAGCACAGTCGAAATTTAATAACTCAAATACATTTAGAACCTTGAAAATCTGTTCGAGATAGGGGTAGTAGAATTAATGGGATATTATTTGTTTGAGATAGGGGTAGTAGAATTAATGGGATATTATTTGTTTGAGATGGGGTAGAATAATTAAAGCGATTGAATCTGTTCGAGATAGGGCTAGTAGAATTAATGGCATTTTATCTGATAGAGATAGGGGTAGAATAATTAATGGGATTTTATCTGTTCGAGACAGGGGTAGACGAATTCATAAGATTATAAGAATCTGATATGGGGTTCTGTTGCAGATGAGGGTTTCCAACCCGAGGGATGACCGTGCTGAGCGGAACCGAGGCTACGCCGAGGTTCCGCTCAGCACGGTCATTTCGAGGGTTGGAAACGCCCATCTGCAACAGAACCCCATATTGGATTCTTTTTCTTGCACAACACCTCCGGTTAGTTTTGACAGCTTGCACATGTATATTGTTTACAAAATAAAAGTAGTGTGGAAGTAGTTCCGGCAGTTGAATAGAATTGAAGCGCATTTATGCTAGCTGCCAGGGTCGGAACACCAGGGTCAGAACATAAATTTCTATCCCAGGGTAAAATCACGGATTTCCTTGTCTGGTGTGCAAGAATATATCTGTTCGAGATAGGGCTAGGAGAATTAATGTTATTGTATCTGTTCTAGATAGGGGTAGAAGAATTAATGAGATTAAATCTGTTCGAGATTGGGCTAGAAGAGTTAATAAGATTTAATCTGTTCGATATATGGCTAGTAGCATCAATGCGATTTAATCTGTATGAGATAGATAGAACTGGTAGAATTAATGAGATTTAATCTGTTCGAGATTGGGCTAGTTAAATTAATGAAAGTTAATCTGTTCGAGATAGGGAAAGTAGAACTAATGAGGTTTAATCTTTTCGAGATAGGGAAAGCAGAATTAATGAGATTTAATCTGTTCGAGATAGCGGTAGTACAATTAATGTGATTTAGTCTGTTCGAGATAGGCAAAGTATAATTAATGGGATTTAATCTGTTTGAGACAGAGAAAGTAAAATTAATGTGATTTTATTTGTTCGATACAGGGTTAGCAGAATTAATGATATTTAATCGGTTCGAGATAAGGCTAGTTGAATTGATGAGATTTAATCTGTCGGAGATAGGGGTTGTAGGATTAATCATAAAGTGAGATTTAATCATTACACCAATTCATAAGGAAATATTGGTACCACTTGAGTTCTTTACGAGTTGCCGTATGGATGGTAGAGTTTACTAGACATATCAAAAGCAAGTCGATACTAAAATATTGCCAATTTTACCGTCGAAAAACGAATATTTTAAGACGAAAAAAATGGATATTTTTCTTATTTCTCCTGAAAATATGGAAATAAGGAAATTTTATCCCCTTTCCTCAGTGAGTTTAATACATTCAATAAAGCATGAGCACGAATGCAAGATTCTATTTATCATATGGTATTTAAAACGCATTTTATTCGCAATTTTTAACAGAAATGTCTAGATCCCGTCATTAGTAAACTCGACGCCATTAAGAACAGCGTGCGTGTATCGCTACGGAGTGTATCTAACTAATTTGCATATGTAATCCACTAGTGGATTATCAAAGTTATTACATGGCGTTATTACACTGTCAGACGCGACATATGATAAAAACGGCGTAAGCGATACTGGAAATGAAACTTGAAACTATTTTGTGGGTCAATATGAAAAGAAGAACGTTTTTACAATATAAACTTTATTACGACTTCAAACAGTATCTGATGAGCACTGATGAGTTAGGAGGCCTTCATGCGGACTGAACAAATTATTTGTCTAAAACGCGACGGAAGTAAGGGCGAGGATTGTGGCCACGTAAAATCGATTTAAGCCCCCCAGTGGAAATCTTCCACTGACCGTTCCAAGGCGGCTCTTCTGTGGCGATTTATTTATGTTGTTGTTTGTTACTTACTGTGTGTATCACTTGTGTCTTTTGGTTTTGGATGGCCATATGGCCATTTTGTGGGAAAGTAACTGTCCTTATGGCCTTCCTTTGTTTAGGTTTCCATTATGGTCTGGTCGCTTAATGTTTGTATTTCTTTCCCGTTGGTGTCTTTTATGGGTGGAGTAAGTTAATTGTATCAATTCCTGATTTTTGTTTTACTTCTACTTTCAATAGTATTCGAAAATTCCATGCCAATCAGACACCTTTTGGATAAAGAGTAAGAAAAGTGTAACACTATGCAGCCCAATCTATTTCTTCAGGAACCGATGGGCGGGGACTTAACAGAATTGTTTCAACAATATTTGAAGAAACATTTCTGTGAAATACATTACGAAAACACGCCTATACAAATACATTGACACATTTATCGCCGAAAAAAATGAAAAATTTTGAGATTAAAAAATTGTGATATTTTTCTTATTTCTGCTCAAATTATAGATTGTGGGTACTTGTTAGAACCGCCTCATCGAACTATTTTGTGGGTCAATATGAAAAGAAGAAAGTTTTTACAATATAAACTTTATTACGAATTCAAACAGTATCAATAGTATTCGAAAATTCCATGCCAATCAGACACCTTTTTGATAAAGAGTAAGAAAAGTGTAACACTATGCAGCCCAATCTATTTCTTCAGGAACCGATAGGCGGGGACTTAACAGAATTGTTTTAACAATATTTGAAGAAACATTTCTGTGAAATACATTACGAAAACACGCCTATACAAATACATTGACACATTTATCGCCGAAAAAATTAAATTTTTGAGATGAAAAAATTGTGATATTTTTCTTATTTCTGCTCAAAATATACATTGTGGGTACTTGTTAGAACCGCCTAATCGAGGCGGTTCTAACGAGTACCCACAATCAGTATTTTAGAACACAAATAAGAAAAATAGGTTTACCCCTGCAAACCCCAGTTTCACTATATAAAAATGGGGTTCGAGGGGGTCAAAATTATATAGGCGTGTTTTCGTGATGAAAATCCAAGCAGTCCTTATAAAGGAGATTTTGAAAGATTTTGTTGCTTTAGCAACAAGAGGGATAACTCCATTCATAACGTTGAACAATCATTCGGTCCTCCTACAGACGGATGTTTAAGACAGTTTGATTGTAACCAGACCAGGAGCTTCAGGGCTGAGGTGACTTAACTACTGTGAACATGCTTTTATCTGAGTCAACACAGTTTACCAAAACACGAAGTTGAATCGAAATTATATTGTTTCATGCTTATATGTCTTGCTCACTTATTCGAAAAGAATACTTCAATACTATAAACGGTTTTCTTCCTCTCTTGTATTGCCTATTTCTGTTAAGCAAGGGCAACTTGATCTGTCAAAAACTGACTAAAGCCCCCGCTATAGCGCTTTCTGAAGTCATGACACATCTGTAAATAAAAGTATATTTTTAAAAAAGATATACGACCAAGTGATATGTCGATTATTATTCTAAACAACATGAATTGATCTATGGGGTAACGATTCACGACTTAACACTCGAATTCAAAAAGTGCTTCACGTTTCGAATTTCCCCCAGTCGAATACCACCAGTCATACGCGGAGTTAAATGGATTAGTTTCAGTAAATACTTTTTCAATTTTGCCACACCAAAAAATTGTTTCTGACGATTGATAAAACGATTGAGCTGACATGTAAAACTCCACATGAATTTGACGCAAAAATACACGACTAAGGAAGCAAAACCACTGAGCCGTTGTTTTGTAAAAACAAACAACTTGAACACGTTTGTGGAAGAATAAGTCACATGAATACCAGATTTCAATATCGTAGGCCCAGTTGTTTCTGAGACATTCGTGACACAAATTTTCAGTGTTTGCAAGATAGAGAAAAACAAAACAAACACATGGAAGAATAAGCACAAGCAGGCTGATTCTAATAAACGTCATGATTGATTTGTGTACTAGGAACCGACGTAGTTGTGACGTTGCATAAACATCATGACGTTGCACCGACGCTGATGTGACGTCACAATTACGTCATGTGCCTGCTGGGAAGGTTCAACTTTGAAGCCCTTATAGTTCCCCAGAAAATTGTGATACAAATTTGCAATGTGTAAAATTTGGAGAAAATAAAAAATGAACAAGTAAAGGGGCAAATAAGCAGCAGCAACAACAGCCTGATTCTGGTTTACACAACATAATGAACCACTGTCCATGTCTGTACCAAATGTCCCAGTAATTCCTGAGAAAACTGACACAAATTTGCATCCGAATTCTAAATGTGAGGAATTTCGAGAAAAAGAAAAATGATCAAATAAAGCGATGAAAAAGCAGCAACAGCCCTGCTCAAAAACATTGAATATGGGTACTCTTTAAAACCGCCTCGCCGAGGAATGAAATTCCATCGCAAAAATACGCCTATATAATTTTGACACCCTTAAACCCCTCTTTTATATAAAAAATGGGATTTACAGGGGTATACGGGCATATATGGGTTGTGGGTTTTATAATTCATCGTTTAACAAACCTATTTGCTAGTTAAGAATGAACAATATTATTTATGTTTCCAATATTTCTACAAAGCTGAAGGTATAGGTATACATGCGATTTTACATTCCATTTTGCACATCATTGAAAGGCAAATGATAATTCCGTGTTGATAGAAGTCCATGCTTTTTTGTAATTTTTTAATCTTTTATTTTAGTATTCTCCACTTACATGTACATTTTTACATGTATTTATATTTACTGTCTATTATATGTCTTAACGTACCTTGTACATGTAAATCTTACAACACCTATTTCTTATATAACTATCTTACTGTGAGATGACTTTAACTTGTGCCTTTATTTGTAATCTGTACATACCCATGTCTGCATACTGTGATATATTTATAACCCGTTGTTGTTTTACATAATGTTTGTCGAAATACAAGCCCTACTGGGCTTATGTTACTTGTTATACATATTCGACACTAAATAAAACTTCTATGTCTATGTCTATGAAGTTGAACCAAACCGTTGAACTTGTTGAACAACCCTTGTCCACTTATTGCTTGGGCACTGACTTACACTGTACAAAATTACACGCTTATTTGTTTGTTTGTTTCTTTGATTTGAGATTTAGCGTCCCCGCCAACACTGTATAGGTCATTTTGGAGACATTGCTTCCAACTTTGTGAGACTTTTACCTGGTATTGAGGGGAAATGACATCTCAAGCCCTGTCGTCCAATGAAACCAATAGGGTTTATAAGCATGGACAGACCGACTCGCTCTTACTTGCCTATTTTTTATTATTACCTGTCTATGATACTTTATGTGTACTTTTATGACTTAGTGACATTATTGTTATAAACAAGGCTTACTTGATCATTGCATTCACATCAGTCTTATCTAATTTCTTTCAAATTAAACAAGCTTTGTAATATTGTAGGTTAAGGAATAATTTGTGGTGAAACACGGAATATGAAGTTGTATAATTAATTTATGGCACCATTTTGAGTCTAAATTTACTATTGTATTGTTAAGTGAAAACTTGCAGTAGCTACGTAGTAGATACTTTTTTTGCAGCAGTATACACATGTTCAACCAATCGCAAATTGCAATTTATTCAGTTTGGACTAATATCAATAAGTAGGTAGGTCAAAAGCCAGCTTATACAGCTTCGCTGAAAGAACAGGTTCCATATAATTGGATCATAGGGACGTTTATCTACCTGGTTAATGACAGATTCCATCTGTCTATTCTTGCTGTGCTGCACGTTAAAAGTAATTCAGACTTTTTCTTCCGGCTTTGACCGCCATAGAAATATGAGTCCGCACAAAATGTAGTCCGGTTTGGCGCAGTAATCAAAATTGTACGAGCGTATATGTTATCCTGTTAGCGCAGTACAAACTTTTGAAGCAGACGACTTGACGATTCAGCATTTTATATGAATCAACTCCATCATGCGACGGAATTGGCGAAGGCCCAGATGAATGTGGCGTCTGCTCAGCAGTCTGTTCAGGTGTTACACTGTTTTCTATCAGTGCTGTCAATATTTAATCCTTAAAGACCAGCCTGCTTTTGGACCAGGTCAGCTGTAGACAAGAATATTAATGGGTTTTCTTTCTGACATTCGAGGTCAAGTTTAGGTCAGTTACAACTTAGGTGTATATTGACTTTGCGTGGAAAAATAGAAAAGAAAGGCTGTCCCTTTCAACCCTGGAATATGGTACAGATACTTAGTGTAGGTCCTATGATATAATTCTAGGTGCCATATATTTAGCAGAATGGACGAGCCCGACTTCAGTGATGGAAAAGTGTACTCCAGAATCCCAAGGCAGTGAAAAAACCAAAGCACGGACAACACTCATTCCGATTGTCTCTAAATGAAGGCTGGTCATGAACGGGGACTTGGACTGATTCGTTTAAACTTAAGATGCTAGTATCTTATGCAAAAAAAGTGTAGAACAAGATCAGCACCGTGTTGTGTGGCTTTGAACTGAGTTTACATTGTTTGCCAGAGCCAACATTTGATTCATGTGCAGATTTTACAGATGACACTTACCTGTACCCAACACTGACAAACGACGCGGCTATGTTTGGGTTGATTGTTTGGCATTCGACCCGAAGTTGATAATAAGAAAAGCGCTTCAGTGCTAATGTCTACGTGACTATCACTGACTGGTCATCGATGACTTGTCAGAATAACTTTTTGTCTTGTAGAAAATAGCCGCAGTGAGACCGGGGTAGTCCATAAGACGGAAGAGGGTTATCCTGGAATCATGGGGTGAGCTTGGCAAACAGTGTAGACCAAGATTAGACGCTGCCGAACGCGTCTTCTTATCAAAATCTTCACTATTTGTTTGGAATTTCAGAGTTAAAAGCAACAGTTTAAATCTCAGCCCTGGCCCATTACTCCAACCTACACCCCACACTCTCAGTGCTTTGATTCTGAAACCAAACGATTACGACACACTTAGGCACCATGCTCTTAAGCTAAAAAGGTTAAATCAATCAACCGTGACGTTTGGTTACCAGTCCGGCCACGTCGATCCTCTGCACCACCCTCACACCAGTACTGATAGAAGCCACATGTTCAGGATCAAACGTTTGATGTGTAATGTAAGGGCGTGCCTAAAAAAGAAGAAACTGAAATTTGTTCTCAAAAAAGCATTTTGTGAGAGCGTATTGCAACATATTTTTTCATTAAAGGATCGTAAGCGTGCCCCTGGACAGTTAGAAGCTGGTCAGAAAGCGGATGACGTTGATTCTGATTTTGGGTGTTACATGCGTGTGATCTATCGTCTATTGGAGCGACATCTTACAATATACAGAAGACGCTAGTGGACGTCGACGTAGCGGAAGACCGACGTCCGTACGTCAAGGTCGATTCGACCGTCAGACGCATACGCGAAACAGATTTCCGCCGGCAGCTGCTACACTCTACCTGTAGATAAACAAGGGGTCTCAACTGCTGACTAATAAGCACTGACACTGATCGTCGCCCTCATGCGATGCACGTTTGAGAGCTAGACGTCCCTGTCGTGACCAAAGTTAACGCGTCGACACCGTACGAAACACTTACGCTAGTGCATGAAATACGCAAATTGGCGTCTAAGCGACTGACATATGCGTTTCAGTGACAAATCGCACTTCAGCGTGAATCACGCTAGTTGTCGTTTCCGGGTGTTTCGGCGTATAGGTGTAAGGTATGCCGAGGCGACGCGTGCGTAATGGAGCATGACATATCGGGTGAAATAAGCGTAATTGTGTGGCGGGCTATTGCGTGTAGCTAGCGAACGCAGCTTAGTGTCATTTAGAACATTCAAGATCATAGCTGAGACGTGGATTAAACACCGAGACGTTACATCAATCAAGTGCTTCGGCCTCACATGGTTCCATTTATTTGTTTACACTCAGAATCCGGGATATCTTATCCAGCAGGATTACGAGCGGGCTCATAGTGCTATTCTTACTCAACAATATTTTCAAGCCGATGGAATTCATGTACTGGACTAGCCAGCCTTTCTCCTCCGATCTCTTTCCCATAGAGCATCTTTGGGTAGAGGTGTCCACAACCGACCAGACAAAAACTGTTACTTATGGACAGTAGCATTGTTAAAACTTGAATTTTAATGTTTGGTTTTGAAAACGTAAATAGTTTCTTTCAAAAATATGAAACATCGAATAGTGTTTCATAATATCACCGGTCTACAGATATCTGCACAAATATCATATATTGGAATTTGCAGAACTGCTCTAAATTTTAAGCTCTTTTTAGAAAGGTTTTCTGTAAGTGTTCACAGTGTTATGATTTTCTCATAGAATCTGTCATTTCAGTGCCTTTGGCGCTTTGATTTTATCTTTAAGGTGTGTGTACACACAATATACAATATACATTTTTATTTGGGTTTTCGACCCTTTAAACATTTTTTCACTTATTTCGAGCACATCGTTAATCAAGTGTGGTCGAAAACCTGAGTACCCACCCCACCCACCAATAAATAAATATATATAAAATATTCCTGGGCTTCTTCTTTTGATTGACTTTGAAAAAGCATTTGATTCCGTTTCATGGGCTTTCTTAAATAAGGTCTAGGATTATTTTAATTTTGGAATAACATTTAAGAAGTGGATTAATATTTTGCACAAAAATATAAGTTCGTGCGTGCAGATTAACGGACATCTTTCTGAATGGTTTTTCTTGCAACGGGGCTGCCGCCAGGGTGACCCAATTTCACCATATATATTTTTACTCTGCGCTGAGATTTTGGCAATACTAATAAGAAATAATAGAAATATCAAAGGAATTAGGGTTGGGGACAAGGAATACGTTATATCACAATACGCAGATGATACATCTTGTATATTGGATGGTACAGAGAATTCTCTTAAAAACACCCTCCTAGTGTTAAAATTATATGCGGATATTTCCGGCCTTGGTGTAAATGTAGATAAAACATCAGTAGTATGGTTTGGTTCAAGAAAATGATCAAACCTAGTTTTATGTGAGGATTACAGTTTGCACCGGGAGAAAGGAACTTTCTCCATGTTAGGTGTTACTATGTCTACTAATTTACAAGACATTGTAAATATTAATTACGACTCTGAACTTACGGTTATACAGAATAGTTTTAATACCTGGTCTAAAAGGGTACTAACTCCTTTAGGAAAATTAGTAGTAATAAAGAGTCTTGCAATACCGATGTTAAATCATTTGTTCGTAGGTTTGCCAAACCCTTCTCCTGAATTTATGAAGACAATACAGAGTATGTGTTTTAAATTCTTATGGAAAAACGATCCTGATAAAATAAAAAGGGCAGTAGTTGTACAGGGGTGTGATAATGGGGGTTTACGTATGGTTGACATTAAAGAATTTATTAATGCACTTAAAATAAGCTGGATAAGAAGACGAATAACTGAAAAGAAAGACTGTTTCGAAATACATAACTTCATGTATCCCTTTACTAAAAATATTCTGTTGTATGGCAGTGACTATTTAAAAAATAATTTAGATAGGATCGATAATCCCTTTTGGTATGATGCATACAACACCTTGCATATTTATTCTTTAGCATATACCCCAGTAGCATGGAAAGATTATGTATGTACACCATTATGGTGCAATCATAACATCAAGGTCGGAAGAAAAAGTCTTTTTGTTAGACAATTGTTCCAGTCTGGTGTCACTTTTATAAATGATTTGATGGACAGAAACGGCAGTGTTTATAATATAAATGTTTTTCAGGAAAAATTTAATATAAATACGAATTTTCTTACTTATCGTGGTATTATAGCTGCTTGCGAAAGTTAACTGAGTACATTAGCATTTCAACATTTACCTGTTAGAGGGCAACAGCCAATATGTCTAGCACCTATCTACACTATTATAAAAATGCCAAAGGTTGTAGGAATATATATGATGTGCTTGTGAATAAAGATTTACTTCCAGTGTCAATTAGGAAATGGGAAAGAGATATACATTTTGATAATGTACCAGACTGGAAAAATATTTTAAATTGCCATTCAAAGTTACAAAAGATTCTAATATGCTATGGTTCCAGCATAGAGTGTTACATAGAATTTTACCATCAAACAATCTATTGGCAAAAATGAATATTAAAGAAAATAACAACTGTACATTCTGTGTAAATGAAATTGAGACATTGAAACACCTTTTTTGGGATTGTAGATACGTACAAACGTTTTGGAAATAGTTTAAAGATTTTCTCACATCCAAAAGTATTATATTACCATATGAATGGAATGAAAAGGATATTTTGTTTGGTTCGCTAGCCTATGATACAGTGATAAACCAGTTGCTTCTCAAAGCAAAACAATTTATATATGTTAGGAAATTTGACGAATCTATACCTTTGTTTTGTGTTTTTAAAATATCTCTTAAGACTCATTACCAGCTAGAAAAATATAATGCAAGTAAAAATGGAAGATTGGAAAAAAATTGAAAAAAGCTGGACCTCTTATAAAAATGTATTACAATAGTCAGGGCAGAAACCGTGTTGCTGGAATTGGGACATATAGAGCAGGGGTTGTAAATTGTCCTAAATTTTGGGACGATTTTTGTTTTCAGATACGATTAATTCCGAACTGACTACGCTATTTCTTCTGCTCTTTTCATCCGATTTTCCATGAGCTGTTTGGTGTTTAGAGAACTGTACTTTGTATAAGCTGTTTTTCTTACATGCTTTTCAAGGAAATATAGACATTTCTTAGTGAAATCGAAAATGATATTGTTACTGTTTCAAACTGTGACTGATATCAATTCTATTTTTCACTGTTTGGGACTAACTTTTTTGGAAATTTAATTACATGGTCAGATTTTCCATTGTCAGATTATTGAAAATTGACGAACTTTATTAGAATTGACGCTAAGCCAGTTTTCACGCCACGAGGACATTAATGACGTCATTTTCGACGCTGACGTCACGTGTATTGTCGCACGACGTTAGATCTGTCCGCACTTTCTTTGGGAAACTAATCTCTCAATTATTTCAGAAACAATTCATAGAAATTCATACCAGGCTATTTCTAGGATGCAAACTCTTAGTTTACACCCAATTTTATACCCAGCAAATACGTTGGATACCACTAAATCGATACGAAACGACCAGGAACAAAGTTAGTTTTCTCTGAGTGTGAGTGACGCGATTAGTGAAGCTAAATTAAAACCGTTTTGAAGCATGTACGAAGGGGATAATTTAATTTTTTTAGTATAGGGTCGGGTTTTGTTTCACCCATGAGCACCGAAACTGGTATTTCCGCTCGTGGCTATGCCACTCGTGAAATGCTGGTTTTGGTGTCCATTCGGTTAAAATACGATTCGATCAGGCACTGAAGGAGTCGGATAGCCTCTTTTTCTTATATGGTTTTCAATGAAATATAGAGATTTCTTAGTGAAATCGAAAACGGTATTGTCACTGTTTCCAACAGTGACTGATATCAGTATATCTCTTACAGTTTGGGACTACTTTTGTCTCGACATCTAAATCTGTGGTCAGTTTTCCATTGTCAGATGATCGAAAGCTCATGAATTGTATTAGAACTGACGCTAAGCCCGTTCACACGTCACGAGGACGTTAATGACTTCATTTTCGACGCCGACGTGATGTATTTTGTCACTCGAGGTCAAGTCTCCGCATTGTCTTAGAAAAACTAATCGTTCCATTATTTCAGGAACCATTCATAGAAATACTATTCCAGGCTATTTCTTAGGTGCAAACTTGTAGTTTACACCCAGTATTATACTCAGTAAATACGTTCGGACACCACTAAATAGACGCGAAACGACCAGGAACAAAGCTAGTTTTCTCTGAGCGTGAGTGACGCGATTAGTGAAGATACATATTGCCGCTTTGAAGCATGTAAGAAGCAGAAAGTTTTGAATTTTTTAGTGTAAGATCGAATTTTGTTTCACTCATGAACGCCATAACTGGTATTTTCACTCGTGGCTACGCCACTCGTGAAAATGCTGGTTTTGGTGTTTTTTCAGTGAGATGAAGTTCGGTCTTACACTGAAAAAATCAAATATCGTTTAAAGTTAAATTTTCCTTGTCCCCTTCTCTCTCTGATATGCATATGTGGGCCGAAGGTTTAAGGGTCCTTAAACCCGTAACTTTAAGTCAGTCCTAAAGAATAAAAGCATTTTTTTTTACCTAATATAATGGTCGAAATGTCTGTCTCCGGTGGTGTCTGTGAGGGAAATGGAGAATGTTCATGATACGTTTCCGTGACGTGCATTTTGACATCTGTAGTTTTTGTGTTGTGTATGTGTGTATGTGTGTTTGCGTAGTTTATTTCTTTCCTTTTGTACAATTGACTGTTTGCAAAGGGAGAGAAATGTATGGAAAATATCCACTCCCGTATATTTGCATCCATTTTTACATTTCCTAATATTGTTACCTTGAAACTTGATGTTAAGTGACGTAAGATTGAACCATGGTCTCTGTAGTATGACCGTACTTTGGTGACATTAAGTTTGCAGCATACGTTTTCCTAGCAAATTAAATGGATTATTAGTGACGGGTGAGGAAAAACAGTGTGTATTATTTTGTTTTCTTTCTTCAGCCTCTCAAGGAGCATATAAAGCATCATGCGAACCCGAAGGGTTCCTGTAATTTTTGCTAGAGACCCGCTGTCGTTCATACTTTCAGGAGGGACAGAGGGATTGTATTTATTTTCTAAGTTTGCATTCTTTGTTTCTCATTACTTTGGCGAAAATATGCTTAAAGTCTAAACTTTTAAAGCTAAAAACCATTTACACGCTGTTTTTCTGCGAAGAGCGGAGTGGGGTGGGCGTCGCTGGTGCCCGTGGGGAGCCATGGTTTGGAATTGCGTCACTTGACATCACTGAAAATCATGTGACCCGACGCGTTCATGGAAGTATGAACTACACGGTTATGCATAAGTTTATATTAGACTTTACACTGGACATGTAAATATGGCTAGAAAAGAATCAAATTTAGGATTTATTTAATGCCATTGTGAGCCGGTGTCGGCTTCATTCATTCGAGGAGATTGATCGTGAAATCTTTTTCTACGGACTTTCCCTTCCGCTGGTTCAGGGTTGTCAGTTTCTGGCGAAACTGTGTGCTTTGTACTGGTTAACGGCCAATGTGTAAGCCTGTCCAGGGAAAGTGTGGAAAGGTTAACTGACCGGCTCAGAAATGATCTAAATAGTGTTGACTCGGCCGTTGGATTTCAGTGCAGGCGGACAGACAAAACATCAATTATGATCTTATATATGGTATATTATCTGCTTTTCTGGCTATTTTTACTTAGTGTGTTATTTCGGAGGTAACTTGGTCGGAATGTTTCCTCTGGTAATTCTCTTTCTGAATATCTTATCGAATTACTCCCCCTTGAATTTGTTTATAAATCGCCTGCTTCGGTTATACTAGTAGTGATTAATACTTTGTGAATATGCCGGTAAAAAAATGAAGAGCTATATTACAATAATATTGTAAAACGTTTGTATACATCTATGTTGATATATGGCTGTGGAATAAAAGAAATACAAAATTAAAAAAAATATATGCAAAAGTGGACTTTTTGCGGTTAAAGAAAGCAATTATTTTATATAAAAAAATAAAATAAATAAATAAATATAAAAATAAAACGACCACAAAACTGGCCCTCCATTACAGAACTTGTGAGAGAACCGACAACAGAATTGTGTGGTGAGTGACCATGAAATGTTTCCTCTGGTAATTCTCCCCCCCCCCCACCCCCCTACTAATGCATGAAAGTATCAGTCAGTTTCTGGTGAAAGAATGTGCCCTGCTCTGTTTGTGTGTTTGAATTAAGGTTTAATTCCTCATCAACAGTATATAGGTATTTTGGAGACATTGCTTTCAAATTTTCTAGAACTTCGAGGGTCACTGGCTCGATTCTCGCTGGCTCCGGTAATATTCTTGTGTGGTGAGTGACCATGAACTGTTTCCGGGTATCTGTCAGTTTCTGGTGAAAGAATGTGCCCTGCACCGTTGGTTTCTTTGACTTGAGGTTTCACGTCCTCATCAACAGTATATATGTAATTTTGGAGACATTGGTTCCTATTTTATGGTACTTTTACCGGAATTGAAATGACATGACTTCTAAAGCCCTGCACCTAAAAATGTATATGTGTCCCGACTCGCACCACGTTTCCTGGGCTGGCATAGACCTTTTTTGGTGTCTTTAATGGGTGGAGTAAGTTAATTGTATCGATTCCTGATCTTTGTTTTACTTCTACTTTACAAGTACTAATGTGCGGTCAGTTTCAACTCTGCGTGCAAGCACAAAGCTGTGCAATTTATTTCCCCAAGCACCGATGACCGGTGGCCGTGCGTTGTACTTGTTAACTGCTGTTGTATGAGCTTGCCCTGGCAAAATGGTTAGATACCTATGATATTAACGATGTTGAGTAGGTCGTTTCACGCCAAACTAAGCCAAATTATTAAAACGAAATGCTAAATTTGCTTAATATATATTTTAGGAATTCATCATGACTCGAAGACTTGTCCACGCTGCTCTATTTTTGGCTGTTGTATTGGTGGTACTGACAGGTAAATATGCGTAATGAAAAATAATCGGAATTAAGGATCGGCGGACTTATATTTTGTTTTTCTCTCTGCACGAGCTTTCCGTGAAAGCAAGATTTTCCGATCACGGAAACACACCTATATAATTTTGACCCCTCTTGAACATCACTTTTATATTGTAAATCGGGTTTACAGGGCTAAACCTTATTTTTGTTACTTCTGCTTTAAATATGGACTGTGGGCACTCGTTAGAACTGCCTCTAACGAGTACCCATAATATATATTTTGAGCATAGAAATAAGAAAAAAAAAATATCAGATTTTTTCTTCTTAAAATTTGAGATTTTTGGCGGTAAAATTTACATGTATTGGTATAAGCATGTTTTTGTAATGTCGTTGTTGAAGCTCATTCTTTCCTTTAGACTAGCCGCCATGTTTAAAATAGCGTTTTATCGCTTGGCAGTTACATAACATGTGTGTGTATTTGCGTATGGGTAACTCAAAATTGGTCAGCGATGAATTTACTAAGATATTATTTCCTTTAGACTCGCCGCCATGTGTAAAATAGAGTTTTATCTCTGGGCATAACGTGTGTGTATTTATACTTTCGTTGAACAAATTGGTCAGCGATGAATTTACTTAGATATGCAAGGAAAATGTTTGGTTCGTTTCATCTAAAACTTGCAAAAAAAAGGTTACACAATTTTCTCTTTTGCAAGGCAAAAATAGGCTCTCCTTCATGTAAAAAAGTACACGTTAACCCAGCATTACATAGAGAATACATTGCTTGACAGGCTTACATATTTATATATATGCAATAAGTTTCTTATTCCCGCTCCAAGACATAGGCTGTGGTACTCAGGACGCCTTGTTGAGAAGGTTTTAACCAGCACTCAAAACTTAGGTTTGGAGTATGAATAAGAAAAATATCATTCACTGTCACGCACTCTGAAGTATCAAAATTAGTATTTTCACTCGTGTCTTCGCCACACGTGAAAATACTTCCTTCAGTGAAGTAAAAATCGACCTTACACTAAAAAATCAAATAGCCTCTATATATTTATTGCTCATAAGGGGGCCATACAATTCGGGATTAGATCAGAGAAATTATTCATGTCCTGCATAAGAATTATTCACATTCTGATGATATACCCATACACTAAAATGGCGTCGGTAGTATCTCGAGAACCAGTATTGATGAAAAAAGACATATTTCTAATTTTCTAGTCCAAATATAGATTGTAAATGGATTGAGAGGCGTTTCTAACGAGTACTAATAATCTAAATTCTAATGCACTTGCGTATGTTACGCGGCGTCTGCTTGGATAACGTCAAAAATTTGCGACAGTATATTCTGCGATATACTGTCGGAAACCCGACGTCATCACATAACGTCGCTTTTCATTGGCTGGCATTTGGTTTTACGCAGCTCACCGCGCTTGCCGCCTTGTGCAAAATAGTACAATTTTTAACTTAACAATCGAATAAGTGCATTAGAATGGGAATAACTGTCTTGAAAAATGTCATTTGGGGAGGTAAATCATCGGTTTTACGGTCGCAAATTACGTTTTACGGCTCCGCTAACGCGTCGCCGTAAAACGAAATTTCCGACCGTAAAACCTCCGATTTACCTCCCCAAATGACAATTTTCAGTACAGTTATCCCCTAATTCATAATCAAAATTTTGAGCCAAGATAATGAAAATGGTGGTCCAGTTTTCCATTGCGATAACACATCCCTGTGGTGCAGTGCATTCTGTCATGCCACCAAAACACTTATGTTTTTTTTCTGATGGATATTTTGTGTGATAATTTTCTTATTCATACCCGAAATATAGGTTATGAGTTAGGGGATAACTGTATTTAAAAATGTCATTTGGGGAGATAAATCGGAGGTTTTACGGTCGGAAATTTCGTTTTTCGGCGACGCGTCAGCGGAGCCGTAAAACGTAATTTGCGACCGTAAAACCGACGATTTACCTCCCCAAATGACAATGTTAAATACAGTTATCCCCATTCTAATGCACTTATTCGGTTGTTTTGTTAAAAATTGTACTATTTTGCACAAAGCGGCAGGCGTTGTGAGCTGCGTAAAACCAAATATCAGCCAATGAAAAACGACGTTACGTGGTGACGTCGGATTTCCGACAGTATTTCGTGGAATATACTGTCGCAAATTTTTGACGTTATCCAATCAGACGTCGCGTTACATACGTAGGGGCATTAGAATTTCTTATTCATACCCGAAATATAGGTTATGAGTGCTCATTAGAACCGTCTCAATTAGCTCGTCAGCCTCGATAGCGCACTGGTTGACGCGTTCGACTTATGGTCAAGAGGTTGTGCGTTAGAATCCAGCCACCGGTATCGAGGTGTGTCCTTGGGCAAGGCAGTTAATGACACTGCCCCAGTGAGCGCGCGAGTGAAACACCCGGAATGAGTGTTCGAAAGCGATTCAATAAGCTTGAAGCTTTCATCGCACTCGAACTAAAATAAATTGGTATAAACTTTTTTAATTACCCACAATCTATGTCTTAAAGGCAAAATAAGAAAAATAATGTATATTCTCTATACAGTATAAAGTAGGGTTTAGAAGGTTGTTATTGACGAGGACTTGTTTACCTGACGTGTACGAACCATCGGATTTACACGATATATATAGATTATGCTCCAACGGCGACATACCTCACTTTCTTTCGTTATATCGCCGATTGGAGCATAATCTATATATATATTATATCACAATTTTCCGACGGCGATACAAACTATATCACCAATTTGAGCATAAAAAAAAAAAATAAATTATCATCCTCAACAACTAACACTCTATATATAGACACGTCACACCACATATATTCTGCAGTATTATCACTAACTCTGTTTGTTGAAACAATCGATTGAAGATTACGCTGTAATCGGTGATATATTTGTCTGTACATATATATCAAAGACAATTACACGTAATCCATTTTGTTGAGACTTTTTATTGATGATTACGCGTAATCCATTTTGTTCATTGAGAAAATAAAAGTACTCACCTTTAGAGACAGAGATGCGCAGAACAAAAAAAACAACACTGACTACACAGTTTCAATATGCAATAATCTCTTAACTTCATCATTATACGGCTTCACCAATTCATAATATCGATGTTTTAATCTCTCTTTTTGCGCTCCACAAGGAACACATATTTGATATTTAGCACAAGTTCCTTTTCCACATTTCAATGGTAGATTTCTCAAACCTGATGAAACTGTAAACCGGTGATAGGTTAAATTATTATGTGACACGCGTGTCATATATGTTATCGGTGATAAGATAAAAACTTTCCTCTGATGTTTACACTGATAGTCCAGTAGAGAGGTGGACAAAAAATATTCACCCATGTATTCATCTTTGATACAAAGGCGGTGGATCGTTTTTTATTACTATTTTATTGAACAAAATTATGTGTCTTTTATCTTTTTTTGAATAACACTTAATGCCTCTAAAACGACGTTCGTCATTGTCAGATTCTTAGACACTTTCACCATTGAGATAAAGGTATCTTTTAGCATTTATGAATAGGGAAGACCCTGACCAGACTGCGCACCCTTATAGTCCGAAAGTCGTTACGGATATAATCAAAGTACAGAAAGGCCTGAAAGTCGTTACGGATATAATCAAAGTACAGAAAGGCCTGAAAGTCGTTACGGGAATAATCAAAGCACAGAAAGGACCGTGAATCACCGTAATGCGTAGCTTTTAACAGTCAGTAAAAGAAATTTGCAAAGAATTAGAATGAAGAAATCTGCATATTTAGTTTGTGCTCCTATAAATAGGTGGTGGGTCATTATTTACTATTGTAATTTTATTCAATAAAATCAAACATTTCCTATTTTTTTTTTACCTCGGCTAAAGCCTGTACCTTACCTGCCTCAATAAGTTTTTTTTCTTTCCGTTTCACTTAATCCTGTTTGTTTTGAGTGTATGCTATCTTTCAGTTTATTATATTTGTCTAATTCATCTAAAATCAATTTAAATTCATTCTCAGATATCTGTCCGTCTGTCAAAGCCTTAGAAATCAAATCCTTTATACTATTCAGTTTTGAATCTGCAATAGTTTTAATCTCATAATGTTTTTGTGTTTTTGCATGTAATCTACGTCTAACAAGTTTAACACACACACCCAAACTCCCACACACAACAGCACCAATCTCTAAAGGCAACATAATTGGAACAGCCAATCCAACACCTGCCAAAATAACACTTGTTGATATCAAACCAGTATCAACACCGTCGGTAATATTTATACCTCGTTTATACTTTTTATACAATGCTTTTCTCACATCTCTCTCATTAATTAACGTCTTCTCTATCTCAGATATCTTCTGTAATCTATAGTTCTGCCCATCTTCAACAGGCAATTCAGGATATAATGGTGCAGTAGGTTGTTTCATTTTTTTCTTAATAACATATATTTTTTTTATTCAATAAATAGTTCAATTATCATCGAAGCCACAGTATTAACACATGTAGCATTATTAGTCTGACAAACAAAATCAATTGCATCACCAGCCTCAACCTTTAACGGTGTAGCAAAGTTATCGTGTTTTCTTAAAATATTATTCAATGATATATCATATCCTGCTTGTGGATTTCCATTAATTGCAATCGCCACAGACACATCGCCTTTTGTTCTTTTACTCGACAGTCCAACACCTATTATCTGGCCAGGAAAGTTCATCACATATCCAACACCTACTTCTCTACCACCATTTCCAAAGCCAAACACTTCATTCTTCTGTAAGGAACCTTTACTCTCCGCACAAATGCTTATCAATTTTCTGTCTGACATATTATCAACCTTATTATATAATAATCGATGATTGACATACATATCCCGAAATCTATCTTGAAGTCCTGTATGTCTATCATTCAATGTATTTATTTGTGTAAATGCTTGACTTCTCATATTAAATATTTCTTGTTTCAGCCCCAATGCATCTACGTGTTTTCTCTTAGCACCAAATATACTCATTTTTTTATTATAATTATATAATTTCCAAAACGCAATTAATTGGTAGATGATTAATTACCTTGTTGTTATTTTCATCCCTGATTTCTAATTTCAATTCTGCTATAGCATCATTCACCAAACACTTATATTCTGGATGCTCAAATCTCACTGTTGTTATCTCTCCAAACTCTTTATTTTCCACTGGAACAACAGCCAACACAGTACTCGGCATACCATCTAAATAATTATTTGAAGTATTAATCTGTTCCAAATGAACATACAATGATTTATAAACAGCAAAATCTACAGCTCTCTCACCATAATGAGTTTCATTAACAGCAAACTTTCGCTTATTTCCAAACCCCAACATTTGTTTTAAGCCCTTGCTTATCTTCAATTCATCCGGTGTAATTAAAGAAGCAATTCCATTTGTTTCATTTACAGATAATGTAATATTATTACTTTGAAATAAATCTGCTATTTGTTGGAAACTATAATAACCATCTATAATCTTATGAGGTCTCTCTTTAGTCTTCTGCAAATATTCATCAACAACATTATACCATCCAACACCATATGTTATAGATTTCAAACCAATACGTTTATTCCCATCTCTGTTATCAATGTATTGTTGCAAGTTTATTGTCTTGTCAATATTCGAAATTGTATGATACATTTTTATTTTTTATATATAATCAATAATAAAAATGATACCTAAAGAATTCAAGTACAATTCCAATGCATCATATAACCCCAATACTAAATATACCGAAAAGAATATTGAACTTATAAAACAAACGATTTATGTTTATAAAGACGACCATTTTCCAGTAACGTTTCCCGACTTATTTCAAAACTATCAAAATCCAACATTACACACCAATGAACCGTGGAATACATGGCTTCATTCATCATTTGACTGGTGGCAATGTCAATTAAATTTTGCTGTCTGGTGTGCCACTGCAGGATGTGGAGTAAGTTATCAAGACCATTTGCAAAACACTTCAGGACTAACTAAAACAGTATATACATTTCATGTTTATTATTGTATTGCTCGTATTTTGAAAGAACTTCAAACACCTTTACCAACAGATGCATCATTTTGTTATTACAAAAACCCATACGACAAAGCAACCTATCAAAAGTTATGCAATGAATTCAATGTTTCACCTAATACAGATTGGCGTCAAAAATTAGAAAGTAGTTCTAAATGCAGTGGTCTAGGGAGTTACACACAATATTTTAAACCAAGTGGAAAATATAGACAAGATCATAGAAGTGATGGACCATTCTTTAATCCAAATGATAAAATAGCACATACAGTAGATATAAGTGACGCCTGGACAATGTTTATATTAGACAAATCAAAAGGATTAACAAAAACAGGTATTGAACGAATTAACGAAAGTATTAGAATGTTTGTATGGGCTCTATTAGGAGCACAATCTCAAACACGTGTAGAAATACTAAAAATAGGCACAGGATTTGATGCTCAGAAACAACTTCTTGCTAACATTGAAGACGCTATTAATAGTCCAGTTGATTTACCAAGTCAAATACAAAGATATCAAAACACACTCAAATATGCAAGAAGTAAAGTAGATTTTGTTTATGGTATTGGATTATATATGTCTCCCAGTAATATGATTTTACAAATTGGCACTATCGCTGGATATAATAATAAAATTGTAATTGCAACAGAAAATCAAACACTTGGTTTCAATAGTGATGTAAATGTTAAACCTGTTGCACCTACTACACAACCTGCAACTATACAAGGCACACCAACAAAGAAATCTCTACCAGAACCAAAACATCAGAAAACAAAGAAATCTCTACCAGAACCAAAAATCAAATCTCTACCAGAACCCGTTGAAAAAAAAAGAAGCAATACAACACGAAGACAACAAAACAGCATTAATAGTTGGTAGTATTGCAATTGGACTATTAATTATGTATGAAATTTATTAAGTTCTTTTTTTTCTTATAAACTCTCTTGCAGATGCATATAACAATCCAGCAACCAATACAACTAATGCCCATAGATGTTCTCCAAACCAATTAACAACTTTACCCGCAGAAGACAACAACCAAGACACAATAGAACCAATAATACCTGGTATTGTAGAAGCTACTTTTCCTGCAAGGGTAGAAAGTAATTTACCAAGATTTGATAATTGTTTCTTAACCCAATCTTTAACACCACCTTTTGGTGGAGAAGGAGGGGTTGAAGTAGTACCACCACCAGTAGGAATAACAGCCTCAACAATAACTCCAATAATCATTCCAAAAGCGGTTAAAATACTAACAATTGTAATGCCTTGTTCTCTGAATAATGTTCTAATTCTTTCACCCAATGTAGTGTCTTCTTTTAATACTTTGTTTATAGTCTCTTTGATTCTATTTACCTGACTACGTAGTTTATCTTTATTAACATTAATAACTTCCAATCTTGCACTTCTCTCACTTTCTAACTCTTTGATTCGACTACTTATCCTTTCTATTTGAAATTCATCATTGTCTGCTTTGGCTTGTTCTAATTTTGTATTTTCTTTTGCTAAGTCTTTATTTGTTTCATTCAGTTTTGCCAATTCATTTGCTATCTCTTCTTTGACTGTTGTCATTGCATTTGCTATTCCATCAATCTCTCTTTTTGTCCAATCTGTTTGTGTTTCTTGTTCATTAGTAAATGATGTCTCCAATGTTTTCACAGCAGTTTCTACATCAACTGTTGTATTTAATAGTTCTTGAGTTTGTTCTTGTGATGACATATCTTGTAAAGGTATTTCTTCTTCTGTTTGTGTTATTTGAGTTCTCGTTTGAAGTAATTGTGTGAATGCTTTTCTACCTTCTTTAAGTCTTGTAGCAGATGGTTTAAAATCATCTACACCTAATACATTCCTAACAAAATCAACACCATATTTCCTTTGCAAAGTATTAAATGATAAAAATGTTGCTATTTCATCTGGTGCATTGGAACGATAATATGTTAATGCAATATCCTTTCCACCTTCATCTTTAACATATAACATTGGTCTCCCTATATCATCTTTCTTGAGAGACAAACCTTTGATTTTACGTTTAGGTTCATCATTCCTTTCGTAAAATCTATCTATCATTTTTTGACCTATGCTATTACGCAGAGTTTTCCAATCATCACCGGTTAAATCATTCAAACCAGCAAACTGACTATTTAATGTTCTCTGAAACTGCTCTTCATCTGTAAAAGATGTTTCTGCTTCTTCATCATAATCCTCCCTGTCATACTCAGGATTTTCATATTCAGCCATTATTTATTTATTATTTAAAAATATTTTTTATCTTTTAATAAAAACATGTCAGCTTACGGAGATAAACTAAACCCTTACAGAAAATTAAGAGAACCACGTGGTGTAAAAGGCATTCGCCAAAGTGTAGTAATAACAAATAACCCTTCAACTATTGACCAAAATCAACAATTGTTAGTGAGATTTCCTAATCTAAGTGGTAATGATGTTATTGTTCCCGGAACAGTCAGATTAGCATTTGAAATTGAACTAACCTCTAAAGATGCAAATGCAACTATATTTCAAAACATAGGAAGAGCAATAATTAAGAAAACAACAATTAGAATAAGTGGAAATGAAGTTATGTCCATTGACGATAGTGACATCTATCATTGTTATATTGATTTATGGAAGACTATTACAGAACGTGTAAATATGGTATATCAAGGCGTTGGCAAAGAGAACATGTTGAAACATAGAGTGGGTGCAGGAAACGCAACAGCAGATAAAGAAGATCAAGCCATTGCAAAAGCATATGGAAACAGGTTTTGCATCCCACTTGATTTTGAATTATTGGAAACCCATATGCCATTTTATCAAGCTGGATTAGGAGATAGACTTGAATATGAACTTACATTCAATGATTATAATAAAGTAATTAAATCAGGCGATGCAACTTCATCTTATACAATCAAAAATATTTGTTTGGAATTTGATATTGTTTCTGATACTGAATTAGCAAGACAAATAAGACAGCAAGTTGATGGTAAAATGGTTATTTTGTATGACAGAATACTAAGACACAGAAAAATAACTAAAAACAAATCTGATACACTATGGAATATCAATCTAAATGTTCCTGCAAGAAGTATGAAAGGAATTCTTATGCTATTCGAAGATCCTGAAAGGGCCAGCACAGAAGAATATTATAATCCAGAAATTACAAAAGTGGAAATGACAATAGAAGGGATTCCGAATCAATTGTATAGTCAAGGAATGACGTCCCACCAACACTGGGACGAAATAAATAAATTCTTTGCTTTGAATTCAAAAAGAAACAAAGAAACAAGTATGGTTGTTAAAGATTTATATTTTACTGATACAACAATAGAGAAATATCTAACGAACAGGTATGCTTTATGGTTGGATTTACGTTCAACTGATGATAATACACTTCATGGTTCTGGAAGAAGAATTGAAAATGCATCAGAAGGTATCACAATACAAATAACGAAAGAAGCAGGAGCAGATGAACCAATCAATCTTTATTTGTTTGTTATACAAGATGCACAAATCAACTTTGAAGATGGTAGATTTAAAGAAGTCAGTTATTAATATTTTTTTTTTACAAATAAAAATGGAACTACCAAAATATCCTCATTGTGCTATTATATGTGGTCAAACTGGATGCGGGAAAACAGAGTTTGTCCTTGACCTTTTGGAAGAGGAATATCGTCAAGTATTTAAACATATTGTTATACTTTGCCCAACCATTCAATGGAACAAGGCTTATAAAAATCGTGAGTGGATTGGTGATGTTAGAAAGCCTAAAACAAAAAATATAACAATTGTTAATCCTATTGTTAATGGAGAAGAAAAACTACAAGAACTACTAAGAATGTTCTTTAATAAATATGCTGGTCATTCTACTCTCTACATTATTGATGATTGCAGTGCAACGAAAGAACTAACAAAGAAAAAAGATATGTTATAAGAATTAGCATTTTCTGGTAGGCATGCAGAACAATCAGTGTGGGTTATTTCGCAGAGATATAATTCTGTGTTAAAAGATTTAAGAGAACAAACAAAATGGCTATGCATGTTCTACACAAAAGATAGAGATAGTTTTGAAAATTGTTTAAGAGAGAATGATGTTATTCCTACTTTGGAAGAACGACAGAGAATAAAAGAAGAACTGAAAAAAAGAAGCATCGTAAGTTAATTTTGAAGACTGACCAGCCTACTGGTTATTGGTTGGTTGATTGATAATTTTTTTTAGCAATGATTAAGTAATGCTTATTCAATGCTGTAGCAAATCTTAAGTAATGCTTATGCAATGTTTTAAGTAAAATAGCAATACTAAAAAACAATGCTGTTAGAAATATTATCAATCACTGCAATCTTATCAATAATCATAACAAACACTGCAATCTTATCAATAGTCGGATATGCGATGTTTTATTTTTTAAAAATAAAAAATAAATTACATAAAATAAAAATGAATGCTGAAGAATTATTACAAGACATTGAATGTGAAAGCACTTATGTAGAAAATAATGAACAAGAAACAAAACGTGAGCGATTATCAGCCATTGTTGCTGGTGGTGGTAGTAAGCAGTATCTTGGTAAAGACTTACAACTATCAGACATTGATACAATGACAGCAGAACAAATAAACAAACTTTACTGCAGATATGAAGCAAGATTGGGAGCAAGTATGACTAAGACATTAGGTAATTCTTTTATTAGCTTATGTGTGATGGGTGTATCAAAGTATTTCAATGTTGTTAATCCACCTAAACTGATACAAGACTTAGAGGAAGACCCTTTTATCAATCACGCTTTGACAAGTTCGTGTTGTGAATTGTATTATAGATATGGAATGTATCTTGCTCCATTAACTGCAATGCTAACAACAGCAAGACATATTGATTTTAATAAAAAAGAAAATATCCCCTTAGAAAAAAATGAGTGATACTGAAGTTAAAACAAAAGACCCAAGACGAGTATCTGCTGGTAAGAAAGGTGCAGAAGCAAGAAAAAGAAATGCAGAATTAAGAAGAAAGGAGACTGAAACTATAAAGAAAGAAAACATGGAATTAAAATCTATAACAAAAGATGATGAAGTCGGCTCTCCAAATTCACAGAATATAAATATATACAAAAATTATATACCATTATGCATAACAGTTGGAGTTGTTGGAATAGGATTGTATATGTACAAGTCTAAACAAGTTGTACCACAACAACCTATGATGCAACAACCTATTATACAACAAAAAGAAATTGACCCATTTGAATTTAATTAATTTAAAAAAATAATATTCTCATTAAAAAAAAATGACAACCTCAATAGACAGAAAACAAATTGCAAACATGTTATATCATGCTGGAGTGGAAACTGTATTAACTGTTGGATATTCAGAATTAGGTAGAAAACTATTGAAAAGACCACCACCAAAAGTAGATTTTAATATGACAGATATTGGTATGTTGTCAATTGATATATTACTTGCAATGGCAACAAAGGATATGCTTGTTAAGCAAGGTATTATTCCTGCAGATATTATGAAGTAATTTTAATATTTTTTTTTCCATTATATAAAAATGGCAAGTGCAGTAGCATTAATGGTTGGAGGAGCAATTACAAACGCCTTAGCCTTTTCAGGTAGTAATTATTTATTTTCACATATGGGTAGTAATAGTGATGAAGAGAGAAAAAGACATGATAAGGCGATGGAACAATTAGAATCAGCAACAACTGCGTGGAATGAGAAGAGAACAGAAAGATTGGATTTTATTAATGAACAGTTAAAAAAGGAACATCATGCTTTGAATGAGTTCAGTGATGCTGATACTGCTATGAGACAGTATTACTATATTACAGGAAAACAATTGCCAGATAATTTATCCACACCATTACCACCAAAACCTACATTAAGTGATTTTTACACTCCATCAGAAGACCAGAAAAATAGAGAGATTGCATTTGTTGTTGGTGGTATGGCATTGACAGGATTTGTTGCCTGGAAGTTGATGTAGGTAAAAAAAAATTATTTTTTGACATAATCTTTCTTTGGAAAAACTAAATCATAAGCATGATATTTATTTTTTTTATTATTCTTACATGGTTTCAAACCAAGTGGTCTTACATAAAATGGTGGTTCTTTACCTTCTATCTTCTTTGTGAGATGTGCAGGACTCCATACTTCACCATTGTCTTTGAGAGTTAAAATTACACTCACACCATTTTCTGTGTTAATTTCTCTGTAGTCAGTGATTGTATAAATGTTGTTGATTTCTAAATCAGTCCATTTCTTTGTGTCAAATTGACTTTGTTCCTTTAACAGCTCTTCAAACTCTTCTTTTGTAGGTGTATAGTCATCATCAAGCAATTGTGCTATATTTTGCGTTTGTGCGTTCTTTGACATCTTTTTATATATAAATATTTTTTCTTAAATAAAAATAAATGGAGAAGATATACTATAGTCCAAAAGGTTTCTGGAAAGGACACTCAGCTGTTGGTAAGTTAGCAAAAGAAGCAAAGGTTAGTCAGAAACAAGCATTAGAGTTCTTAAAGAAACAAGCAGTATGGCAAATATATTTACCTGCACCTAAGAAAATAATAAGACCTAAATTTGATGTGTCTGCAGAGAATGAAGTTCATCAGGCTGATTTGTTGTTTTTACCTCACGATACTATTGGTAGAAAAACATACAAGTATGCATTGACAGTGGTTGATATTGGAACAAGATATAAAGAAGCCGAACCTTTGACGTCGAAAGATAGTAAAGAAGTTGCAAATGCTTTTGAGAAGATTTATAAAAGACATTTGAAGTATCCTAAACTATTGCAAGTTGATCCTGGTAGAGAATTTATGAGTTCCGTTTCAACTTTGATGGAAAAGCATAATACCAAAATAAGAAGAGGTAGAAAAGAAATACACAGAGACCAAGGAATAGTAGAAAGATTTAATAGAACCTTAGCAGAAAGATTGTTTGGTTATCAGTATGCTAAAGAGATTGATACTAAAAAAAGAAACAGAGAATGGGTTAAGAGATTATCTGATGTTATTAAAGCATTAAATAAGGAGACGAAAAAACCTCCTCCAATTATAACAAGAAAAGTTGATGCTGAAATTTGTCCTTATGCAAATGTTAGATATTTGTATCAACCTGGAGAATTAGAAGGTGGTGGAAAGAGAAGGGCTACTGACCCAGTATGGTCTGTTGATATTCATAAGATTGACTATCATATTATAACGCAGGGAATAAGAGTTTATTATTTGAAATCTCCTGCACCTAAGAGAGGGTTTGTCAAAGAGGAATTACTTATTGTTCCGGCTGATACCCATACGCGTATGTCATGATTCCATCTGGTGCTATGTATCTTTTTGTGTCTAAAGGAGAAAGTGTAGTCTTATTTACTTTTAATCCATATATGTTGTGATGCATTGAGCGTAGCATGTTCATTGAGTGTGTGTATTTCTTTTTGTTGAATAATGCATCTCTGTAGTTTTCAAAATTGATTTGTTTTGTGATTACATATTTTTTGTTCCTTTCGCTTTTTTGATGACTTGTTCATCTGCTCTTAATACTGAATATAATTTAGGACGAAGACCAATATATTCTGATATTGAAACACCAGCACTTTCATCCTTCATCTTACCTATGACCTTCTTGTTTGTTTCATCGTATAGTGGATGTTCTTTTGGATAATCAGAGAAATCGTATTCATCTTTCATTTCAGACATATCTTTGTAAGCATCTTTGGTTTTGATATCTACTAATAAACTGTCAGTATCGGTGTATAACAAGGTGCAGTTATCACCATACTTCTTTTTCAATGTATTATAATACCAATCATACATAAGATGTTTTGATAAATCTAAAACACAGAAGCCAACATATATTGGTTTATTTAGAGTTAATCTTGTTTTATTCACTTGAATGGCAGATAACTCATCAGAGAACTTTACTCTACGATTGAAGTTTGGTTTGGCTATTATCTTGCGGATTTTTTCATTTTCACTGCCATCTGTTTTGACTAATTTAATATCAACTCTTTTACGTATGTTTTCCATTGTTTTGCCAAATACTGAGTTGTTCATAAGTTTAAAGAAATCTTTTTCAAATGTAGTCTTTGCTTTTTTACGTAATTCTGTATTCAGACGTATGTAAGGTTCCATCCAAGGTTTCTCATCAAATTCTAATATTCTGTGTATTTTTGTTATTTTCATACCAAGTTGTTTGTATAGTCTCAAGTTCTTGTAATGTACTACATATTTCTTCTTATCCATTAGATTGGGGACAAGTTTTTCTGTTTTTAACATACTATTTTCAATTAGTTCATTTTGATAGTCGGATAACCATTCTTTTTAATTGCTAATTTTTCAGGTGCAAGTGGATAGTCATTATGTAGTTTATGTAAATGTTTTGGATATTCTAAATCTACTTCATATATTCTTCCTCTACCTTTTTTTTAGTGGTTGAAGTTCTCCATCTATTAAATCTTTATTAGTTATCCATTTGAAACCACCATATGGAAGTGGTTGGCTCATTGAATGACCATATAAATTATTTGCATCTAAATACATTATGTAATTGTCTTCTTCATCTGGATTATAATCTGCGACATATTTATTGTTTGCTTTTGCGTGTCTTTTAGAAACCATACTTATTCCACCTCTCATTCCTTTTTCAATGAAAAGATGCATATCCAAATCTGATAGAAGTTGTAATTCTATTTTTGTGTATTTTAGAAGAGCATCCCAAGATAGACCAGGTGCAGTGTAGTAATGTAGAGGGTCAAGTTTATAGTTATTCATACAGGTTTCTCTAAACTTTTGAAAAACATCTGCAAGTAAGAGAACATCTGTTTTGAGATATAAATCATGATAATCACCAAGTGTTTTACAGTTAAATTGTTTCCATACTTTTTGAGCGTGTTCATAGTCTTTTTGTTTGATACTTTCATCTGTTAGAGAACTGTAGAATTTGTCTATTGGTGGTAGTTCAGTTTCATTGAATCTTTCTTGACTGTCAATATATTCGTATGGATAGATACCTTTACGAGCAAGAAGATGTGAGTTAGTTGTATGTTTTACAGTTAATGGTAAGTCTGATTTGTTGAGTTCTTCATATCTTGTATTGTGGCATTTTTTACATTTTGCTGTTAATAACCAATTTTCATTGATGTTTATTGCTTCTGTACCTTTACATTTTTCACATTCAGTTCTTACACCAATTGCTCCATCTACTAACTTTTCAAGAGAGGAAGCCATAAATTGAAAACTGTCTAAGAATTTCAGTTGTCCAATGCTGAATGAGATGAATTTCTCTGCATTATTTGCAATACAAGTAATGTTTCCACTTGCTTTGTGTATTTTCTGCATTATTAGATGACTATCATAACCTTTTAAGTTGTGGAAGATAACTTGAATTTTGGTTTTATTTGGTTTGATTGCAAGTTTGAGATTACAAGATTTATGTGCTGGTCCTCTATATTCTCCTGTGAAATGACAGTGGTCTTTTACTTTTGGGTTGTTTTTGTTATTTCCTATTTCTTGTTCGCATATCCAACATTTGGTGGCATTTTCATAGTCTTCAGTGTTTTGCTCTGTTAATGGTTCGGGGTGAGCAAAGATGTTATTGATATTGCTAACCTCACATTTTAAGTGATTCAAAAATACTTCAACAACATCTTTACCTCTGTAGATAACAGGTTCTTCAGCTTCACCATCATATCTGACAACTTGATATCCAAATCCACACGCTTCGTGTTCGCTTGTTATTTCTGATTTATCTCCTTTTTGTTCTGTTTTAGGTTTGATTATGCTTTCAAAGTCGGCATAAATGACATATGGAACAGGCATTTGATTTTGATGATTTTTAAACTTGATAAGACCTTTTGATGGCATTTCTATTCGCATTGGAGATTTGTTGATGCCTTCACAGTCTTCTTTGTGTTTGATTAGTAGGTCTTCTCTTGAAAAACCGTGAAGACATCTTTCACAAAAGTAAGTAGCTCCGTGTTTGTTATTCTGATTACGAAGTAATCTATTTAGGCTTTTAATCCAACAGTAGTGATATTTTGTTTCCTTTTGTGGTTTTTCATCTGGATTATAATTTTCATCAATTTCCTCTTCAACTTCTGTTATCAAAAGCAGGTTAATTCTTTCTTTATCATTTGATTGATTTGAAATATGATATGGAAATACAGTAAGTTTCTCTGTCTTTTTTGTGATTGTATATCCATAAACATTGATTGCTATATTGTTTTGTTTCTCAACTTTTGGTATTTGTGAGATTGGTGTGGGAAAGTCAATTCCTTTCATATTCAGATTAGGGCATTTAGTGTAGCTATATACATTATTCAAGTGGTTTTTTTGCTGGATATAGAGCAGATTTCAATGCCCATTCTAAACATTTATTATCATTGTTCTTCATATTAATTATTGCTTGTTTGTTTGCTATTACTTTTGGAAGAGGAATATATGAAGAACCTTTGAGTGGTTCATATTTTGCTATGTTGAGATAGAGTTTGATACAGTGGTCAATTTCTAAACCTGTTGCGGTATTTGTGAATTTTTCAATCCATGTTTGTATATAAGCTGTTTGTTTGTTATAGTGTTCATCTAAATTATTTTCATTAAGAACTGCACATTGTTCTCCGTGTGATGCACCGAGAACTTCTTTTCTTTCGCCATCAAGTTCATCTTTAAAGAATTTTAGAGATAATCCTATTGAAAATTTAATACCATTGTATTCTTTTATGTCTTTCCTGATTTGGTCTAAGATGATAGATTGTTTATCATTAAACAAGATACTTGGGTCTTTATATTTATGAGCATCTATTTCATACGCTTTGAAGTAATTGCATAATGGTTTATCAACCAGTTTCAGAGCATTTTTAGTATCATCATCTATATCTTCATCATTAATTTTTTCACTTGTTTTAACAGCATTTTGTTGCTGTCGTTTTCTTATCTTTTTATTTCTACGTCTTTTACGCAGATTTTCCAACGTAGAAGTTTGTTGTGGAGGCTCTTTAAGAGCATCAACCATTTTACGCAATTGTTCATCGTTAATAACTCCATCACGATGAAGATTTAATATATATTGTACATCTTTGTTACTCATTCTTTTTACCATTATTATTTTTTCTTTAATAAGATTTTTTTTTTATTTAAAAAATATAAAATATAAGTAAAAAAATGGAATGCACATTCTTGAAAATTGGTAATCATGAACCATGTCATTCAAAAGCGACCAAAAATTCAAAATATTGCAAACTGCATAATTATCTAATGAAAAAAAGTAAAGTTAAACCCTGTTTGAAATGTGGAAAAGGAACTTGTGCTAAATATCAAATATGTGTTCCTTGTGGAGCGCAAAAAGAGAGATTAAAACATCGATATTATGAATTGGTGAAGCCGTATAATGATGAAGTTAAGAGATTATTGCATATTGAAACTGTGTAGTCAGTGTTGTTTTTTTTGTTCTGCGCATCTCTGTCTCTAAAGGTGAGTACTTTTATTTTCTCAATGAACAAAATGGATTACGCGTAATCATCAATAAAAAGTCTCAACAAAATGGATTACGTGTAATTGTCTTTGATATATATGTACAGACAAATATATCACCGATTACAGCGTAATCTTCAATCGATTGTTTCAACAAACAGAGTTAGTGATAATACTGCAGAATATATGTGGTATGACGTGTCTATATATAGATTGTTAGTTGTTGAGGATGATAATTTATTTTTTTTTTATGCTCAAATTGGTGATATAGTTTGTATCGCCGTCGGAAAATTGTGATATAATATATATATAGATTATGCTCCAATCGGCGATATAACGAAAGAAAGTGAGGTATGTCGCCGTTGGAGCATAATCTATATATATACACGGATGTTCATTATACGGACGTGTAATAAAATCAGTTTGGGAGACACATTAAGGGCATTGGAAATACCTGGAAGATTTTTCCGCCTTTTTCAAAGGGAGACGATTTCGGGACTTCCTGTTCGCCTTTCTATTAGCCTGTTCCCACGGAAAAAGTGGTCTACTCTTAAAGGAAAGAATTTACACCTCAGGAGCAAATTCTTTTCTATAAGAGTTGACCGCTATTGATATGGAATACAAAATACTTTTGCAGGAGTTGCCTCCCCTGAAGGCGTTCCCATTCCCTTTAAGGGACTGTTTTTTTCCTCTTCAACAAAAAGTTTGTCTTATCATTCTGCAAATCATTTTTTTTTTTCATTACTTTAAAGCTTGTCGCTAGTTTCCCTTTCTGTTTCCTCTCTGCCTCGCTTGATGCATATATACACAGAAATCGTGGTGCGGGGCGGCCGCTGAATAGACTTCAACACTAAAAGCAATGCGTTTTTGCATCAGTATTTTAAAGCTTTGACATTTCTATTGGAAGCTAGAGGATAGCATTACGATAACACACCTCTGTGATACATTACATTTTTCAATCCACAAAAAAAGGATATTTTTTTATGAAAATGTGTGATATTTTTCTTACTTATACTCCAAACATTGGTTCTGGGTGCTCGATAGAACCGCCTCATTGAGGCGGTTCTAACGGGTACCCACATAGGTCCAAACATAGGTTCTGGGTGCTCGATAGAACAGCCTCATTGAGGCGGTTCTAACGGGTACCCACAACCTATGTCCTGAAGCAGAAACAAGGAAAATAATGTTTACCCCCGTTAACCCCAGTTCTCTCTATATAAAGTGGGGTTTAGAGGGTCTTCATCTCACGGGCTTGTTCACGTGATGGGATCGACATTTCTTTTGGAATTAAAGATAAGAACATTTACGTTTGGATTTCTCCGAATTCGACATATTTGTCGCCCCTTAGATGGATTGACACTCATACGGCAGTCGTGAAACTTTCGTTAATTGATTCAACTTTGTAAAATCGACTTCATGACTTTTAACTTCTAACTTCAAGACCACTTACTTTTAACTTCATAGTTTTCAAGTCAGAAGTGACTACGTAAGGATCTGGTAGTGGGAAATTAGAAGGGATGAAGTCAGAAGTCCCGTCAGTGCTTCCATATTATGAACACTAAAAAACAAATTGCGAGATTTGAACCGAGATGGTTCCGAACCTGTGAAACAATAACCATACAGAATGAACTCATCGAAAAACGCCTCCTCAAAGTAGAAATACGTTTGGACAAAGGCTGGACTAGAAGTCGTATTATACCATAACCTAACATTGCATATATCGAGGCTTTAGTGTGCAACTATTCTAAGTGACATTTTTGGTGAAAAGAAAAACAACAACAAAAACACATCTTTTATAGTTTGATGGAATTTTACTTTTTACAATGTGTATAGATTTCCCCACGGTGCCCTAACACATTGCTGAGAAAAAGACATATTTGTCCAACTACATGTAGTTTATCTGCATTAAATGTTTTTAGTCAGTAAAAAACTTGTGCATCTGTTTGTTTAACCCTTCAAATCCAACATAACTATTTTCTATAAATAACCTGGGTTTCCCAAAATCAGTGACATTCGCGTGTCTGAAAGAGATTTTGTGCTTATTAACGTTGGTTCTATTGATAAACCACTGACCCCAAAAGGGGTTTGAGTTATGTTATGGAGATCACAATTACAGTTGCACCTAGAGTCACTGCTGTTGCTCACAACATGCTGTGTACGGCCCCCGCCCATAGGGGCTTGAAGAAATATATGGGCTGCATGGTGCTTCCACGCAGAGCTGAATCCGGCCCGCACACTAGTACTGGTAAACCGCCTAGAGGATCTAAGCCTGTCGAGGAACCGCGGTGCGAGGCGGGACCGTCCATGCTAATAAACCCTATTGGTTTCATTGGGCGACAGGGCTTGAGAAGTCTTTTTATCCCAATGCCGGGTAAAAGTCCCGCAAAATTGGAAGCAATGTCTCCAAAATGACCTTTACAGTACTGACGGGGACGTTAAACCTCAAATCAAACAAACAAACAAACACAACATGCTGTGTCAACCTTGTATACAACTGTGCCATATATAAGCAACAATGTAAAGGGTGTTTGTCCTTTGGGGACAGCAAGGCTATACTGGCAGGGGAGATAATTTACATAATGTGGCGCTTACAGATATGGGTCTGCTAATGACACGCCTGCAATTATACCAAGTACCACCAAATTGAATATAATTCAAAGTTTGTTGCAGTTATGACCATTACAATTGTTTAGTGTCAGGGTAGGTAATAACAAGTCCATGGGACCTGGAGTTGTGGTTCTTGCTCATGACAAACGTTCTTAACGTCGTGTAAAATCTGTACTCAGTATCATCAATAGGGCTTAAAGTATGTTAGAATTCTGGCTATCACAAGGTTATGTTGTCAGAGTTGTGGTTCCTGCTAATGACATGCCTTCTTAACCTTGAGTTTAATTGTACCAAGTGTTATCAATATATCTCAAAGTAAGCAGACGCTATGGCGAACACAAGGTTATATGGCCATGTGAGATACCATTGCATCCAGAGTTCTGGTACTCGCACATTTTACACAGCTTCTCCTCCTCGTCTACTCCTGTACCATATGGAATCATTATTTATCACATGACGTCGCGTCTGAGAGTGTAATAACGCCATGTAATATTTTCGATAATCCACTAGTGGATTAAATATGCAAATAAGCTAGACACGTCCCGTAACATTACATGTACGGCGTCCTTAACGACATCGCGTTTACTAACGGCAGAATATTGACATTTTTGAAAACAATCGTGAATAAAATGCGTTTTAAATGTCATATGATAAATAGAATCTTGTTCATGTATTATTGAATTTATTAAACTCGTTGAGGAAAAGGAATAATATGCTCGGGAAAGCCTCGCATTTTATCCCTTTTCATCAACTCGTTTAATAAATTCAATAATACATGAACACTCATGTAAGATCCTCTATATCTCAAAGGGGGTTGAAGTTATAGCACTCGCAAGATGATATTGCAATTAATACAATTAAAACAAGAGGTTTTTTTCTCAAGACACGACTTCATCTTCTTGAATGCCCTTGAGTATAATTATACACAGTTCTCAAGTTATGTGGAGCCATGACACCCAGACTTGTGATTTTGCCCATTTCATTTCCTTTTAACCTAATTTATTAATTGTCTACCCTGTATTGTTCGGAGGTCATCCGTATTAACACTGAGGTCAAAAATCAATAATCATGTTTTTAATGGTGTCAGTTAATAACATTGTCATTAATGAAGTAATTTCGTATTGTCCCAGTTACAGGTACTCGATCAGCTGTATTGGCCTCGGTCTTCGGCCTCGGGCCAATACAGCTGAACTCGGACAATACGAAATTACTTGATTAATAACATTATAGTACCACTGTACCAAATACAATCAATATACCTCAAATGGTGCATATGTCTTGGTAGTCACAAGATTATATTGACAGGGAAATATCTAAAATACAAAGGCAACCAGAGTTGTGGTTCTTGCACATAACATGCCTACTGATCGTTGTGAAACATGGTACTAAAATCTTGATAATTATCTCAAAAAGAATTAGAGCTGTCGAAATTATACAAGGGCGAGCCAATAAATAAACAACCTGGCTTATTTCTGAGTGAGATCGATCTCTTCTTTTTTTTTTTCGATGTAATTGCCCTTTACATCACGATAACAAGTCCGTGAAACGAAGACCCCTCTAAACCTCATTTTATATAGAGAAAAGTGGGGTGTAAGTGGGTAAACATTATCTGCCTTATTTTTTCTCAAAAACATAGACTGTGGGTACTCGTTAGAACCGCCTCATTGAGGCGGTTCTAACGAGCACACACAGTCTATGTTAAAAGCAGCAATAAGAAAGATGTTTCAATTTTACCTACTATATGTCATTTCTGACACCATGTTGGACGCCATTATTTCATACGGACATGTTTTCCTAATGAGAATGAAGCACTTGAACCAACGCTGTTCCAGTGCCATCAGATCAGCCCAGAACACTAGAAGCCAGGGTCCTTGTCTCCGATCCACTCCTCAACTGCCGCTACGACTTCTTCGTTGGACCACGCATATCTCTTTTCAAGTTTGGGAATATCAAATAGTCACTAGGAGCTAAGTCCGGAGAATAACGGATGTGGTATTATCTAGTACTCATTCCGCTCAACACCATCCATTGCAATTTTGCAAGTGGGGACTCTTGCATTGTCCTGTTGGAGCAGAATCCCTTTGGAGAGTTTACCTCCGCTTTTTTCACGGGTCGCTGTTCTCATTTGGTCGAATAAATGTGCATAACATGCACCTGTTATTGTATTTTTCTTTGCTAGAACCTCCAATATAATAACGCCTTGTGTGTCCCTTAATACAGTTGCCATCACATTGTCAGCCAGAGGGTTGCGTTTCGAACTTCTTTTGCCTCGGAGACCATGGGCCCACTCACTGGTGACTTTGAGTTATATTCGCTGGACCATAATAATGGATCAATGTCTCATCTACAGTGACCAGACGTGAACGAAAAGCATCTTACTTTAACCTAAACCGGTTTAACAATGCGCTGCATTCTGATGCTCTGGTTGTCATTTGCTTGCCGCTAAGGGATTTTGGAACCCAACGAACGTTTAGCTTGCGCATACCCAAACGATCATGTACAATTTTGCAACACTACCATATGAAATGTGTAATGCATTCGTTATTTCCTCCATTAATTCGCCTATCAGAGTACACCAGATCCACTACTTTGTTACACATTTCTTCATCAGTGGCATCTGATGGGCGTTCAGACCTGATTTCGTCTTCTAAAGACGTTCTGCTGCGTTTTTTCTCCAAACCAGAATTTAACTTGTGCTTACGATGGTGCAGGAGATCCATAAACATTGGTCAAATATCAATGTATTCCCTGACATGTTTTCCCCTGCAACTTCAAGTAATGAATTACAGAACGGTACTCAACTTTTGACGAAAAGCTTGCTTTTGCATCGCTAGCCACGTTTGACGTTCAATATCTAATGAGTGTATGACAGGATAAAGATGCAACTTTGCTACTATGCCTTAAACATGTTATGAAACAAGGCATGAAAATCTTGGTTATTTCGGTCGATTGGAAATTGGATAGGCTGGTTTCTTATTGACTTGCCTTCTTAGATAGATAAAGGACAGAGTAGCATCCACTCCGGAACTTGTTACTCAAAAGTACCAGCGAAATCAATATTTATCGCAAGCATGGCACATAGTAAGGTAGGTAATCAAAGTACTGAAAGTACTGAGAGGCGGGCGAGTAATGTCATCTATTTACAACGCTCTTTAGCTAAAACTTGAAAAAAAAATGACTACATTCACACGTAATTGCTCTTGAATTTATATTGAGTTCATTTATCTTCAAACCGGCTATTTCAATAAAAGACCACAGACAAGATGCAGGTCTCCAGGACGTTGACTCTTTTCCAGATGGAAGAAAGTGATAGGGTTTATAAGCATGGACGGTCCGACTAGCACCGCTTTACCTGAACAGGTTTAGGTACTCTATGCTGTTTACAAGTACTCGAATGCGGCCGGATTTTAGCTTTGCGCCTTCGCCCGCCTAAGAAGCTGTTACATGTTTCTGCCATTTAAAGCAAAATGGACATGTGTCGGAGAGATATCTAGCTCTTGCCTGCTATCATGAGTCTGATAACAACTCACTGGAAATCGCTAAACAAACTGAAATACTGACAGCTGGTACCAAGACTTGCCTTCGTAGATACATAAAGGGAATCCATGCTTGTTAATAAAATCTTACAATCAAACTTCATATTTTATGCAAGAGAAGTAAAATGACAGGGCATTTCCTCCCTAAATTCGAAATGATCATCAATCATTATGGTACTCTCAGTCATTTAATGGTATAATTGTAAATTTGATGTGAGAACAAAAACTAATTATTAAGTTTCTACTGTACAAATAAGTACATGAGCCAGCGCATGACAGAATCTACAAGAAGTCTTGAGGGACCAGCGAAGACTCAGATCAGCCTGCGCTTTCGCGCTGTCTGATCAGAGTCTTCGCTGATCACATGTATCTACGGTAGGCTAATATCTATGCAAAGAGACATAAGCATTAGGTTTTGTCATAGTGGATGGTTGCGCAGGTTGATGTGAGTCTGTGCTGGTCACACCGGTCTTATTGTAGGTTTTGTTATGCGCCGGCTCCCATCCTAATTATCAATTCACTTTCTACTTTATGCAACACTTTTTTGGCTTCAAACTGCTTCAAAACTGGCTTTGTCCAAAAGATAGACTAGTTTCGCGCTGACAATTTTGGCCGTTGATGTTGAATGTCAGCGCGTAACTTTTCACAAACACGCCTATACAAATACATTGCCACCTTTATCGCCGAAAAAAATTATGAAATTTTATGATGAAAAAATGTCCTTTTTTGGCTCACCGTCACGTAGTGACGAGGTGAGCTTTTGGGATCACTTTTTGTCCGTCGTCCGTCGTGCGTGCGTGCGTCCGTCCGTGCGTCCGTGCGTGCGTAAACAATTTCTTTAAACAACATCTCCTCCTAAACCACTGATCGGATTTTGACCAAAATTCACAGGAATGATCCTTAGGTGGTCTCCGTTCAAAGTTGTTCAAATGGTTCCGGTCCGTTGCACATCTAGGTCACAGGAGTCGAAAATAGAATTTTTTCACCAAAAATTTAAAAAATCTTCTTCTCTGAAACCACAAGGCCCAGGTCTTTGATATTTGGTATGAAGCTTCATCTAGTGGACCTCTACCAAGATTGTTCAAATTAAAGTGCTGGGGCCAAAAATGCCGCCGCCCCGGGGTCCTTTGGTTTTACATAGGCTTATATAGGGAAAATCTTAAAAAATCTTCTTCTCTGAAACCACAAGGCCCAGGACTTTGATATTTGGTATGAAGCTTCATCTAGTGGACCCCTACCAAGATTGTTCAAATTATAGTGCTGGGTCAAAAAATGCCCCCGCCACAGGGCCCTTTGGTTTTACATTGGCTTATATAGAAAAATCTTTAAAAATCTTCTTCTCTGAAACCACAATGCCCAGGTCTTTGCTATTTGGTATGAAGCTTCATCTAGTGGACCCCTACCAAGATTGTTCAAATTATAGGGCTCGGGCAAAAAATGCCCCCGTCCCGGGGCCCTTTGGTTTTACATAGGCTTATATAGGGAAAATCTTTAAAAATCTTCTTCTCTGAAACCGCAAGGCCCAGGACTTTGATATTTAGAATGAAGCTTCATCTAATGGACCTCTACCAAGATTGTCAAATTATAGCCCTTGGGCCAAAAATGCCCCCGCTCCGGGGCCCTTTGGTTTAACATAGACTTATATAAGGAAAATCTTTAAAAATCTTCTTCTCTGAAACCACAAGGCCTAGGTCTTTTATATTTGGTATGAAGCTTCATCTAGTGGACCCCTAACAAGATTATGCAAATTATAGTGCTGAGGCCAAAAATGTCCCCGCCCCGGGGCCCTTTGGTTTTACATAGGCTTATATAGTGAAAATCTTTAAAAATCTTCTACTCTGAAACCACAAGGCCCAGGACTTTGATATTTGGTATGAAGCTTCATCTAGTGGACCCCTACCAAGATTGTTCAAATTATAGTGCTGGGGCAAACAATGCCCCCGCCCCCGGGCCCTTTGGTTTTACATAGGCTTAGATAGGGAAAATCTTTAAAAATCATCTTCTCTGAAACCGCAAGGCCTAGGTCTTTTATATTTGGTATGAAGCTTCTTCTAAAGGACCCCTACCAAGATGATTCGCCCGGGGGCCCTTTGGTTTTACATAGGCTTATATAGGGATAATCTTTAAAAATCTTCTTCTCTGAAACCACAAGGCCCAGAACTTTGATATTTGGTATGAAGCTTCATCTAATGGACCTCTACCAAGATTATTCAAATTATAGTCCTGGGGCCGGAAATGCCCCCGCTCTGGGGCCCTATGATTTTACATAGACTAATATAGGGAAAAGCTTAAAAATCTTCTTCTCTGAAACCACAAGGCCTGGGTCTTTGATATTTGGTATGAAGCTGCATCTAGTGGACCTCTATCAAGATTATTCAAATTATAGCCCTGATACCAAAAATGTCCCCGCTCCGGGGTCCTTGGTTTTACATAGACTTATATAGGGAAATCTTTAAAAGGCCAAGGCCTTTGATATTTAGTAAGGAGCTTTATCTAGTGGACCTCTGCCAAGATTGTTCAAATTATAGACCTGGGGCCACAAATGCCCCCACCCCGGGGCCCTTTGGTTTTACATAGATTTATATAGCCCCGGGGCCATTTGGTTTTGCATAAGCTTATGTAGGGAATATCTTTAAAAAAAATCTTCTTCTCTGAAACGGCAAAGCCCAGGTCTTTGATATTTGATGTGTAGCTTCATCTAGTGGACCTTTGCCAAGATTGTTCAAATTATAGCCTTTGTTGATGTTTGGTATGAAGCTTCACCTTTAAGACCTCTCTCAACAGTATGCACATTAAAGCCCTGGGGCCAATAATGGCCCTCTCTGGGGCCCACTTGTTACACTATGGATCAGGTGAGCGATCCAGGGCCATCATCCAGGGCCATCATGGCCCTCTTGTGTTTTATATTAGGATCACTTTTTGTCTGTCATCCGTGCGTAAACAATTTCTTCAAACGACATCTCCTCCTAAACCACTGATCGGATTTTGACGAAACTTCACAGGAATGATCCTTAGGTGGTCTCCTTTCAAAGTTGTTCAAATGGTTCCGGTCCATTGCACATATAGGTCACAGCAGCAAAAAATAGATTTTTTTTTTCATCGAAAACTTAAAAAATCTTCTTCTCTGAAACCGCAAGGCCAAGGTCTTTGATATTTGGTATGAAGCTTCATCTAGTGGACCCCTACCAAGATTGTTCAAATTATATTGCTGGGGCCAAAAATGCCCCCGCCCGGGGCCCTTTGGTTTTACATGGGCTTATATAGGGAAAATCTTCAAAAATCTTCTTCTCTGAAACCGCAAAGCCCAGGTCTTTGATATTTGGTATGAAGCTTCATCTAGTGGACCCCTACCAAGATTGTTCAAATTATAGTGCTAGGGCCAAAAATGCCCCCGGCCCGGGGCCCTTTGGTTTTACATGGGCTTATATAGGGAAAATCTTTAAAAATCTTTTTCTCTGAAACCGCAAGGCCAAGGTCTTTGCTATTTGGTATGAAGCTTCATCTAGTGGACCCCTACCAAGATTGTTCAAATTATAGTGCTGGGGCCAAAAAAGCCCCCGGCCCGGGGCCCTTTGGTTTTACATGGGCTTAAATAGGGAAAATCTTTAAAAATCTTCTTCTCTGAAACCGCAAGGCCCAGGTCTTTGCTATTTGGTATGAAGCTTCATCTAGTGGACCCCTACCAAGATTGTTCAAATTATAGTGCTGGGGCCAAAAATGTCCCCGCCCCGAGGCCCTTTGTTTTCACAAAGGCTTGTGTAGGGAAAACCTTTAAAAATCTTCTTCTCCGAAACTGCAAGGCCCAGGTATTTGATATTTGGTATGATGCTTCATCTAATGGACCTCTACCAAGATTGTTCAAATTATAGCCCTGGGGCCAAAAATGCCCCCGCTCCGGGGCCCTTTGGTTTTACATAGACTTACATGTATATAAGGAAAATCTTGAAAAATCTTCTTCTCTGAAACCACAAGGCCTAGGTCTTTAATATTTGGTATGAAGCTTCAGCTAGTGGACCTCTACCAAGATTGTTCAAATTATAGTCCTGAGACTAAAAATGCCCCGCCTCGGGGGCCCTATGGCTTTACATAGACTTACATAGGGAAAATCTTTATAAATCTTCTTCTGTGAAACCACAAGGCCTAGGTCTTTGATATTTGGCGTGAAATTTTCATCTAGTGGACCTCCTTCAAGATTGTTCAAATTATAGACCTGAGGCCAAGAATGCCCCCGCGCAGAGACCCTTTGGTTTTACATAGACTTACATAGGGAAATCTTTAAAATATCTTCTTCTCTGAAACAGCAAGGCCCATGTCTTTGATATTTAGTATGGCGCTTCATCTAGTGGACCTCTACCAAGATTGTTCAAATTATAGTCCTCGGGCCACAAATGCCTCCGCCCCGGGGCCCTTTGGTTTTACATAATCTTATATAGAGATAATCTTTGCAAATCTTCTCTGAAACAGCAAGGCCCAGGTCTTTGATATTTGGTGTGAAGCTTCATCTAGTGGACCTCTATCAAGATTGTTTAAATTATAGCCCTGAGGCCAAAAATGCCTCCGCCCCGGGGCCATTTGGTTTTACATAGGCTTATGTAGGGAATATCTTTAAAACATATTCTTCTCTGAAACCGCAAGGCCCAGGACTTTGATATTTGGTGTGTAGCTTCATCTAGTGGACCTTTGCCATGATTGTTCAAATTATAGCCTTTATTGATATTTGGTATGAAGCTTCACCTTTTTAAACCTCCCTCAACCATATGCACATTATAACCCTGGGATCAATAATGGCCCTCCCGGGGGCCCACTTGTTACTATATGGATCAGGTGAGCGATCCAGGGCCTTCATGGCCCTCTTGTTTCTTATTTCTCCTCAAAATATAGATTGTTGGCACTCGCTAGAATCGCCCCATGGAGGCGGTTCTAACGAGAAGCCACAATCTATCTTTTAGAGCAGAAATAAGAAATAATAAGGTTTACCCCTGTAAACCCCGGTTTTATTGTATAAAAGTGGGGTTCAAGGGGGTCAGACTTATATAGGCGTGTTTTCCTGATGACTAGTCCACATGGTGATTTTTGTTTTCAAATAATTTCAATAAAACTGCTGACAATGTTTACAATACACATTTTAAAGTCAAATACTCTTTCAGAACTGTTATTGTAGTAAAGAATTTCGTTTTTTTTTCCTTCTCCTGTAAAAGTATGAAAAGTGCAGATAGAATAGTTTTGCACTAAAGTCTCGATACATGTATGTGTGCAGACTTTAAGAATCGCATGCTAGTCAGACGGATCACATGTTATTGCTTTTTTTTTTCGCATGCTGATGATGATGATGATGATGATGATGATGGTAGTTCACTCAAATCTTTAAATTTTACTTGTTGGAGGTGAAATTGACGATTTATGTTTTCATTGTATTTAATTGTTTTGCAGGTGAAAATCAGGCAGCCGACTATTGTAAGTCATTGTTTTATTCTATGAATTTAGTTAACCTAGAAAAACTTGAACTGGGTGGAAATAAAATAGCTCTTCCCATATATCGGCATAAACTGAAAAAAAAATGGATCCGCATCACGTGTACAAAGTAGAAGTAAAACAAAGATCAGGAATTGATACAATTAACTTACTCCACCCATAAAAGACACCAACGGGAAAGAAATACAAACATTAAGCGACCAGACCATAATGGAAACCTAAACAAAGGAAGGCCATAAGGACAGTTACTTTCCCACAAAATGGCCATATGGCCATCCAAAATTAAAAGACACAAGTGATACACACAGTAAGTAACAAACAACAACATAAATAAATCGCCACAGAAGAGCCGCCTTGGAACGGTCAGTGGAAGATTTCCACTGGGGGGCTTACATCGATTTTACGTGGCCACAATCCTCGCCCTTACTTCTGTCGCGATTTAGACAAATAATTTGTTCAGTCCGCATGAAGGCCTCCTAACTCATCAGTGCAACATCTCCGTGAACACAAAAATCAAAGAACCACAGAGGTGAGACAACGGTGAGGACTCGACAGCAAGAAACCACTGAAATGCTGGAGCAAAAGAAAACCAACAGTTAGACTCCGATGAGCCCGACCAGAGACAGAGCATCAGGCACCAACCAGCATTATCTCTCTAATTCTCAATAAGCCTTTACGTTGGAGCCGTCATAGAATCTGAGGCCTGACCCACCGGCGTGCAAATAAAGAGGGAAGCAAAGTTGCCAACCGTGATTGGGTTAACTACCATGCATGCAGTCTGTCGTATAATATCCATGTTGTACCCAATCTTTTTATATCGAAGAATGATTTTACGAAATTGGGTGCTGAAGTCATTGCGGTTATATATTTTTCTGAATTTATATACTAAATTCGGGTTCCGATAGACCTTGTTGCAGAAGAGATTTAAGTCCAATATTGAATTTTGAAATTAAATCAGAATGGCGTCTATAAAATCTTGAAAAGGCTTTGCGTAGTTTATGGTACCGATAACCCTGACAAGTCCGGTAAATAAAGACCCCCTAACCCCACTTTATATTGAGAAAACTGGGATTTACGGGGTAAAACATTATATTCTTTATTTCTGCTCCAAGACATAGCTTGTGGGTGCTCGATAAAACTGCCTCAATGAGGCGCAGAACCTATGTTTGGAGTATAAATAAGAAATAAATCACAATTTTTCTTCTTAAAAATGCCTTTTTTGAGGTTTGAAAAATGTACAAAATTACACGGATATATTATCGTTATGGGATTTGCGGCAATATAAGACTAACACCACCTTGGTGAACAACACATACTAGTAAGAGTCTTGAAATTTTACACATGTAAACAGGATGCATTAATTGTTCAAGCAGTGAACATTACAATTGTGCTGATCAGACGGCACTAATACGCAGGTTGATCTCTCTTTTTTGCGTTTGGAAATGGCCAGAAAAAATAATAAAAATGTTTTATCATGACGTAGTGCCTTTTTCCTGTATTATTCTTATTATAATCATTATATTTTACTTATTTATTCATTTAATTATTTAGATTACGGATCCTCACCTACACAAATACACTGTAAAAATGAAAACTTAAGAAGAAAAATGGTGACATTTTTCTTATTCCTGTTCAACATTTAGATTGTGGGTACACGTTAGAGGGCATTACGACAACACACCCGTGCGACATAGTGCATTTTACATCTCCAAAATCGCTACTTTTCTGATGAAAATCCGTGATTGTTTCCTTATTAATAATGCAAACATAGGTTGTGGGTGCTCTTTAGAACCGCCTCTTTGAGGTGGTTCTAACGAGTACTCACAACCTATTTTTTGAAGCAGAAATAACGAAATAATGTATAACCCCTTACTCTGTATAAGGTGGTTTTTAGGGCGGTGTTCATTTCACGGCCACAATCTATATATTTTAGAGCAGAAATAAGAAGATAAGAATCCAACATGGCTGTTTATGTAAGATAGGGTTATCTCACCCAAGGGGTCTGAATTTCAACCAGGGACGAGGCATTGCAAAATTCCTTTTTGCAATTCAGACTCCGAGGGTGCGATTTCCTTATCCTATATAAACAGACTCATGATGTATTATTCTTCTCCCCTTATTTAGGCCAAAAGCGTATCCACGGAGAAAGCAACTGAAGGGAAAAAGCAACTTTTTATCCATAATAGAAGCGGTAAGGAATCGATACAATTAACCCACATCACCCATCAGAGACACCAAAGGGAAAGAAACACAAACATGAACCAACAGACCCTAATGGAAACATCAATAGCGGAAAGCCGAAAGGACAGTTACTTTCCCACAAAATGGCCAATAGGCTATCCAAAATAAAATAATATAAGCGACACAAACATCCAAAGACAAACCATAACAAAAATAAACCGCGACAGAAGCCATGTATTTTTCGGCATCAACATCGATACAGCGAAAGAGACCGCCTATGATTAGTAAATTCTCTTACCGAAAAAATCATCGCCGTACCACTTGCACAACTGTGAATGGTTTATTTACATTTAAAATAACCTTGAAGGTCGCACACTCAGAGCTTATAGTCTTTCCAAACGTAGTGAGACGTGACTGCACTTTTAATTTTGGGTAAGTCTGTGTTTTTGGTAAGTCGCCTTCAGTGATTTTACATTGGGCGATATAGTTTTACTGAATTTCGTTCTGCATCATATTAACCACTTAGCCACGACTGCTACATAATGGCATTATAAAAAATATATATTTATAATTTTAAATCCTGTGAAAAAAAAGACATCCGAAACCCGCTTCCCCTAAAACATGGAATAGTCTTGTCACGCTTGAACGTTGAACTCTCAAATGCCGTTGATAAACTATACGTCATAAACACATAGGAAAATCCAAAGTGTAAACAAATAAGTAAACAGACAAATAAGTAATGAATTGAAAATGCATTGTCTTGAAGGCGACTCACCTCAAACATAGACCAGTCCAAAATTAAAAGTGCAGTCACGTCTCACTGCGTTTTGAAAGACTATAAGCTCTGAGTGTGCGACCTTCAAGGTTATTTTTTAATGTAACGAAACCATTCACAGTTGTGCAAGTGGTACGGCGACGATTTTTTTGGTAAGAGTATTTACTTATCATAGGCGGTCTCTTTCGCTGTATCCATTTTGAAGCCGAAGAATGCATGAATAAAAATGTTATTATTTTTCCTTTCAGTTGCTTTCTCTATAGTACTCGCTTTTGGCCTAAATAATGAGAGAAAAATAATCCATCATGTATCTGTTTATGGATTAGGAAATCTCAACCTCGAGGCCTGAATTGCAACCAGGGATTCGGCAAAGCCTCGTCCCTGGTTGAAATTCAAACCGTTCAGTTTATTGAATTATAACTAACATATACTTCAAATCAAAAACAAGAGCACCGCATGCGGGTGCCAACGCTCGGCTGCAAAAATTCTAAGTCGAAAAAGGGGCACATCTGTGCCAAAATATTTTGAGTGTTGCCTCACCTATTGGTATGAGTTCCCCTTTTCATAATGAACAACTAGTCCGAGTTTCAAGTAAATATGTTTAGTAATGACAGAGATATTACAAAATGTCCAAGTTTTTTTTTGCAAAAATTCTAAGTCGAAAAAGGGGCATAACTTTGCCAAACATATGTTTAGGGTTACCTCACCTATTGGTACGAGTTCCCCTTTTCATAATGAACAACTAGTGCGAGTTCCAAGTAAATATGTTTAGTAATGACAGAGATATTATAAAATGTCGAAGTTTTTTTTTTCAAAATTCTAAGTCGAAAGAGGGGCATAACTTTGCCAAAAATATGTTGACGGATACCTCACCTATTGGTATGAGTTCCCCATTTCATATTGAACAACCAGTCCGAGTTTCAAGTAAATATGTTCAGTAATGACAAAGATTTTACAAAATGTCCAAGTGTTTGCACGACGACGCATACGCAGACGACGACGACACCAGAGCTATGACAATACCTCGTTGTTTTCTTCGAAAACAGCCGAGCTAACAAGCAGTTTAAACTATTTTACTGCGGCGGAATACTGTAAACGCGCAGGTTTTCATTTTCAAACTGTCAGAATAATAGTCACTCACGATATTTTCTCCGTTTTTTTGGATTAATTTTTGGACTATAGTGACTGAAATTGGTCTTTCACTGTAGCTGGTGTTGTGCCGTGTGGCGGCCGTAAAACGTTTCCCCGTACATAGTGCAGATTATATCTTCTGGTCCTTTGGGATCATTGAGTTCATTTGGTATCATTTTGAAAATGGAGTTCTGCTTAAGCCGGTGCTGGAGGGCGTGGCCTGTGTTGCACATTTCAAAACTGGTCATGAACAGACTCAATAAAACCGAGTCTGCTATTTTCGTTTACTTGGTATATGCCTTGCTTCCAAAGGATCTAACTTCAGAACTTATTTATTTTCACTGTAGCTAGTGTTGTGCCGTGTGGCGGCCGTAAAACGTCTCCCCGTACATCCGCATAGTGAAGATTATATTTTCTGGTCCCTTGGGATCATTGAGTTCATTTGGTATCATTTTCTGGTCATTAAGAGACTCAATAAAACCGAGTCTGCTATTTTCGTTTACTTGGTGTATTCCTTGCTTCCAAAGGATCTAATTCAGAACTTATTTATGTTGCAATTAATCGTGGTACTGCAAGTGAACCTGTCTTCAACTGTATTTTTGGTTGAATTGTTCACGGTGCGGCGCGGGCGAACCTCCCTGGGATATGGCTGAACAGTTTGACATCGGAACGGATTCAGATCGCTGGAGCTTGATATTGATGGAAGCAAGTTTTCTAGCACTTGTACCGGTCTTTGACAGTATGTTTGAAATAGCCACACAGAGAACACTGTGCCAATATGCACAGGAGTTCATAGAAGAAAGCTGTCACGTGGTCATTTAAGAAATAAATTTCTTCTATAAGCGGAGGATCTATCTTGTATAAGTAAAAAGTAGGAGAAATATTAGGTTTACCCCAGGCCTGTACACTCTAGTTTTACTGAACAAATTACTTGTCTACATCGCGCCGGAATAAGGGCGAAGATTGTGGCCACTTGAAACAATTTAGCTCCCCCCCCCCCACACACACACACGTGTGTAATTCGTTTCACTGTCCGATTCAAGGCAGTATTTTTGTCTTTGACTGTGTGTATCGCTTAAATTATTTTGTTGTTGATAGCAAATTGGCCATTTTGTGGGAAAGTAATTGTCCTTTTGTCTTCCCGCCATTGATGTTTCCATTAGGGTCTCGATGTTTCATGTTTGTGCTTCTTTCCCTTTTGAGTCTCTGACCGGAGCTGTGGGTTAATTGTATCGATTCCTGATAATTGCTTTCTCTTCTATTTTTCTGTATAAAAGTGGGGCTCAAGGGGGGTAAAATTATATAGGCATATTTGCGTGATGCATATTTATTTATCCATTTTATTTTTATTATCATTACTATTTGTTTATCTATTTATTTCTTCGTTTATCTATTTATGTTTCGTCAATTCATTTATCGAGATATTCTTGGGTTTAAGATCTACATGATGGAATAAATGCGTTTGACCCTTTCATTTCAACCATTTTAGCTCACCTGAGCGCTCAGTGTGCTATTCTGATAGGGTTGTCATCCGGCGTCTGTCAACATTTGACATCTCCTAAACCACTGGGCCAATTTGAACTAAACTTCACCACAATGATTCTTAAAGGTACTTACTGAAAGGTGTTCAACGACTTGAAATCCAAGCAGAACTCTGGTTGCCATGGCAAAAAATAGGGGAAAATTAGCCAAAAAAACTTAAAAAAAAATCGTCTTGTCTGAAACCAGAAGGCCCATGTCTTTGATACTAGGTATAAAGCTTCTTCTAGGGGACCTCTACCGGGATTGTTCAAAATATAGCTCTGTGGCCACGAATGGCCGCGCCCAGAGATCCTCCGGTTTTACATAGACTTACATAGGGAAAATTCTTTAAAAGTCTTGGTATGAAGCTTCATCTAATGCACCTCTACCAAGATTGTTCAAATTAAAGCCCTAGATACAAAAATGGCCCCGCCCGGGGATCCACCGGTTTTACATGGGCTTGTATAAGGAAATCATTTAAAAACATTCTCTGAAACCGTAAGGCCCAGGTCTTTGATATTTGGTATGAAGCTTCATCTATTGGACCTCTACCAAGATGGTTCAAATTATAGCCCTGGGCCAAATTTGTCACCGCCCTGGGGCCTACCTGTGTTACATGGGTTTGTATAGGGAAATGTTTGAAATTTGGTAAAAAGCTTCATCTAGGGGACCTCTGCCAATTCCGCTAGGGGACCTCTACCAAGATTGTTCAAATGATAGCACTGGGGCGAAACAATGGCTACTCCCAGAGATCCACAGGTTTTACATAGACATATATAGTGAAACGCTTTAAACAGGTTCTTGTCAGATACGAGAAGGCCCAGGTCTCTGATATTCGGTATTAAACATCATCTTGTGGTCATCTACCAATATTGTTCAAATCATACCCCAGTGGCCAAAAAATGGTTCCCTGCCCCGGGGCCCACCGGTTTAACATGAAATTGTATAGGGAAATCCTTTAAAAATATTCGAAACCACAGGGCCAAGGCTTTTGCTTTGTGGTATGAAGCTTCATCTGGGGGACCTCTACCAAGATTGTTAGAATTATAGCCCTTGGGCGAAAAAATTGCCGCGCCCGAGGCCCACCTGTTTTACATAAACTTATATAGGGAAAACCTTTAAAAGGCCTCATCTCTGAAACCGTAAGGCCCATGTCTCCGATATTTGGTATGAAGCTTCACCTGGTAGACCTCTACCAAGAATATTCAAATTATAGCCCTGGGGCCAAAAATGGCCCGGCCCTTGGGCATCCGGCTTTACCTGGGCGTGTATAGGGAAATCCTTTAAGAATCTTCGTCTCTGAAACTGTAGGGCCCAGGTCTTTGGTATTTGGTATAAAGCTTCATCTAGGGGACCTCTACCAAGATGGTTCAAATTATAATACCGGGGCCAAATATGGCCGCGCACAGAGACCCATCGGTTTTACATAGACTTACATAGGAAAAAACAAACTTTAAAAATCTTCTTCTCTGAAACCGCTGGGCCCAGGTCTTTGATATTTGGTATGAATCTTTATCTAGTGGACTTCTACCAAGTTCGTTCAAATTATAGCCATGGGTCCAGAAATAGCCCCGCCCCAGGGCCCACCTTTTTACATGGGCTTGTATTGGGAATTCCTTTAAAAATCTTCTTCTCTTAAACCGTAGGGTCAAGGTCTTTGATATTTGGTATAAAGCTTCATCTAGTGGACCTCTACCAAGATTGTTCAAATTATAGTCCTGGGGCCAAAAACGGCCCCGACCTGTGGCCCACCGTTTTTACCTTGGCTTGTTTAGGGAAATCCTTTAAAAAAATTATTCTCTGAAACCAAAGGGCCCACGTCTTTGATATTTGGTATGTAGCTTCATCTAGTGGACCTCTACCGAGATTATTCAAATTATAGCCCTAGGGCCAAAAGTGGACCCGCCCCGTTGTCCACTGGTTTTACATAGACTTATATAAAGAAACCCTTTAAAAATCTACTCCTCTGAAAGCGCTAGACCGATGTCTTTGATGTTTGGTATGAAGTCTCATCTAGGGACCCTTTACCAAGGTTGTTCAAATTATAGCCCTTGGGCAAAAAATAACCACGCTCAGAGACTCACTCTGTTTACATAGACTTTTGTTGTGAAACCCTTTAAAAAGGTTCTTGTCTGAAACCAGAATGCCCAGGTGTTTGATATTTGGTATGAAGCATGATTTTGTGGGCGTCTGTTGTTCAAATCATAGCCAAGTGTCCAAAGATGGCCTCTGTCCCCGTGGCCACCGGTTATAATGGGCTTGTATAGGGAAATCCTTTTTTAAAAAATTCCCCTCTGAAACCACAGGGCCCAGGTCTTTGATATTTGGTATGAAGCATCATCTAGGAATGTTCAAATTATAGCCTTTGGGCGAAAACTTGCCGCGCCAGAGGCCCACTGGTTTTACATAGACTTATTTAGAGAAAACCTTTGAAAACCTCTTCCCTTTAACCGTGTGGCCCAGGCCCTTGATATTTGGTATGAAGCTTCATCTAGTGCATCTGTGCCACGATTGTTCAAATGATAGCCCTAAGGCAAACACGGCCCCGCCCTGAAGCCCAGAGGTTTTACATGAGCTTCTGTAGGCAAATCCTTTAAAAATCTTCTTCTCTGACACCGCAGGGCCTTTGATATTTTGGATAAACCTTTATTAAGGGGACCTCTACCAAGATTATTCACATTATAGCCCTGGGGCCAAAAATGGCAGCGCCAAGAGACCCACCGGTTTTACATAGATTTACATAGAAATACTTTAAAAATACTCTTCTTTGAAACCGCTTGGCCCAGGTCTTTGATATTTGGTATGAAGCTTTATCTAGTGGAGCTCTTCCAAGTTTGTTCAAATTATAGCCCCGAGGCCAAAAATAGCCCCGCCCTGAGGCCCATCGGTTTTGCATTGGCACGTATAGTAAAATCTTTTGAAAGTTTTCTGAACTGAAACCGTAGGGCCCAAGACTTTGATATTTGGTATGAAGCTTCACATCTAGTGGACCTCTACTGAGAGTGTTCAAATTATAGCCCTGTGACCAAAAATGGCCCCGCCCCTTGGTCCATTGGTTTTGCATAGACGTATATAAGGAAACGCTTATCAAATCTTCTTCTCCAAAACCGCAAAGCCCATGTCTTTGATTTTTGGTATGAATCTTCATCTAGGGGACTTCTGCCAAGATTGTTCAAATCTTAGCCCTGGGGCCAAAAATGGCCCCGCCCTGGGGCCCCCATGCTTAACACGGACTTGAGTAGGGAAAACATTTAAAAATCTTCTTGTCTTAAATTAGAAGGCCCAAGTCTTTGACATTTGGTGTGTAGCTTCACCTAATGGACCATTACGAAAGATGTTCAAATTATAGCCCTCGGGCCAATTTAAATTGGCTCGCCTTAGAGATCACTAAATTGGCCCTGCCTTATGGATCAAATTTTTTCATAGACCCTTATAGGGAAGTACACTTTCCTGAGTTATGACCTTTTGAAAATATTTGGATGAAATATTAACAGCAAAACATCCCAAAAACTATTAAAGCTAGAGCCTGGGAAGTTGATGAATGGATCGCTAGTAAACATCTACAAAAGCCTGATACTTTGTTTCTGAAAGCCTTTTGTCTCTAATTTTAATGTCACTGCTGTTGCTGTCAGAACAGACATCACGAACACACGCATATGGTAAATGCATGGTTAGTTTCTTTAATAATAAAATATTATCGGTGAGCCTTAGACAATTTTATAGGGGCGAGATTTAGCGAGTCCCTATGAAATTGTTGCGGAGAACCGATTATATTTTATTATTGAAGACACTAATCATGTATTTGGTTTATCACGAACCCACGCATATCTAATTTTGACCCGGTTAGAACGCTCATTATTTAGTATTAGGTCCCTCACCACTGTGGTAGACATTACGAAAACACGCCGCCGAAAAAAAGAAAATTTTAAGATGATTTTTTTTTTTTTTATAATTTTCTTAAATCTGCTCAAATTATAGATTGTGGGTACTCGTTAGAACCGCCTCTAATCCAAGAGTAAAACAATACTTGTTGGTATTCTACTTGCCACTCCCTTCGATTTGATATGCCACATATCTATGTTTTGAAAAAAAAATGATTTTTTTCGATTAGATATGCCACATAACTATGTTTTGAAAAGATTTGATTTTTGCAACACCCGCCCACCCCCGACCCCGCTAAATCCGACTCCTAGGCATAACCTAGGCTTCACAGCCAAAATCCCGTTGAATATGTTTTATATCCTTCTGTTACTAAGTACATGTGCAAAGTTTGGTTTCAAAATCAATAAAATTGAATTTGTAATTTAATTTTATTGATATCTCACCTCTTGATCCCTCCTCAGGGCCCCTGGGGCGGGGCGAAAATAAATATGCTGATGAACACTCCATTCATGTATCCAACCCGCACACCAAATTTAGTTGGATTCCGGATAACAGTTTAGCAGGAAATAGCCGGACGGATATGCGGGCAGGCGGTCGGGCTGAGGGAGGCGATTTCAATATCCCCCCTTTTCTTCGAAAAACGTGGGGATAATGATCTTGAACGGGCAGTAAAAACACTATATATTAAGACAACGCACATTGAAAGTATTATGCTCTAGCTTGTTAGTGATTGCTATATTTTGCTTGGTGAAAACTTCAACTCTGCCAAAGTCTGAAAAATTCATTTATACTGTGTGTGCTTTTTTTCTAGAATTTAATCAGTTATTCTGTCGTATTGTCTGATTTAGTCTTCTGCTTGGATCTGTTTGTTTTCACCGTAAATGTTAACGGACTAGCTTGGGAAATCAAAGCTCCTCATTGTGAGGGAATTTCTGTCAGACCTGTGAAGAGGTGATTCCTTCCGCCTTTCCTAAGTTATGACCCTCGTGAAAACTTGACTGCAGAATATCTAAAAAATATTAAAGCTAGGCCCTGAAAGTTAATCAGTTGCTTGCTAATGATATATAGATGACCTTGTTATATTTTGAGGAATTTCCGAAAAACGCTTCATACGATATGACCCTTTGTAAATTTGGGCATTTGAACAGTGCATGCTTTGTGATACATAGCATAACTTTAGAAACAAGTATGCTACGCATCACGTGAACAAGTCCGTGAAATGAAGACCCCCCTACACCAAACTTTATATAGAGAAAATTTGGGTATACAGGGGTTAACATTATTTTCCTTATTTCTGCTCCAAGATATAGGTTGTGGGTACTCTTTTGAACCGCCTCTCTGAGGCGGTTCTAACGAGCGCCCTCAAACTATGTTTTGACCATTTATAACAAAACTATCAAGGATTTTCATCAGAAAATTAGCCATATTGGAAATGTGAAAAATGCACTATGTCGCACGGGTGAGTTATCGTAATGGTTTTGAAATTCAATTTATGGATTCCTCAAGAACAAATACATGTAGCTGACATGTATTTTTTCACGTCTCAGGATTAAGCCCCTAACCTGAGTTATGACCCTTTGAAAAAGTTTCGGTGTGATATTGTCAGAAAAATATCTCAAAAATCGATTAAACCTAGAGCCTTGAAAGTTGAAAAGTGGATTGCTAATGATGGGTAAATGATATGTCAAATTATTAACGAAATTCCAAAAAAAAATCCAAAAAAAAAAAAAAAACACTTCATGAGTTATGGTGCTCTGTAAATTTGGGCATTTTTAAATAGCATGCTTTGTCTTTAGAGCCATGTATGCTGGGGTTTTGAAATTTCATATACGGATTTCTCATTACAAAATAGTAAACATGTGTTTTTACGCATCAGGATTATGCCCTTTTTCTGAGTTACGGCCCTTTGAAAAAACAAGAGCCCCGCAAGCGGGGCATTATACGCCCGTGGCAATTAATAAGATGGAGCATTTATATACTGACTGTTGTACAAGTTTGGTTTTGGAGAATGGATGTGATCATTGAAGAAATAAGAACAATAATATGCGGATACCCATCCTTATCTGTGGCTGTGTAAATGCAGAGTCATCCATTACATTCCTCGTCTACTTGTATATATATAATATATATAATACTCAAAGTTTGATAGGGATCACATTTTATATACCAAATTGTGTACTGAAAATTTAAAATTTCTTGACAGAATTTGTACTCGGTATATTGATAAATATCTTAAGCAGAAACTCATGTGCAGATCAGTACTCATAAAAGTCCACACTTCTCACACTTCGCAAATGTATTCATGCACCCCCAAAATCTTGCGTAGCACTGCTTTCCAATAGACGAATCAAACATGTCAGTGTTCCTTTACCAAGGGTAAAAAAGGACTTCATTTGATTTGTGAAACACTAAAATGCCTAGAGGACAATTAAGAAACTGTCTGAGCCCCGAAGAAATGAATCGTGGCGTCGGAATATTGGAATCTGGCGTCTCTCAATGTCGTGTTACTGAGATTTTGAATGTGTCTCAGAGCGTGGTTTCCCGAATGTGGACTCGGCATCTTACCCACGGAAATCATTCACACAGACACGGCGGGGTCGAGAAAGGGCTACAACTCAACGTCAGGGCCGTTTCTTGTTGATTCAGTCTCGACGTCAACGGTTCCTGAACGCTACGCGTTTGCATAACGAGCTTAGGAACGGAACTGGAGTACGAATTTCGTCACAAATTGTCAGAAACAGGCTCCACGAATTCGGTCTGAATGCCATGAGGCCTGTTGTACGTGCTCCGTTGACGGGACAGCACGTGCAAGACCGGTTGGACTTTGCCAGAACTGACGTCAGGTGGACAGTTCGTGACTTGACGCCAGTACTGTTTACTGAGGAGTCCAGATTCTGTCTAGACATCACTTATAAACGTCAGTTAGTGTGGCGATTGTCTTAAGAACGATTCGATGACTTGAATGTGGCAGAGCATGATCGCTATGGAAAGGGGTCAGTGCTGGTTAGGGCTGGGATAAGCGTGAACTGTAAAACTGACTTGTACGTCGTTGAAAACGGAACGTTAATGACAATGAGGTACTGTAATGATACTCTTGATGAGTTTGTGAGACCATATGCAGATGCTATCGGCCGGGACTTTATTCTAATGGACGATAATGCCCGCCGAAACCGTGCCAACGTCACTGATTCCTATCTGGAACGTGAGACAATCGTTCGTATGGACAGGCCTGCTCGGTCACCGGACTTAAATCCGATTGAGCATGCGCGGGATATGCTACAGCGTGCTGTTTCAGCCCGACCTGTGCATCCGAGGACTTTACAGGCGCTCAAAGATGCATTGGTTGCTGAATGAAAGCTGATTCCACAAAACCGGATACAGACTCTGATTACGAACATGCGCAGGCGATGTCGTACTGTAATTGATGCCCGTGGACGCCATACACGTTATTAGGCACTTTTGTCTAAACAAATTTGGAAATTTGTGAAAAATCAGTTGTTCAAATCCCTTCGTGTTACAGCAAATTTTAGGGGTGCCAAGACGGTTGCTGTTGTCACGCTTGAATGAGTACCAGTTGACAAAATTAATCACTAGGTTTTGTGAAGGATACGTTTTCTATCAATATGTATAAAATTTGGATTCAGCTGATTAATTTTTTCAAAAATTGTTTTGCATTAAAAAAGTGATCCCTATCAAACTTTGAGTAGTATATAATATGTCTGTATTAAACTATATTTAAGCATGGCGTATTCTCTAGTTGCCGCCAAACCAAGTATGTACTACCTCATTATGTAAGAATATGTATGTTTATTTTGTTTTGTTTGTTTGATCTGAGGTTTAACGTCCCCGTCAACACTGTCAAGGTCATTTTGGAGACGTTGCTTTCAATTTTATGGGACTTTAACCCGACATTGAGATGAAATGACACCTCAAGGCCTGTCGCCCAATGAAACCAATAGGGTGTATAAGCATGGACGGTCCGACACGCACCGCTTTACCTGGGCAGGATTAGATCCTCTAAGCGGTTTACCAGTACTCGTGTGCGGCCGGATTTCAGCTCTCCGTGGAAGCATCATGCAGCCCATCTATTTCGTCAAGCCCAGATGGGCGGGCGCCGTTGTTTATTTTGTAAGTACATGTCATTATGAAGGCATGCCTGTACGAATACATTGTCAGTTAATTGAAAAAAGTAAGATGAAAAATTGTCATATTTTTCTTATTTCTGCTCAGGGTGTGGATTGCGGGGGCTCGCTGGTGCCGCCTCAAAGAGGCGGTTCCATTGAGTACCCACGGTCTTTGTTTTTGGGCGGATATAAGAGAAATAGTGTTTACCCCTGGGAACCCCGGTTTTCTTATATAAAGGTGGAGTTCGGGGGCCAACATTATATAGGCATGTTTTTTAAATTATGGATTGTTTTTTTTTTTTTTTTTTTTTTTGTTTGTTTTTTTTTTTTTTGTTTTTTTTTTCGGTGTGAAACACGTGTTGTGGGTACCCATTAGAGTCACTTTTTCAAGAACTAAAGCTTTCCAAGATAGTTATTTTATTTCAATAATTAAACTTTGGAACGAACATCCTCCCGAACGTTCTTATGCAACCTCGCTATACGCATTTAACAGGATACTAAATAAATCATTACCTAAACCAACAAACGGGCCTCCGTGGCCTAACGGATAAGAGCGCTGACTCTTAAACATTAGGTCTCTCACCGCTGTGGGTTCGAGCCTCGCTCGGGTCACATGTGAGACGCCAAGTTCTGCAACGGAAGGTCAGGTGGTTTTTCTCCGGGTACTCTGGTTTTCGCCCACCTCTGATTAACGATCGGCTCGATATGAGTGAAATAATCTTGAAAGGGCCGTAAAACCAAAACCAAAAAAAAAAAACAAAAAAAAAAAACACCTAAACCAACAAAACACTATGCATATGGACAAATAAAATAAAATATAATCCTATGTCAATAAAGAAACTCCCAAAGTTAGCTAAATAACGACTTGCACTGATGAGTTAGGAGGCCTTCATGCGGACTGAGGAAATTATTTGTCTAAATCACGATGGAAATCAGGGCGAGGATCGTGGCCACGAGGGATCGATTTAAGCCCACCCCCCCACCCCCCCCCCCCCCCCCCGGTGGGGTTCGTTTCCGCTGACCATTCCAGGGAGGTTCTTCTGACGCGATTTATTTTTGTTATGGTTTGTCTTTGGGTGTTTGTACGCTTCTGTTATTTTTATTTGGATAGCCTGTTGGCCATTTTGTGGGAAAGTAACTGTCCTTTTGGCTTTCCGCTGTTGGTTGTTCCCTTGGGTCTGTTGTTGCATGTTTGTGTTTCTTTCCCTACGGTGTCTCTGATGGGAGCTATGGGTTGATTGTATCGATTCCTGATAATTGCCTTTACTTCTATTTTTAGCTCACCTGTCACGTAGTGACAAGGTGAGAATTTGTGATCACATTTTGTCCGTCGAGTGTCGTGCGTTCGTCCGTCCGTCCGTGTGTGCGTGCGTCCGTAAACAATTTCAAATAAGTATATCTCTTATACACCCAAGGCCAATCTTGATCAAATTTCATTAGAAGCATCGTCAGGTAGGGGGAAAGGCTCCATAAGGTTTTTGGGCTGATCAGATTGGAATTTTGGTTGCCATGTAAACAAAAAGGTCCCATAGACTTATAATGGGGAAAACGACGTCTCCACTTTTTCTCGGCCATTTCTTATCCGATCTTCATCAAACTTGCAGATAACCAGAAGTGGCTTACAGTCTACGTCGAGTTCGAATTTGGGCTGCACGGGACAAACAGCTTTGGAGTTACCTGCCCTTGAGCTTAAATATAAGTGAACAAGAGGGCCTAATGGCCCTATATCGCTCACCTGTGTACCAGAAAATTATTAGTGTAGGAGACGACTTGACATTGCTGCACTAACTATCTAAGCTCTGGGCCTTATGGCTTCGAAGATTTTTGAAGCTTTGGTCCATTATAAGTCTAAATGAGCTAAAGGGCCCATTTGGACCGAAGGGACCGGGTTAGCAGGATTTATGTAGGTGACTATTTTATGTTGCTAGATACTAAATATCTAATCTGTGTGCTTCACAGTTTCAGAGTAGAAGATTTTTGAAGCTTTTCTCCATTATGAGTCTATGGGAGCTAAAGGGGTCCCAGGGCATGGTCCATTCTGACCCCAGGGGCATGATTGGCAGGATTTATGTCGGTGACCACTTGCCATTGCTACATGCTAAATATCTAAGCTCTGGGCCCTGTGGTTTCTGAGAAGAAGATTTTTGAAGCTTTTTTCCATTATGAGTCTATGGGAGCTAAGGGGCCCAAGGGCGTGGCCCATTTGGACCCAGGGACATGATTGGCAGGATTTATGTAGGTGACCACTTGCCGTGGCTACATGCTAAATATCTAAGCCCTTGGCCTTGTTGTTTCAGAGAAGCAGATTTTTTAATCTTTTTTCAATTATGAGTCTAAGGGAGATAAGGGGCTACTGGGCGTGGCCCATTTGGATCCCAGGGGCATGATTGGCAGGATTTATGTAGGTTACTACATGCAAAATATCTATGTTTTGGGTCTGTGGTTTCAGAGAAGAAGTTTTTTGAAGATTTTTTTCCATTTGAGTCAATGGGAGATAAGGGGCCCCGGGGCGTGGCCAATTGTGACCCCAAAGGCATGATTAGCAGGAATTATGTAGGTGGCCACTTGTCGATGCTGCATGCTAAATATCTAAGCTCTGGGCCCAGAGGTTTCAGAGAAGAAGATTTTTGAAACTTTTTTTTTTCCATTATGAGTCTATGGGAGCTAAGGGGCCACGGGTCTTAGCCCATTTGGACCACAGGGGCATGATTGGCAGGATTTATGTAGCTGACCACTTGCCGTTACTACATGCTAAATATCTCAGCTCTGGGCCTTGTGGTTTCAGAGAAGAAGCTTTTGGAAGCTTTTTTCCATTATGAGCCTATAGGAGCTTAGGGGCCCCGGGGCGTGGCCTGTTTGGACCCCAGGGGCATGATTGGCAGGAATTATGTAGGTGACCACTTGCCGTTGCTACATGCTGAATATCTAAGCTCTGGGCCCAGTGGTTTCAGAGAAGATGTTTAAACTTTGTTTTCCATTATGAGTCTATAGGAGCTAAGGGGCCCCGGGGCGTGGCCAATTTGGACCCCAGGGGCATGGTTGGCAGGATTATGGTGACCACTTGCCGTTTCTACATGCTAAATACCTAAACTCTGGGCCCTGTGGATTCAGAGAAGAAGATTTTTGAACCTTTTTTCCATTAGTAGTCTGTGGGAGCGAAGGGGTCCCGGGGCGTGGCCCATTTGGAACCCAGGGGCATGATTGGCAGGAATTTTGTAGGTGACCACTTGCCGTTGCTACATGCTAAATATCTCAGGTCTGAGCCCTTAGGTTTCAGAGAAGAAGATTTTTGAAGCTTTTTTCCATTATGAGTCTATAGGAGCTAAGGGGCACCGGGGTTTGGCCATTTTGCCCCAGGGGCATGATTGGCAGGACTTACATAGATGACCACTTTACATTGATATATATCTAAGCTCGGGGCCCAGTGGTTTCAGAGATTTTTTTTTTTTAATTTTTCCAATTATAAGTCTATGGGAGCTATATGTTGCCATGGCTACCAGAAATCCAATCTGATCAGCCCAAAACCTAATGCCGCCTTTCCCCCTACCTGATGATGCTTCACACGAAATTTGATCAATATTGGTCATGGGGTATTAGAGATATACTTATTTGAAATTGTTTACGGACGCACGAACGCACGCACGGACGGACGGACGCACGCACGACGGACGACGGACAAAATGTGATCACAAAAGCTCACCTTGTCACTACTTGACAGGTGAGCTAAAATGGTGCCTCCAGCTTTTCCGAGCCATTAATAAAATGATATTTTTGTAACTTTGAGGACAAGCATAAAATCTCAGACGAGTTCGATTTTGGTTTGAATCTGACAAGCGGTTTTCCAGTTAATTCCCCTTGAGCGTGAAACATTTTCCCATAGGCTTATGATGGGGAAAACGACGTGCCCACTTTTTCTCAGCCATTTCTGATCCGATCTTCATCAAACTTGCAGATAACCAGGAAGGGCTTACAGTTTATGTCAGGTTCGAAATTGGGGTGCATTTGACAAACAGCTTTGGAGTTACCTGCCCTTGAGCATAAACATAAGTGAAAAATGGTGTCTCCAGCTTTTCTCAGCCGTTCATGACGTGATCTTTTTGTAACTTTTTATGAACGAGGACAAGCATAAAATCTCGGACGAGTTCGAATTTGGTTCGAATCTGACCAGCGGTTTTTCAGTTACATCCCCTTGAGCTTGAAAAATTTTCCCATTGACTTATAATGGGGAAAACGACGTCTCCACTTTTTCTCAACCATTTCTGATTCGATCTTCATCAAACTTGCAGATAACCAGGAAGGGCTTACAGTCTATGTTGGGTTCGAATTTTGGCTGCACGGGACAAACAGCTTTGGAGTTACCTGCCCTTGAGCATAAATATTAGTGAAAAATGGTGTCTCCAGCTTTTCTGCGCCGTTTCTGATCTGATCTTTTTAGCTCACCTGAACCAAAGGCTCACAAGTTGAGCTTATAGTATAGGTAGGTCCGTCGTTAGGTTACGGACCAGTTTTGATCAGAACTGTAGCTGTCATGGAAACAAAACGGTTCCTGAGACTTATAATGGGGAAAACGACGTCTCCACTTTTTCTCGGCCATATCTGATCCGATCTTCATCAAACTTGCAGATAACCAGGAGGTCTCACAGTCTACGTCGAGGTCAAATTTGGGCGGCACGGTACAAACAGCTTTGGAGTAACCTGCCCTTGAGCATAAATATAAGTGAAAAATGGTGTTTCCAGCTTTTCACAGCCGTTTATGATCTGATCTTTTTGTAACTTTTCATAAACGAGGACAGGTATAAACTCTCGGACGACTTCGAACTTGGTGTGAATCTGACCAGCGGTTTTCCAGTTACATCCCCTTAAGCGTGAAAAATTTTCCCATGAAAACGACGTCGCCACTTTTTCTCAGACATTTATGATCCGATCTTCATCAAACTTGCAGTTAACCAGGAGGGATTACAGTCTACGTCGAGTTCATATTTGGGATGCATTGGTCAAACAGCTTTGGAGTTACCTGCCCTTGAGCATAAATATAAGTGAAACATGATGTCTCCGGCTTTTCTCAGCCGTTTATAATCTGTAACTTTTCATAAACGAGGACAAGCATAAAATCTTGGACGAGTTCAAATTTGGCTTGAATTTGATGAGTGTTTTTTTTTTCAGTTACAGCCCCTTGAGCGTGAAAAAAAAATGCCATAGACTTATTATGGGGAAAACGACGTCTCCACTTTTTCTCCGCCATTTCTGATCCGATCTTCATCAAACTTGCAGATAACCAGGAGGGGCTTACAGTCTGTGTTGAGTTCAAATCTGGGCTGCACGGGACAAACAGCTTCTAAGTTGCCCTTCTTGAGCATAAATGTAAGTGAAAAAGTGAAAGTAAGCCGTTTTTATTGGATCATATTGTAAATTTTGGTAAAGAGGACAAGCATAAAATCTCAAGCGAGTTCGAAGTTGACTTGAATCTGACCAGTGGTTTTCCAGTTACATCTCCTTGAGTGTGAAAGATTTTCCCATAGATTTGCAATAGAAAAACGACGTCTCCACCTTTTCTCGACCATTTCAAATCAGATCTTCATCAAACTTGCAGATAACGATGAGGGGCATACAGTCTATGTTGAGTTTGAATTTGGGCTTCGCAGGTCAAATGTCTTCTAAGTTACCTGCCCTCGAGCATAAATATTAGCGAATAATGGTGTATCCAGCTTTCCGCAACCGTTTTTGATCTGATCTTTTTGTTACATTAGGTAAACGAGGATAAGCATAAACTCTCTAATGAGTTCGATTTTGGCTTGAATCTGACCACCAGATTTCCAGTTACATCCCTTTGAGTGTGAAAAATTTTCCCATAGACCTACAATGGGAAAACTGTCTCCAACTTTGCTTGGCTATTTTTAATCTGACCTTCATCAAACTCCCAGATAACCAGGAGGAGCTTACAGTCTATGTTCAGTTCGAATTTGTTCTGCATGAGACAAAAGGCTTTCAAATAACCTGCCCTTGAGCATAAATATTAGTGAAAAATAGTGTTTCCACCTTTTCTCAGTCGTTTCTGATCTGATCTTTTTGAAACGTTCAGTAAACGTGAACAAGCATACAACCGCAGATGAGTATGAATTTGGCTGGAATCTGACATTCGATTTTGCAGTTACAGCCCTTAGCGCACGAACAATTTTCCCGTAGACTTACAATGGAAAAACGACTTTACCAACTTTTCTCCGCCATTTCTGATCTGATCCTCATCAAACTTGCAGATAGCCACAAGGGACATACAGTCTACATAGAGTTCGAATTTCGGCTGCATGAGACAAACAACTTTGGAGTTACCTGCCCTTGTTTATAGATTTGAGGTTTAACATCCCTGTCTGCACAGTGTAGGCCATTTAGGGGACGTTGCTTCTAGTTTTGTGGGACTTTTGCCCGACATCGAGATGAAATTATATCTTAAGCCCTTTCCACCCAACGAAACCAATAGGGCCATTATACATGGACGGTCCAACTGGCACCACTTTTCCTGGGCAGGCTTAGAATGCGTTTACCAGTACTCATATCTGATCGGTTTCAGCTCTGCATAGAAGGCACGTGTAGCCCAGTCTATTTCTTCAAACCCCGATAGGCATTCTTAAAACATAATTAACCCTTTTTTGTACCAAAAGGAATCTTCCTCCTAATATATAGCAGGAGCCCAGTCCAAACTTTAGGGGTGTCAGGTTTGTTATCTTCAAAATTTATTTGGAAAATAGCTGAACTTTTCGCAACAGTGTAGACCCTGCTCAGACGCCGCGTTCTGCGGCATCTGATCTGGGCCCGCACTGTTCGCCAATTAACCGTTTACGGGTTTCCAGTACTAAATGGGTTAATGATTTTCTGGTACACAGGTAAGCGATAAAGGGCCATTTGGCCCTCTTGTTTATATTGTGATCACCTTGCAGAAATTCCTTGTTGGCCAAATTGAAACTCTGGGTTCTATGACACAAGTCTACATTATTTTTCTGAATGTACAAGTTTTCACTCAGAGGGAACTGAAATGATAAATTCTCTCACTTGTTCTCCTACAATTTACAGCAAAATCCCCAAAAATTGATGTAACAATCTTGCTTAATATCATGTGAGGAAAATGAGAGACTTATTTAAATTATCATAGCATTTATCCACCAGTCTGGACGATTTGGGTAGTCCCAAGTGGGTACTCAGCAATTGACGAACTGTAAATGCATAACCCAATGCTGAAACAATGTTGCCAGCCTGATATGGTAACCCATTTAATGATGTCAAACTTAAGGTACTTGTACTCTTCTGTTTTAAAATCCTAATGTTGATCTATAAACTTATTCAACGCCTAACAATTATGAAGATAAGAGTGCTTACTCTAATCATAAGGTCTCTCCTCAACGCAGCGGATTCAGTCAGGCCTGACTCCAGTCGTCAGGTTCTCAACAGAAGGTCAGGCAAGTTTTGCTTGGGTGCTCAAATTTGTATCCACCTAAAATAATCAGCTCATAATAACTTAAGCCGATAAACCAATCCCTGAGGTCTCCCTACCCCTACCCCTTCGCCATCCACCCCCACAAAACAAAAAACTTCTTTTCCTGCTGAATAGTTTAATTAGCCACACCAATTTCTGATATTCAGCTGGGTGGATTGCTTGATGCTCCTACATAATCACAAAGAGCCAACCAGTGGGAAAGTATAAAACCCGGGATTAACGGCCGGGAGCCGGGAGTTAAATCCGGGATTAAAATTTTACAACCGAATAAAGGTATCAAACAATCACAGATCTGGATGAAATTTGGATCAAAAGTAGAATATAGACTCTTCTTTAAAATGCATATACGTTTGACATTTATAATTGAGTCCTTTTCAAGGTATGAACCGAAATATATGACCATGTCGCAAAATTTTCGCCCGGGAGTAGCGTTTGCGTTATTGACGATGTCAAGCATTTTGCAAAACATGTTCAGTCTGGGATTGCTACAAGAATTAGTTTATGTATTATCATATAAAAACATATCAAAGATTAGCAAATGCAAAAATAAAGTTATTTCATCGCTCCGTGAAGTAAGTAATAAACCCGGGAGTAGGCCGGGAGTAATTTCTGGGTTGAAATCGGCATTAATTTGCGTTATTGCCTACGTCACATACATTGTATTTCTTAAACGTAATCGTACAACCCTGACATCTAATAGCAAAGGCACTGATCATATAATTTGTGCAATCTTTTCTACCTTATACCGCCTTAAAACAAATATAGCGCCATATATAAATGTTCCCGGGTCACATAATCAAACACCCCTTAAATTATTGGGGCCAGATAAGGGCGTGAGGTGGGTTGGGGGTTTGAATGTGTGTCGAGTCCCGATATGACAAATAAATATACATGTTTTAACTCCATGCTGAATCTCAGCTTTACTTCTGACAAACGTTTAAGAAATACAATGTATGTGATATAAGCAATAAGGCCGAGCATAAGGCAAATAAACGCCAATTTTTTTCCCCGAAATTTCTTCCGGCCCACTCCCGGGTCAATTATTCACTAGACGAAGCGATGAAAAAACTTTTTTTTTGCATTTTTCTATTCTCAGATATGCTTTTAACTGATAATACATAAAGTAATTCTTGTAGAAACCCCAGATTGAACATATTTTGAAAAATGCTTCACATCGTCGATACCGCAAAAGTTACTCCCTGGCGAAAATTTTACGACTTAGTCGTATATTTCGGTTCATATCTTGAAAAGTACTGCAAAATTTGTTATAACTTTTATGCATTTTAAAGAAAAGTATACATTCTACTTTTGGTCCAAATTTCATTCAGATATATGTTTGTTTAGTACCTTTATTCGATTGTCAAAACTTAATCCCGGATATATCCCCCCCCTGGCTCCCGGCCGTTACTCCCGGGTTTTATACTTTCCCCCAACCAGTGTAGATTCTGATCAGATAACATGCTGTTTAAACTGAATTTACATTGTTTGCATATGTAGGGCTGCACGGCCCCCCGCCCATCGGGGTTGAAGAAATAGATTGACTGCATGATGCTTCCACGCAGAGCTGAAACCGACCACACGTGAATACTGGTAAACCAACTAGACGATCTAAGCCTGCTCAGGCAAAGCGGTGTGTGTCGGACCGTCCATGATTATAAACCCTATTGGTTTCATTGGACGGCAGGGCTTGAGATGCCGTTTCATCTCGGTGTCGGGTCAAAATGACCTATACAGTGTTGACAGGGACGTTAAACCTCAAATCAAACAAACAAATAATTTAAAGTAAGATTGCTATGAACCATTAACATTATTAATAATTGCATGAGGTTTCAATTGATTTATCTCCATTAACTGTGCCAAGTAACTATATTACAATCGGCCAAAACACGCCTAAATTTTTCTCACGTTCATTTACCCATAATTTACATAACATGCGTAACTGTCACATATAACTGTAACTTCTATAACTTACCGATATTTTAAGGCGATAACTGTTGTTCTTCTTGAAAATGTGACAAGTATTCGCCGGCATGAAGATCGTGGAGAATTTGGTCTGTTAAAACCGACGTAACGAACCTACTTTCGCGAAAGGTTTCAATACTTCAATACAGGTCTAATAAATCTCTAGCATCCGATATTACTACTTTAAAAAATCACTTTTATCAAACGATATTCTACTAGGGTGGTCCTCCCTCTATACTACAACCAAGGCGTTTCATGAATATAGCTGAGCAGCTTTAATTCTGACCTAGTGCAAGTGCCCCCCTCCTCTCTCTCTCTCTCTTTCTCTCTCTCTCTCTCTCTCTCTCTCTCTCTCTCTCTCTCTCTCTCTCTCTCTCTCTCTCTCTCTCTCTCTCTCTCTCTCTCTATAAACTGTATTTGTCTGCTCATAAAAGTCTGATCATGTTTAGTCATGACAACGTACGTGTTAAAATGGCATTCATTTTTGTCTCAATAGTTTCAAAGCTTTTCCTGATATTTATGAAGTAATGCTTTTGTTTGTGAATGTATATCATATATGTACCGGTCGTAAAGGAGAGGATACGTATAGGCTGAGCCTACATCCAATCCTTTGATGCATATGTATGTACTTTGTGTGTATATATGTTGTGAAGAAATTGATATTAAAAATATCAATTTAACGTTTGAATGGCAATACAGTATGTATATTATATCTGCCCATAAAACAGATACTGCAGGAATCCGTCAGAACCACCTTAGCGTGGCGGTTCTAACTGGTAATTTGTACGAAATAAAATATCAAAAATTTTAATTTGATTTTGTTTTCAGGTCGCAAATGTTTCAATATATTTGAATAGGCGTGTCTTATTAATGATGTATTTTTTGCCAACAGATCTCTGTCCGAGCCATAAGGTTATGGATCAGGAATCTCAACGTTGCACTGATGATTGTACTAAACAAGATTTTGATGCTGGCTTCTGCTTTCGGTGGAAATGTGTCTGCGTTAATCACGCGGAATAAGGTACATAAGCAGGAATTCTCGTACTACAGGTACTAATCCGCTCCAGTCCGTCACTTCTGTGACGTCACAGCCTGTCGCTAATTCTCAGACAGGTAACATTAGGGAAATGTATAAAATTATATAGGAGCCCGACATTTATACAAGATATCATTGTAACCTCGCAACTGTTGGAAGAAAATGCATCTGCTTCAGTTTGATACCAAATTGGTTGAAATTAGATATAACTTTAAATGGTCCAGATCGTAATGAATGCTACTAGGGCTTTTCCTTATTAAGTTTTTGTATTTTACAACAAAACTGAACAATAGCATTACTTCAAACGCCTTAAAGTCGCATTTTTAAAAAACTCTCCACTCAGTATAACCTCTCATTCGATGGATCTATTTAATATCTACAGTTTTGTGGTAAAATTTTGAAAACATATTTTGTTAAAAGTGTCCCCAGGTTGCAGAATATACCTATATTTGACCAAATACAACTGGTCGATGTGTCACACACACTAATTACACACTAGTTAACACAGGTAAAATGGCCGGTCAAAGGGAATTAATCGAAGCCTATCAAAAATGGAATATCGATAACATGAGTGACAGTTCCTGTAGTACGATAATTCCTGGTAGTGAAAATCTCAATGGCTCGAAATCAATTACTCATCGGGTGAACAAATCCATGAACTGAACATAAGTGAAGGCAATGATCAGGAATCGATACAATTAACCCACAGCTCCAAGCAGTGACATCAAAGGGAAAGAAACACAAACATGAAACAACTTGCACCTAATGGAAACATCAATAGCGGAAAGCCATAAGGACAATTACTTTCCCACAAATTGCCAACTTTCTATCAAAAACATAATAATATAAGCGAAACAGACACGTAAAGACAAACCATAACAAAAATAAACCGCGACAGAAGAACCGCCTTGGAACGGTCAGTGAAACGAATTCCTTATATTTCTTATATTGATTATCAATGCAATACATTCAAGATGGCGTACATGAAACAACGGCGAGGATTCTACAGCAAGAAAACCACTGAAATGCTGGAGCAAAAGAAAGCAAACAATTAGACTCTGACGGGCCCGACCAGAGAAAGAGCATCAGACACCAACCAACATAATACAAAAATAGATTCTCTCTAATTCTCAGTAAGCCTTTACGCTGGAACAGTCATTCAATTTGAGGCCCGTCCACCGGCGTTCAGCTAAAGAGGACAGTAAATTTGTCAACCGTGATTGGGTTAACTACCATGCATACAGTCTGTCGTATAACATTTATGCTGCACCCGATACTTTTATATCAAAGAACGATTCTACGAAATTAGGCGCTGGAGTATGTGCAATTATATATATATTTTTTATTTATATACTAAGTCGACATTAAATTCGGGTTCCGAAAGACCTTGTTGCAGAAAAGATTTAAGCCCGACACTTTATTTTGAAATGAAATAGGAATGACGTCTATAAATTTTGAAAATGTTTTGCATAGTTTATGATACCGATAACCCTGATTAAGAAGTTGAGGAGTTTAGAATTTCTTACGATTGTTAAAGTCAGTTACATTACAAGACACTATGGCAAATCGGATTTCGAAATATAAACGCCATAGGATGCCGTACGAGGAAAATCATCATCAAAAAAAAAGTCTCCTTATCAAAATTATCGCGTTTATTATAAAAATTGCAGGAAACAAACATCTAAACCCCCTTTATATGGAGAAAAGTTGGGTTTGCGGGGCATTTAATATATTCTATGTGATTGCTCAAAACTGATTGATGGGATTGAATATTTTCACATGAAAACCGCTAATCCAAGAGATTGAAAAACGCCATTTTTAATACACTGTACCGTGAATTAACGTAGTATAATCCCAACTCTTTCTTGAGTCCATAATGCCATAGTGTCACCTTTTGTTTTCAATAACACCCGAACATAATATATTTAAATAGCAGTAAATTGTTGAGAAATAAATCACAGTGTTGGGTTCAGCTGTATAGAAGACCATAATCACGAGCGCGAGAGGTTTGTCTAGTAATAACTGACCAACAAACTATCATTAATTACTATTATGTCGATTCTGACACATTTAAATGGACAATAATGCTGTTGTTTCCGTCAAATTCGCCAAACCTTTTGCCATTTTTAGAAGAAATGCCGCCGGATTTATTGACTGTAATGCATATACATGTATTTTTATACTGTCGTAACGTTAACTTCATCTTCCAGCCATAATAAGGAGAACACTTGTTTATTTTTGACGTTATTTAATGATCAAGTGCCGTCGCGTGAGTCGATGTATTCATTGAGGATTGAAAAACATTGCGTCAGAACAGTTTCTGTAAATGCACCGAAAATGTAACTATTGTCTATAGACAATATATTGTTTAGACCTAAACACAGCTGCCAAACGGCACTCATTAAACTAATAGACCAATGGATGACATGTATTAACAAAGGTGATATAGTGGGAACTCTATTTTTAGACTTTCGTAAAGCTTTCGACTTAGTCGACCATTCTATCTTATTAAAGAAACTTGCAACATATAAATTTAAACATTCTGCCCAACAGCTTTTCGCTTCATACCTTCAGAACCGCAAACAAGTAATAGATAATGGCAAGGGATTGACACAACCAGCAAACATAAAATCTGGAGTACCTCAAGGCTCCATTTTAGGCCCAACACTCTTTTTGATGTTTATCAATGATTTGCCTTTGTTCATGGAACACGCAGACGCCGACTGCTATGCAGACGATACAACAATTCATACAAATGCAAAGACAAAATCCGAAGTCGAAATTAAGCTTCAGCATGATGGTAATAATGCAAATTTGTGGAGTGAACAAAACAAAATGATTTTACATTATGACAAGACAACTTGTATGCTTGTTGGTACACGTTTTATGACTCAAAACTCGAATCAACTGAATATTAGTATTGACGGCAATGATATAAAATCAGTTACTAGTCAAAAGCTATTAGGTGTTCATATAGACCAAAATTTACTCTGGGCGGAACATATTGATTATCTCTGTTCCACGGTTACTTCTAAGATATCACTTTTAAAGAAACTTTCATCATACATCTCAACTGAAGCCCAGAAACTTTTCTATCAAAGCTATATACTCCCCCTTTTAGACTACGGATCAAATACATGGGGAACAACATCGAAAAGTAACTTAGAAAGAATTTCAAAACTTCAAAAGCGAGCAGCACGTATTATTTTAAATGCATCTTTTGATACACCTTCGTCTGGGATGTTTGAAACACTATGTTGGGCAACTATACCTAAACGCCATAGTTTCAATAAGGCAGTTCTGGTTTATAAGGCACTAAACGACATGACGCCTTCGTATATTTCTGAACTTTTGACTCCTATGTCTCAAATACATAACCGTACACTTAGGTCATCGACGGACGGCTCTTTAGCAGTACCCAGATCCAATACGACAATATTTGATGGTTCATTCTCATGTTCCGCTCCTAAAATGTGGAATCGACTGCCAGAATCCATAAGAAAATCGTCTTCTCTTAATGTTTTTAAGCGACATGTTAAAGATCATATTGACAACTGTTGACTACATTGACTATAAAGTGATACAATGTGCAATAACATAATTTTTAAATGTATATTTAAACCATCTTAGTTTGTTCGTTTTATATGATTTATAAATTCTAAAAAGGCATGTCACACAATACTCCTTTACAGCTACATGCACAATGTGTACAGAATGAATGACTTTTGTTTTTCCAGCTCAGTTAGAAATATGATTGATATTGTTTTATAGTATCATACATAGCTTCGTCATGTATTTTATGTGTGCAATATAATTAAGTAAATGCTCTATTTATAACTAAGACGTTTTATACGCTCGCTTCAACATACCAAAGCAGTGCATTGTTTTTACTTGGGTTGACTTGTGACTTTAAATGTAGCCATATGTATGTAATCCTGTTTTATTTCATGCACCGATGCTTAATCTTACATGTGTAGGTCTTGTCTGTTAAGTCAATTTTATACATGTATTACTATGTTTTAATATTGTATATATGTACATAGTTAGTTATATGTTATATGTTAATAGAGGGCCGCAAGGTAGAATAGCTTTCCAGCTAAATGTGTACCCTCTCAAAATATTGTGTAAATAAATAAATAAAAAAATAAATAAATAAGTCGCACTGTATTATAATTATGGAGCATTAAAGGAGATTGTTTTGGTTGTTGGATGAAGAATATTAAGACCACAGTTGTGACCACTTTTGAACAGTCTCAAAATACCACTATTTTCAAAGGGTTCCTATTATGGCATAGCCAACTTTCCCAGAGGTCCTAATACATTGTAAAACATTGATTGCCAGTTAATGTACACACCTAATATCGGATATAAAGATGAATAACAACAGCAGAAACAAATAGGAGAAAATGTATACTGAACAGCAAAAGAAACGCGAACAACGATTTCATGTTAATATAATTCCCATTTTGATTTAGCTGCAACATCCCCTTTAGACAAGTGAAATCTGATTTTCATATTGTCAGATCCAAGGATTTCAATTCACTTCTATGTTTTGATGCCAACATGTAAAACATCACGAAAACACGACTATATAATTTTGTCCCCCTTGAACCCTACTTTTTTATGGTAAACTGGGGTTTCCGGGGGGTATACCGTATTTTTCTTATTTCTGCTCTAAAATATAGATTGTGGGTTCTCGTTAGAACCGCCTCGATTAGGCGGTTCTAACATGTACCCACAATCTATATTTTGAGCAAAACTAAGAAAAATATCAAAATTTTTCATCTTAAAAAAATCATTTTTCGGCGATAAAGGTTACAATGTATTGATATAGGCGTGTTTTCGTAATGATGTAAAAGGATTTTAACAAAGCACTGTGAAGACTAGTCAATCATATTTGACAGCCAAAAACAATGCAAAAGAAAACCAAGAGTTAGACTCCGATGGACCCGACCAGAGACAGAGCATCAGACATTATATAAAATTAAATTTTGTCTTATTCTCAGTAATCCGTGCACGCTGGAACCGTCATAGAATCTTAGACCTGACCCATCGGCGTGCAATTAAAGGGGGAGGCAAAGTTGTAAACCGTTACTGGGTTAACTTCCATGCATGCACCCTGTCGTATAACATTTATATTGGGCGCCGAAGTCATTGAAATTATTTCGAATTTATATACTAAGACACCATAAAATTCGGGCGCTGATAGACTTTGCCGCAGAAGAGATATGTAAGTCCGACATTGTGTTTTGAAACTAAATCGAAATGACGCATATAAAACCCCGAAAATGCCTTGCGTAGTTTATGATACCGATAACCCTGATTAAGAATTCTAACAGTTAACAAACCACCACGAGTGCCGAAGGCAGCCACACGACCAGACATCCCGGCAAACCGAATCAGCCGCGAAACAAAAAAGCCCCAGGACGCCGAACGAGGAACATCACCATCAAAGAAAGGAAAATTAGCAATCGCTAAATCCAAATCATCGCAATTGCATGACCTGCAGAAAAAGCGACCGACTGAAGTCGGTTGATTTTCTAAGAGTGCCCTAAAATCACCGTGTCATTCTGTCATTCTGTCAGTCTGTCTGCCCGTCCGTAACCCGTTTGTGAAAATTGGTGATAGTGACTTAACCGCTTGGAATATTTAAACAATTTTTGGCATACTGATAGATATCGATGAGATCTAACCAATGAACTTGCGAAATATTACATTCCATTTAGTATAGCCTCGCCGAGGCGAAAAATGTGAAAATTTTCGAACTGCTTCTCCTCGGAAACCGTTGGGCCGATTGAAGTCAAATTTCATATGGAGCCTCTATGGGATGGGGGAAACCAAACTTTGCTCATGGGGTCCAAGTCACATGACCAAAATGGCCGCCAAGCCATATATGGTCTGTCTGTCTGTCCGTCCGTAACCCGTTTGTGAAAATTGGTGATAGTGACTTAACCACTTGGAATATTTGAACAATTTTTGGCATACTGATAGATATCAATGAGATATAACCAATGAACTTGCGAAATATTACATTCCATTTTGTATAGCATCGCCGAGGCGAAAACTGTGACAATTTTCGAACTGCTTCTCCTCGGAAACCGTTGGGCCGACTGAAGTTAAATTTCATATGGAGCCTCTATGGGATGAGGGAAACCAATATTTGCTCATGGGGTCCAGGTCACATGACAAAAATGGCCGCTTAGCCATATATGGTAAAAACCCTTCAAAATAGTCTTCTCCAGAACCACTGGGCAGATTTCCATGAAACTTGATAAACAGCATCTGGGACGTAGGCCCATCATAAATTGCTAAAATGGTGACCCTTGGTTGACCTTGACCTTCTTTGTGCCTAGGTCAAACTTTGACCCATATGCTTTTGTATTGGAAAAGTGAGAATGCATTTTATCCTGCAAACGATTCAGAATACAGTACTAAAGTATAAGATATATTTTTGCTCCTTACGATAAGGCGCATTTATTGGGGAACCGTTTTAGGTCCAGGTCACATGACCAAAATGGCCGCCATACCCATATATGGTAACACTCATAAAGCTAAAAGCATACATGTTTCGTGATTATTCCCGCAGTTTGGAACGTGGCAGTTTTTTTTTTCTTGAAACGAGACGTTCTGAGTAACAGTAAATTTCCGCACACGTGCCAGGTAGACATTTTGACAGCCCTTAAATATTTGTTTCATTTGTTTAGAAACTATTACAGCTTCATTACCACCGAATTAAGATATGAATAAGACAAGGAGTCTATAGGCACTATTGCTTTCGATCTAACTTATTCTTTGATGATTTGAGACATTTTGATTAGTTTAAATATATTTATTCATACTACAAGTATTATCCAAACATAAAATATACAAATGTGCATTTCAATTAACAGTATATGAAGGGATCCGGAAAGAAGTCAATCGACTTATATAAATCTGTTTCCCGAGAAATGTACATTTCTACTGCAATCAACCGGTGAGAACGTATATAAAATTGACATGTGGTTAAACCAATTTTGTAGTTCTAACAATATAATGAAATATGGAACGTAACAATAACACGGAGAATAAGAATAATAAATCTATGAAATTCAGATTATGTTAAGACTGAAGGAAAGGCGAAAGTAAACATGAAAGGGAAGACAAACTAACTATTTATATTGTGTGTGTGTGTGTGTGTGTGTGTGTGTGTGTGTGTGTGTGTGTGTGCTTCTGAACTGCAAGGATTATTTGGGTATTAACCTGGTTGTCTAAACTGTTATCACCAAAAAAATGGATTTTAGATTTGGAGTTCAACAGGGGCTTAGAATGTTCAGTAAGACGATTCTTGCATCATTAAAGCTTTGGCATTCCAAAAAATGTTTGGTCGTTTCAATACATAGTGTGGGTCATCAGTTATATTTTTCGAAAACAAATGGTGTTTTAAAATACTGGTCTTTGTTCTGAGTCCAGTATGTTGTATATGTAAACTCTTTTTGTCTGTATGATATACTTAGGCGGTCTCTTCTTATTTTGTCTGAGGTTGTATTTAAGACATGAAACTGAAGACCTTCTCTAATATCAGAAGATGTGTCATTCCCCAACCTTATACTAGCAAGAAGAAAGGAGTTGTTATATAGCTGTATTCTGGCCATAGCGGGTATCATATTATTAGCGTCCCGAAGATTATAGGGGATTGGATCGTCAATAACAAGCGGAATTAATGTACTTAAATAGTTTGGGGACATACCAGTTGACATTTTGTAAAATATACACAGTTTCTGAATTTGCCGCCGCTGTTCCAAAGTTTCCCAACCCGTTTTCATATACAGTAGATCAATGGATAGTAGTTTCCGTGATAATTCTGACGGCCTCAAGTTGAACTTTCTCAAGACCATTCTTTTCATATTGTGTGCAGTTGTCCCACACTACATCGGCATATTCTAGGGCAGGTCTTATAAAAGATATGTACATAGTGCCCAAGGATTCACTATCAAGAACAAATTTCAACTTACCCATGATATTAATTTCTGCCCAGGCCTTAGCTGTTATACAATCAATATGCTCGTGCCATGCTCAATCGTTAGAAAGATACTTAAATGCTGATAACTATTTACTTCTTTCATTGGTTCATTACTCATAATAAGTTGGGGATGATTGGGTATGTTAGTTTTCCTAGAAATGAGGAGAGCTTCTGATTTTGACGGATTTATTTTTTCCTAATCACCGTTCTGCCCATCGATGGATGACAGCTAAATTAGAATTTACTTGTCGAGCTGCCTCGTAAGGATCGTTCACTATTAAATATAATGGGTGTCATCAGCAAAAAGACAAATATTAGAATTGTTCTCTAAACCAGTGTAAACTAGACATTTTGATTGCATATACCACTGATGAAACCGGGTATTACGATAACTCCCCCATGTGTTAAACGAGGCGACGACGTCCGTGACAGCTCTTCCTTTTCTATTGCAATTCTTTCCATCGTTTGCGACAATAAAATTGAACTTAACAGAAATAGTTATTCTGATAATAGACGGGAACATGGGATCACATACCCCGCCCGAGAGCGATATTTGCCCTCACCTAACGGCTCAGGCAAATATCGCTTTCAGGCGGGGAATGTGATCCCATGTTCCCCGCCAAGAATCAAAATAATTTATATAGTTTACTGCAAATCTTTGTCGTGACTTTTTGTACTTCTTCCAAAGTGTTCTTTTGTAACGGCGTCGCGAGAAGATGTTTACATGTGATGTCACCAAACGCCCCCTTCTGTACGCACTACATACGGCGCTCAGTAGGTAAATGTTTACGGCGTGTTAAAATGAAAGTTTTATAAGGGAAAACAATTAAACAAAGTACAAATGAAAGAAAAACAATCAAAACTTTCATTTTTATTGTGCTTCATGAAATTATTTATCAACTTCAATAAATTCAAGATGGCGTACATCGCAATTCAGCGAAGGCAAGCACAAGAGTGGTATACATTATTGCTCACATAGTATATGGACTTTAATTGCCCTTGCGATGTCCATTCAAAAGCCTGGAATTTTTTTGCAGTATAACACTGTTATTTGACAATCAGATTCTTACATTAGTGTTCATTTCATATGTAATTCCTTAATCAAACCTGTGAACCCGAAGACTACTCTACTAAAGTCACCACAGCTGGTGTCTGGGAATGTTTGGCGACCATAAAAAGTCTCCCTGTCCTACATCAAAGTGTAGTTTATATTTTCTTGCTCTTTGGGATCATTGATCCCATGGTGGATGTTGATGTTCCTCGTGCGCCATCCTATGGCGTTAATATTTCGCAATTAATTCGATTTGCTAGAGTGTGTAGTCATGTAACTGACTTCAACACTCGTAATAAATTATTAACGGCTAAATTCCTTAATCAGGGTTATCGGTACCATAAACTACGCAAAGCCTTTTCAAAATTTTATAGACGCCATTCTGATTTAATTTCAAAATTCAATATTGGACTTAAATCTCTTCTGCAACAAGGTCTATCGGAACCCGAATTTTATGGTGACTTAGTATATAAATTCAGAAAAATATATAACCGCAATGACTTCAGCACCCAGTTTCGTAAAATCATTCTTCGATATAAAAAGATTGGGTACAACATGGATGTTATACGACAGACTGCATGCATGGTAATTAACCCAATCACGGTTGGCAACTTTGCTTCCCTCTTTAATTGCAAGCCGGTGGGTCAGGCCTCAGATTCTATGACGGCTCCAACGTAAAGGCTTATTGAGATCTAATTCAATGTAATGTTGGTTGGTGCCTGATACTCTGTCTCTGGTCGGGCCCATCGGAGTCTAACTGTTGGTTTTCTTTTGCTCCAGCATTTCAGTGGTTTCTTGCTCTCGAGTCCTCAACGTTGTGCCACCTCTGTGGTTCTTTGATTTTTGTGTTCACGGAGATGTTGCACTGATGAGTTAGCAGGCCTTAATGCGGACTGAACAAATCATTTGTCTAAATCGCGCCGGAAGTAAGGATTGTGGCCACGTAAAATCGATTTAAGCCCCCCAGTGGAAATCATTCCACTGACCGTTCCAAGGCGGTTCTTCTGTGGCGGTTTATTTATGGTGTTGTTTGTTACTTACTGTGTGTATCACTTGTGTCTTTTTATTTTGGATGGCCATATGGCCATTTTGTGGGAAAGTAACTGTCCTTATGGCCTTCCTTTGTTTAGGTTTCCATTATGGTCTGGTCGCTTAATTTTTGTGTTTCTTTCCCTTTGGTGTATTTGATGGGTGGAGTAAGTTAATTGTATCGATTCCTGATCTTTGTTTTACTTCTATTTTGAAAATATTTGAGGGTCACTGATGAGGCCTAATTAGCCGAAACTAGCCAGTCTGGCCCAGAAAACATGCACCCTCCATATTGTACAGTTCTTTGGTGCATTCCTTGCTTCCAAAGGATAACCCTTTTAGGAAGTAGATACAATTTACCCACAGCTTTCATCAGAGACACCAAATGGAAAGAAGCGCAAACATGAAACAACTATACCCTTATGGAAACGTCAATAGCGGAATGCCAAAAGGACAGTTTCTTTCCCATAACATGGCCAATTGGCTATCCAAAACAAAATAATATAAGATATTCACACGCTCAAAGACAACCATAACAAAAATAAACCAAGACAGAAGAGCCGCCTTGGAACGGTCAGTGAAACAAATTCCACTTGGGAGCGCTTAAATCGATTTTTCGTGGCCACACTCTTCGCCCTTATTTCCGGTGCGATTTAGACAAATAAGTTGTTCAGTCCGCATGAAGGCCTCCGTACTCATCAGTGCAACATCTCCGTTACCACAAAAATCAAACAACCACAGAGATAAAAGAATGGTGAGGACTCGACAGCAAGAAACCACTGAAATGCTGGAGCAGAAGAAGATCAACAGTTAGACTCCGATGGGCCCGACCAGAGACAGAGCATCAGGCACCAACCAAAATTATATAAATTAGAAACCCTCTATTTCTCAGTAAGCCTTTACGCTGGAACCGTCATAGGATCTGTGGCCTGACCCACCGGCATGCAATTACAGAGGGAAGCAAAGTTGACAGTCGGGATTGGGTTAACTACCATGCATGCAGTCCAGGTCGTTGTTTTTGCTGTGGTTCGTTCATGTTTTGTGTTGGTGGATCTGATTCTTTCCCATATCATATATGTTGTTCCATTGATGGTTCTGATTCTTCCCCCGTTTTGGTTGTTCATTTTTAACTACATTTGTCCTTCCAATTTCATGTTTGTGATGTTGGTGATTCTGATCCCCCCACCCCCATTATGTATACCAAGTGTTTTTGAAACGTCGCGTCAACGTTCTCTGGAACATCAATGAAGTTATTGCTACGCTGCCTACACGCTGCTTGGTTTAAACTTATTTTATAACATATTCTACACAAATACAATTACTTACGAAGGGATTCAGAAAGAGGGTAGGTTTGTATTAAACTTTTTTCCCATGCGTCTATCTTGCAACTGGTGAAATGAATACTAAACAGACATAGACAGTCATATATTATCTAGAGAGATATAGGATAGAATGTGGGATAGACAATGAAAACAATTAGGAAGAAACAACAACTATAAAAGAGAGAAAGAACAACTACAAATGAGTAATAGTTGAAGAGAGAGAGAGAGAGAGAGAGAGAGAGAGAGAGAGAGAGAGAGAGAGAGAGAGAAAATGAGAGAGTTTTCACTGTGTGTAGCACTTACTATCACTGATAAACGTTTGAACATCAGGAAACTCTCAGTTTTGATTGTAATTTAGCTCAGTATGACCAAACAAAGGAGTGGTAGTGGTCGGTTGACAGTGCACTATTACCTTGGCCATCATTTTAATTCGTATTCCTTTGTATCTCTGGCACTCCAATAAGTAATGTTTGTCTTTTGTTTGTTTGTTTGTTTGAGGTTTAACGTCCGCATCAACATCGCATAGGTCATTATGAGGACGTTGCTTCCGATTTTTGTTGGATTTTTACCCGACATTGAGATGAAATGACACCTCAAGCCTTGCCGCCCGATGGAACCAATAGGATTTATAAGCATGTACGGTCCGACACGCACCGCTTTGCCTGGGCTGGTTTAGATCCTCTAAACGATTTACCAGTACTCGCTGCGGCCGGTTTCAGCTCTGCGTGGAAGCATCATTCAGCCCATCTATTCCTTCAAGCTCCGATGGGCGGGATCCGAGTAATGATTGGTTGTGTCAGTTGTTCCACAAGTAAAGTAGAAGTAAAACAAAGATCAGGAATTGATACAATTAACTTACTCCACCCATAAAAGACACCAAAGGGAAAGAAATACAAACATTAAGTGACCAGACCATAATGGAAACCTAAACAAAGGAAGGCCATAAGGACAGTTACTTTCCCACAAAATGGCCATATGGTCATCCGAAACTAAAAGACACAAGTCATGGTGATTCATAATGTTTTAAAGAAGAGATGATGATTGCGGGAGCTACAAAAAGATCTCAGCCGAGTATGGTGAATCTGAGCAAAAATTTCACCTATAAAATAATATTTTGGATTTTGTAGGGGTGTCTGTTGGAATTTCATTTATGCGATTTTTTAAAATTTACATCTCTGAAGTCAGGACTAAGTAAATTCCAGGTTCTGATACAAGATGGTAAGAATGAGTCATAATATATCTTGGTTCTGGACATTGTTTGTCAAATGTTCGTTGACTTTCAAAGTCCATAGACTTTGGAATTTTCTACAAGAGGAGGTATTAAAGCAGAAAGAAATGTAGGGATGATGTCTAAAGAACATTACCAAGGTTCTAATTTAGTTGCATATGTAACATTTCGTGCTGCTTCAAATTGTATTTTCTCTGAGACATTTACTTCGTACCTGGTGCAGTTATCCAATACGGCATCCGTGTACTCTAAGAGGGGCCTGATTAATGGAAAATATATTTTTTCTTGGGCTTGTCTATCAAGAATAAATTTAAACTTGAGCATAACGTTTATTCAAGTCCAAGTTTTTAAGGTTATATAATTTATATCCTCATACCAGGTTCCGTCAATAAAGTATAGAATCGGCGATGTTTATGAGACGTTAACTCCTGAATAGGTTCATTATTCATCAAAAGTGGCGAATGGAGGGGCTGATTTATTGTTCTAGAAAGGAGTAAGGCTTCAGACTTGGCAAGGTTAAATTTGACAAGCCAGCATTCTGCCCAAACATGTATTTTTTTCAAAATCAGAATTTTTGCTCCGGCATTTCAGTGATTTGTTGCTGTCGAGTCCTCACCGTTGTTTCTGCTCTGTGGTTGTTTGATTTTTTTGTGTTCACTGAGATGTTGCACTGATGAGATAGGAGGCCTTCATGCGGACTGAACAAATTATTTGTCTAAATCGCGACGGAAGTAAGGGCGAGGATTGTGGCCATCGATTTAAGCCCCACCCCCCCCCCACCCCAGTGGAATTCGTTTCCGCTGACAGTTCCAAGGCGGGTTTTCTGTCGCGAATTATTTTTGTTATGGTTTGTCTTTGGGTGTTTGTGTCGCTAATATTATTTTATTTTAGATAGCCTTTTGGCCATTTTGTGGGAAAGTAACTGTCTTTTGGCTTTCCGCTGTTGATGTTTCCATTGGAGTCTGTTGTTTCATGTTTGTGTTTCTGTCCCTTTGCTGTCTCTGTTGGGAGCTGTGGGTTAATTGTATCGATACCTGGTCATTGCCTCCACTTCTATTTTTCAATTGTCTTGCAACTTCATTAGGTCATTGACGATCAAATTAAAGGTTGTATTATCGGCTAAGAGCCGGACAGAAGACTCTGTGTTGTCTACGATATGCAAATAAAAAGCGGACCTCATTTAGAACCCTGTGGTACACCTGCTTCAATAAAAAGTCAATCAGAAATTCCACCTGATATAACCACCCTATGTTTTCTGTTTGGAAGGTAACACGCTAATCATTAAAGAAGAGTTGACTTTACAACTATGCAGCAAGCCCGTTTGCCAAACTCTGTCAAAAGCCTCGCTGATATCGCAAAACATTACCCTCACCTCTTTGCCATCATCTAAAGCTTTACAAAACGAGTTATAAAAGTCAACAAGTTGATTAACAGTGAAATCGTTGGAAGAAAAACGTGATTGTAAACCTGGGATAATGTTGTGCTCTTTAGAATAATTAAATGGGTGCTTATGGACAATCTTTTCCATGACAGTGTCCAATAAAATTAAGACGAGCTATTGGTATGCAATTACTAATAAACGATGGGTCGTCTTTCAGAACAGAGGAGAAACACTAGCTTTCTCCCATTTGATGAGAAGATCAAATTTCGATAAAGAACAATTGAAGAGGTCACTTTTAGTGGTTCGGCAAGTTCTTTCAGAACTATGTTATTCATGTTATCCGGGTCTGTTGTCTTCCATCTTTTTAAGCTTTTTAGATAATATTCTACTTCTTTTTTGTATTCCCTGACTACAAGGATTCTAACAGTATGCCAGACTTTTCCCATGCTACATAAATCAAACCGCATCGTGTCACTAGAGTTCACTAACATACGCTGTTTACGTACAGCAAAAACAGCCAGCGTTTGATTACATCAGAGGTTAAGTTTATTTCTATCTATGCCCACGTCAAAGAGTCTTTCAGACAATGCCGTTAGAATGATGCTTGATAGAATCATAATAATTTTCCCTGATATCCCTCTTATATGGAACCCACCATTCACGCAGTACTAGTCTCAACACTGTTGTAGAAGATGATTTATATAAGCTCAGAGCTTTCTATCAGATCCTATACCATGTAATATTGTGTTCTGTATATGTGAATAGTTTAAAATTAATCGTGTTTAAACCAATTTTCCCTGCCCATGTTTTATTGTGAGTAGCCCTTAGTCCGCTAATCACGACACCCCATACTTTAACAAACAGTGTAGATCCCGATTCCGGCTTCTGAATGCACTGTTTGACATTCATTTTGAGACTATGTGTCAAAAATTTACATCAAATAATCTGATTGGTTCAAAGTCAGAAATGGCTTTGGGCTAAATTAATTATTCAGCTGCATATGGGTAAATGCACATTTCCATCATTCAAATCAGGGTTCCAGTCGGTAATGTTGTGGGAAAGTTACTCTCCTTTTGGCTTTCCGCTATTGGTGTTTCTATTAGGGTCTGGTTATTTCAAGTTTGTGTTTCTTTCCCTTTGGTGTCACTGCTGGGAGCTGTGGGTTAATTGTATCGATACCTGGTCAGTGCCTTCACTTCTATTCAGTTGTATAAAGAATTGTTAGCTTAAAGGCCGGGACAATTTATATATTTCTTATATATTTAGTATACTGAAAGAGTACATAAAATGCATTATTTTACTGAAAACTGCATGTAAAAAAATCCCATTTGTTTCAAAGTTATGCTCAATTATATCTGATACGTACCTATTTTCCACTTTGGGTAACCTCCCTTGGCGTTTGGTTGATGTAGACCCAAAATACAATATTTTGTGACATCATAGCGGTAATTTAAATTAATTTTACAACTGACATATTTTGTTATTTTGGCGTTTGGTTGATGTAGCCCCACAATACAATATTTTGTAACATCATAGCGGTAATCTAATTTAATTTTACAACTGACGTATTTTTTATGATTTTATTATACATTTCCTTATGTCCACTGATGGCTGTGAATCTAATTATTACGTTAGATATAAAATACATTTCTGAATTAAACGTTTATTCAAGTTTTAAATGAAATTTTAGACTGTTTAAAACAAACAGTTAATTTATAAATGCTTCAGTTACGTTAATAAAAATGCTTTTTTGAATGTCTTCTAAACTATTAACCTGCCACTGCCAAGGTATTTGATCTATATATATACATGCCAACTGAAAGTTAAATTACTAAAATATATTACTTTAGTCTTAATTTATAGACCTTAGATCTGAAATCGGAAGATATTGCTTTTGAGATTTGACTGAGATCAATTTCATATTTTTTTTTTTATTTAAAAAAAAAAAAAATCAATTTCATAAATAGTTTCAGGTGGCTAAGTAACTTCTGATGATTTATAACACCATATATATTGATCTTTAAAAACGTTCAAAGAATTTAATGTCGGCGATGACATCATAGAATACTTCATGAGTGTTAATGAGGCAGTTTGAAGTTGTTCTCTACGTTTGAAATATGTCAGATTTCAAATTGTGATATCTTGGAAACTAATAAAGATAATTTGATCCGGCTTTCAGATTTCACTTGCATGTAACTGAAACAATGTTATTTAGGTTCTTAATGCTTTCAATACCGTGATAAATGACCTTTAAGAAGCTAATTCGTCGTGGCCAAAATGTCCTTGCAGATGCAAAAGCTGTTTTTTTTATAAAAAATATCAGCATATCAGTCATATCAAATAATCAACTTAATAACGATAGGTGGAACAAATGGCCCGACAGGGAATAGTAATTCATGACGGGAAATATTAATTGACTCGATCCTCGCCGACGAGATTTAACATTTGATTGCACTATTTTGACTTTTAGAGACGCCGGTCACATGCGGTGACACCAACCTTGCATAACGTCGTATTTAACAATTCTCAGTCAAAAACCTTAGGATTTTTTTTATTTTAATCCTATCGCCGGATAGGAGATCCTGAGGGGACACTGGGCAGGGGGAAAAGCATTTCCAAATTGCATAGTGTGGTATCCTAAGTAGACATTTTCTTTGTTTTCAGGTTAGAAGAGTGATACAGACGTATGCTTAGAGTATATAAGGAGGAATAAATACATTTAAAAAACGATTTTGCTAGTTTTATGTTTCCTTAATTTATCCCTGATTGGGAAAGTCAGTAGAATAAATGACAAAAAACAACCCTTCAAGCAGAAAACAGCTGGTCAACGTCGATATGTGTCCATCTGGGCATGAACAAGGGACCTCAGATACCTACGGGCCTTTTTGCTGTTTTTTTCCTGCTGTGTCACAGATCGTGATAAAAATCCATTTTAAAACATATATCAAATAAATTATTTTACTGACTGATCACAGATGTATCATAACAGGGGCCAAAAGATATATTTTTGAGAAATTACTGATGACCATTTCCTTCTGGTTTTTATTTAGTGCGGTGAATATAGGGCCTACATCACCAATAACATTTGTCAGCGATGAACTATCAAGTGATTCTCTAAACTGGTGACTTGAATCTATCAACATTTAATAAATACATTGTATATTTCAAGATTCATTATCCAAAGTTTCCAGTTTGTGCTGAATGCTCCCAAACTTACATCGACATTATTATATTTTAAACACGCAAATGGCCACTACAAGGTCTTTATTGAAATCTTACTGGGTACCTTATTATCTGGTAAGTCGCACGATTAAAACTAAATAGTAACCGAGGTTTAATGTAATGTAAAGCCACCCCTTAAACATTCTTCCTTCTTCCCTTTCCCCTGAGTATTGATATAACCTGTAAATGTGCATCTTAAGATGTCACCTCCACTTACTTTCTACCTTTTCATTGGACAACCTGCCTTCAATAACCTTGTTCCTCTATTCACCGTTAGCTCTAAATTATCTTGTGTCTCTTGTCACACATTACGATAACTCACCCGTGCGACATAAGGCATTTTTCGCATCTCCAAAAGGGCTCCTTTTCTGATGAAAATCCTTGATATGTTTGTTATAAATGTTCAAAACATAGGTTTAGGGTGCTCGTTATTATCGCATCAGGCGGTTCTAACGAGTATCCACAACCTATGTCTTGGAACAGAAATAAGAAAACTGATGTTTACCCTGTAAACCCTAGTTTTCTCTATATAAAGTTGGGTTAAGGAGTCTTAATTTCACGGACTTGTTCATGTGATGCACTGATTAACCTGTTCTTCGTCTACTTTATAGTAGTTCCTTTAACTGATATTTGTCCCATATATTGATTGTTTTGGGTTTAAAGGCACGTCCACCCTTGTTGGTCATTTTGTGTTTTCTCCCTTAGAAAAGCGATATAAGAGATAGTAGAGCAGAAGAAAGTGAGGGACAGAAGAGAAAGAGGAAAATAAATATATAAGTGCAGAAACAGAAGAAATAACAGTATTCCCTCTCTACCATTACCTGCTGGTGAGAACAGCAGGTCTTGTCCAGCTGTAAGCCAATATCAGTTGGACGCCCTATTGACGCAAGGTAAACGTCACCTTTGCCTCACCCAACCACCCCGATTGTCCCATACAGATTTGCCAAAATGGTCTTCTGTGTCAAACCATCAGGAGTTATCATGATTTGACAAACAGAGTGTAGGCAATAATCAGGAACCTATACAAAGTAGAAGTAAAACAAAGATCAGGAATTGATACAATTAACTTACTCCATCCATAAAAGACACCAAAGGGAAAAAATACAAACATTAAGCGACCAGACCATAATGGAAACCTAAACAAAGGAAGGCCATATGGACAGTTACTTTCCCACAAAATGGCCATATGGCCATCCAAAATTAAAAGACACAAGTGATACACACAGTAAGCAACAAACAACAACATAAATAAATCGCCACAGAAGAGCCGCCTTGGAACGGTCAGTGGAAGATTTCCACTGGGGGGCTTAAATCGATTTTACGTGGCCACAATCCTCGCCCTTACTTCCGTCGCGATTTAGACAAATAATTTGTTCAGTCCGCATGAAGGCCTCCTAACTCATCAGTGCAACATCTCCGTGAACACAGAAATCAAAGAACCACAGAGGTGAGACAACGGTGAGGACTCGACAGCAAGAAACCACTGAAATGCTGGAGCAAAAGAAAACCAACAGTTAGACTCCGATGAGCCCGACCAGAGACAGAGCATCAGGCACCAACCAACATTATCTCTTTAATTTTCAATAAGCCTTTACGTTGGAGCCGTCATAGAATCTGAGGCCTGACCCACCGGCGTGCAAATAACTCGCACCTCGCATTCAAAACACCAAAATGAAACGTCACGAATGGAAAGCCAGAAGGGCAGTTATCTCCCCACATGGCCAAGCAGCTATCCAAAATAATAGCGGCATTAGCAATACATACATCTTAAAGACTAGCTATAAAAATAAGAAACGACAACATAAGGACCGCCTTGGAATGGGGTCAAGAAGATGTTTTACGGATGTATGGGTTTGGGGTGGACACTTGAATTGATTTAATGTGGTCTCAATCCTCACTCTTGGTTGTCTTGGTTAAAACCCATTAGTTGTTCAGTCTGCATGATGGATTTCTAGCTCATCAATGCAACATCTCCGCGAACATAAAATCAAACGAATAAGGAGATGCGACAACGACGAGGACTCAACAGCCTGGAGTAGCTAGAATGCTGCAGGAAAGGAAACCCATAGTAAGGCTCCGATTAGCCCAACCATAGACAGAGCATCAGGCACCTACCTTCAGGCATTCTGGTGGAAATGCATTCCTACTTATGAAAGAAACTGAATAAAAGGTTAACTTACTTGAGGTTGACACCTTATAGGTCAGGTATTTTGAACAGGGGCGATGTTTGGCATAATAATGTAACGATTCCTATGTAAATCAAGCTTCTTCTTCTACACTTTTGTCAAGAATGGGAACATCGGGTTCAACACAGACTCTTGACTGACCTTTTCTGCATCTTCATGTAACTTGGTCACCACAATTTGCACATGTTTGCCAAAAGAACAACCAAAACCAATCAGCAAATAGCTGAAGTATATCATCCGCAGTTGGATGCTGATATTTAAATTTAGTAGAGTATCGTTCTACCATGCAAATACTATATAACGTTTCTTTTTTGTTGGCAGATAAATTTTGCAGACCTTCAGTCAAAAGGAGGCTGGATTGTTCAGAGGCGTAAACTGATTAAAATACGTCTTTTCTTCAACTATGAAATATTGGACGAAATTCTGCCAAACCTTTGAAAAAAAAGACTAACATAGGGTCGCGTTGTTAAATTCACTGAACATTGTCGTCTCTCAGAGGTATTGTTGTCATGGTAACTTCATACCAAACTACCACTGGTTATCGAATAAATGGTTTATGAAGGCAGGAAAATGCAGCTAAGCAATAAGCGCAATCAGTAAATCAGAAAACTGTGGCTGCTGCATCATGAAAACCCCAATTAAGTATGGTTTATGCTTGCCACCAAGCTTACGCGACTTTTAATAACTAACCTGAACACAAAGTTATAAACAAGCAGCCCATGGGAAACTACGCTCACCAGAGCTCAAATGGGCATAAATTATCCCACCCTTGGTGGCCATTTATTTAAATCGACCATTATGGTTTAGTAGAGGCCAATCGCAGGACCATTGCTGCCAAATTATTTTTAAATCAACCATTGTTTTTGTTGCCGCCACATACATTATGGTCAGCTTTGAACGATCTCAGCAGGTCTAAAGTCCAAAATGTTGCATACCAAAGTCTTGTATTTCCTGAGATGCAAAATTCAAAATCACTTTTGGCCCATTAGCGTCGTTGACAGTTGGCGTCGTTGTTGCATCTCCTTATTGGTGTGACAATCACACAGATCCCTCAAACAGACTTTGATTTCTCGACCACACTGATGCAGTATATGTAATTTGGTATCAGTTAGCACAGTAGTTTTGGAAAAAAATAGAAATATGTAATCTTATGGCCCCAGAATCATTTAGCTGGCTGCAAATATCAACTCTGATGTCATAAGCTGCAACAGAACCAGAAAATCCTGTGTTTGCCATACAAAACCTTAATTGATCGTATATGACCTTGACGTAAGAAAGGTCAAGGTCAACCAAATGTCATCATTTGAACAAATGTGAAAAGGACCGGGTCCCCAATATTGTATAACAAGTTTCAAGGTCATCGGTCTATTGGTTCATGAGAACGGCGATTTCAAAGGTTTTTACCATATATGGGCATGGTGGACATTTTGATCATGTGACCCAGACATTAAAAATATATGTTTGTTTTTCCACCCCATGGCGGCTTCACATGTAATTTGGTTCCAATCGGCCATGTAGTTTTAGAGTAGATGTCATTTGGATTTGTTTGGATGTTCAAATGAGAAAAGAGGGTATGTGCATTTATCTCCCCTTTTTATGTCTTATTCCCCACTTTTTAGCTCACCTGAGCCTTTAGGCTCATAGGTGAGCTTATAGTATAGCCATGGTCCGTCGTCCGTCCGTCCGTCCGTCGTCTGTCCATCCGTCCGTCCGTCCGTCCACCATTTTCAAAGATCTTCTTCTCTTATACTGCAGGGCCAATCAAAGCCAAATTTCATATGGAGCCTCAGTGGGATGGCGGAACGAAAGTTTGTTCGCGGGGTCTGGATCACATGACCAAGATGGCCGCCATGCCCATATATGGTAAAAAGCCTTCAAAAATCTTCTTCTCCAGAACCATAAGGCCAGTGGCCTTGAAACTTGGCATATAGCATATGGTACTCGGGCCCATCATGGTTTGTACAAATGGTGACCCCGGGTTGACCTTGACCTATTTTACAGCAATGTCAAATTTGCCGAAGTAGGCTTTTGCATGGGGCAAAGTGAAAATAATGGATGTATAGGAAAACCATTGAAGACAGTGTCACCAAAATTTGTAGATCAGGTAAAGTAACTGAATACATGAAGATCTATGGGTCAGAAAGGACAAGGTCATTCATTGACCTTAGACCAAGGTCATTCAGGGTCCATATTTCAAACATTTTTTTCTCCAAAACTGCTGAGCCAATTTTAGTGAAATTTAATATGGAGCCTTTGTGAGTTGAACAAATGAAAAGCTGCCAACATGGTCTAGATCACATGACCAAGATGGCCACCACGCCCATATATGGTAAAGAAACTTCGAAATTCTTCTTCTCAAGAACCGTAAGGCCAATGGCCTTGAAACTTGGCATGTATCATATGGTACTCGGGCCTATCATAATTTGTTCACATGACCAAGATGGCCGTCACGCCTATATATATGGTAAAAAGCCTTAAAAATTCTTCTTCTCCAGAACCGTAAGGCATGTAGCATATGGTACTCAGGCCCATCATAGTTTGTACAAATGGTGACCCCGAGTTGACATTGACCTATTTTACAGCAATGTCAAATTTGCCGACTTAGGCTTTTGCATGGGAAAAAGTGAAAATAATGGATTTTTAGGAAACCATTGAAGACAGTGTCACCAAAATTAGTAGATAAGGTAAAGTAGCTGAATACATGAAGATCTATGTGTAAGAAAGGTCAAGGTCATTAATTGACCTTAGACCAAGGTCACGCAGGTTCCATATTTCAAACATTTTTTTCTCAGAAACTACTGAGCCAATTGAAGTGAAATTCAATATGGAGCCTTTGGGAGTTGAACAAATGAAAAGCTGCCAACATGGTCTAGATCACATGACCAAGATGGCCACCACGCCCATATATGGTAAAGAAACTTCGAAATTCTTCTTCTCAAGAACCGTAAGGCCAATGGCCTTGAAACTTGGCATGTAGCATATGGTACTCGGGCCTATCATAATTTGTTCAAATGGTGACCCTGGGTTGATCTTGACCTATTTTACAGTAATGTCAAATTTGCTGACTTAGGCTTTTGCATAGGAAAAAGTGAAAATAATGGATATTTAGGGAAACCATTGAAGACAGTGTCACCAAAATTTGTAGATTAGGTCTATGGGTCCATGAAGATCTATGGGTAAGAAAGGTCAAGGTCATTCATTGACCTTAGACCAAGGTCACTCCGATTTCATATTTCAAAAAAAAAAAAAATTTTCTCAGAAACTACTGAGCCAATTTAAGTGAATTTCAATATGGAGCTTTTGTGAGTTGAACAAATGAAACGTTGCCAGTACGGTCTAGATCACATGACCAAGATGGCCGCCACGCCCATATATGGTAAAATGCCTTCAAAAATTCTCTTCTCCAGAACCGTAAGGCCAATGGCTTTGAAACTTGGCATATATCATATGGTACTCGGGCTCGTCATAGTTTTTACAAATGCTGACCCTGGGTTGACCTTGACCTATTTTATGGCAGTGTCAAATTTGTCAACTTAGGCTTTTGCATGGGAAAAAGTGAAAATAATGGATTTTTAGGAAACCATTGAAGACAATGTCACCAAATTGGTAGATCAGGTAAAGTAAATGAATACATGAAGATTCATGGGTAAGAAAAGTCATCATTCAGTGAGTTGGGACCAAGATTAACCAGGTTCTATATTTCAAACAGTTTTTTCTCAGAAACCGCTGGCCCAATTCAAGTGAAATTTGATATGGATCCTTTATATGATCAACACATTTGCCCATATGGTCCAGGTCACATGACCAAGATGGTGGCCATGCCCATATATGGTAAAAACACTTCGAAATTCTTCTTCTCCAGAACCGTAAGGCAAATGACCTTGAAACTTGGCAGGAAGCATCTGGTACACGGGCCTATCATAATTTGTTCAAATGGTGACCCTTGTTTGACCTTTACCTATTTTACGGCAATTTGCTTTAGGCTTTTGCTTTGGAAAAAGTGAAAATAATTGATTTTTAGCTCACCTGAGCTTATAGTTTAGCCATGGTCTGTCGTCCGTCCATACGTTGTCCGTCCGTCCACCATTTTCAAAGATCTTCTCCTCCAAAACAGGGAGGCCAATCAAAGCCAAATTTCATGTGGAGCTTCAGTAGGATGGGGGAACAAAAGTTTGTTCGCGGGGTCTGGGTCACATGACCAAGATGGCAGCCATGCCCATATATGGTAAAAAGCCTTCAAAAATCTTCTTTTCCAGAACCATGAAGCCAATGACCTTGAAAGTTGGCTTGTAGCATCTGGTACTTGAGCCCATCATAGTTTGTAAAAATGGTGACCCTGGGATGGCCTTGACCTATTTTATGGCTATGTCAAATTTGCAGACTTGGGCTTTTGCATGGGAAAAAGTGAAAATAATGAATATTTAGGAAACCATTGAAGACTACGACACAAAATAGGTAGCTCAGGTAAACAAAATCAATACATGAAGATATATGGATAAGAAAGGTCAAGGTCATTAAATGACCTTGGACCGTCGTCTGTCCGTCCACCATTTTCAAAGATCTTCTTCTCCAAAACTGAAAGGTCAATCAAAGCCAAAATTTCATTTGGAGCCTCAGTAGGATGAAGGAACGAAAGTTTGTTCGCAGGGTCTGGGTCACATGACCAAGATGGCTGCCACACCCATATATGGTAAAAAGTCTTCCAAAATCTTCTTCTCCAGACCCATGAAGCCATTGACCTAGAAACACAAATTGACGAGGCGATTATTGGATTATTCATGTGTAATTAACGGATTGACATCTGTTTTTGTTTGATTTGAGGTTTAACGTCCCCATCAACACTGTAAAGGTCATTTTGGAGACGTTGCTTCCAATTTTGTGGGACTTTTACCCGACATTGAGATGAAATGACATCTCAAGCCCTGTCGCCCAATGCAACCAATAGGGTTTATTAGCATGGACGGACCGCCTCGCACCGCGGTTCCTGGACAGGCTTAGATCCTCTAAGCGGTTTACCAGTACTAGTGTGCGGGCCGGAGGATTGACATCTGAACTAAGTAAATTTTAAGTTTACAGAATTTGATAATATCCTAAATATTTGACTGAATCAGCGAAAATTTCCTAAATGTTGGACCAGTATCGGACCGATTTTTTGGGGGCTTTGGGCCGTTTCCAATCGGTCCCAATTTCTGAATTTCGGTCTGGGACCGAAAAAAATTCGGTTTTCCCGAGCCCTGAGCCACGGTCAATCAACTGGTAAATTATTTTATAAACAATATTTTCAATAAAATAAGAACATATCCAAATTGTTGTTTTGGTTGCAAAACCTCTGTATTTCTGTGACACACTTTTTGGGGCTACCACAAGACATTGTCAGCCGATAATGCTTAACACAATATGGAACAACTCTGGTATACTTTTTATGCTTGTGACAACTGAACTGAAAGGAGAATTTCCAAAATACAATATTAGAAAATAGAAGTGAAGGCAGTGATCAGGAATAGATACAATTAACCCACAGCTCCTATCAGTGACACCAAAGGGAAAGAAACACAAACATGAAATAACTAGACTCTAATGGAAACATCAATAGTGGAAAGCCAAAAGGACAGTTACTTTCCCACAAAATGGCCAATTGGCTATCCAGAATAAAATAATGTAAGCGATACACACCCACACACACACAAAAGACATACCATAACAAAAATAAACCGCGACAGAAGAACCGCCTTGGAACGGTCAGTGAAATGAATTCCACTAGACCAGTATCTCTCCTAAAATTAATTTAAAAAATAAGCACATAATTTCTAGAATACCGAATTGGAAGGAATATATAATACAAAATTGGGGTTAATGCAAAAATTCAATCAAATAGGTCTCATCTGCTGTTTCTGGTCACAAAGTAGATAAAATGCAATGACCAGGAACTGATAAAACAAATTCACGTTGTGTCCCAGCCACCATACTGCAAAGAAACACCTATAATGTAGATGGTATTAAGTAAAACTGTACAAGTGGAAAATCAAGGAGTCAAGTGCTCTTTCCCAGCACATTGTCGATAAGACATTCCCTAAATAATATGAAAAGTTAAAAAAAATATGACAAATGGAATAAACCATAATAAAAGCATGGCCTTCGAACTGCCAGAAAGGTAGGAATAGGTGGAAAGTTTTATCACATTGTTAGACATCAAAATTTTGTCCCCACAAGTTGTGTACCCCTGCTCTGAGGCTATATACATATATAAAAACATTAAAATGTACACCAGGACCACGTGTCAGGTGAGCGTTTACAGGACCACTGGTCCTCTGGTTTGATTTTCTAACTCCATTTTAAAGATGCCGAGAGACCTCTCAATAAATTCGTATCATAGTTAAGTGTGAGAAAATAAGGTGCATTAAACTCCTTAAATACTTGTGCATCGAATTTCAAATCCCCGACAAATTGACCAATTGGCTATCCAAAATCAAAACGATATAACCAATACATGAACACACATTCAAAGACGAACTTTAAAATAGGCATACTAATACTTTGTGTTGAGACTAAGTCATGCTCCATTTCCATATGACCTTAGTTGTGATTGGAACGTGCAACATTCAGTCTATAAGACTATAAGACTATAAGAATCTTATATGGGTGTGAGGCGTGGATTGAAAAATCCGTCCCGAGGCACACTGTCCGGCATCACGAGGCTTGCCGAGTGATGCCGGACAGTGATCCCGAGGGACGGATTTTTCTATCCACCCCTCACACCCATATTGGCTTCTTTTTCTTGCATACCTTCCATTTCTATTGCGAATTTTTAATGCTGCTGTCACTTCGGTTACCGACATCCGCCATTTTGTGATGACACAACAGGAATCTTTAGTGACGTCACGCATGACGCCGCCGCGCATGAGGTTGTAATCAACCAGAGCATTTATCAAACACACGATTATATTCGATTTGGGGTCGGAACACCAGGGTCAGAACATAAATTTCTATCCCAGGGTAAAATCACGGATTTCCTTGTCTGGTGTGCAAGAACAAGTCATGCTCCATTTCCATATGACCTTAGTTGTGAATGGAACTGAAACATTCAGACATAACACGAATCATTACGTTTCGTTACTCATTTAGAAGCCTCTGCGGTGCAGTGGTTACGCTACTCGCCTTGTAAACCAGGGATCGCAGGATCGATTCCGGGCTTCTGCAGACTTTCGGATGAGTCTTTAAAACCGAGGTCCCGTCTCCGTATGACCTTAGCTGTTGGTGGGACGTAAAATTCAAACACTCACTCACTCACTCCGTTGCTCATGGTTACATTTTCACTTTTTACTATGGTTGAAGCTGCTCACGTCCAGACAGAGACAGACTGTTGCACCCCTTCCAGATAGTGACAGACTGTTTCACAAACTGTTTCACAGACGGTAAGTGGTCTTTTCCCCTCAGGGTACTGCCATTAAAATTAAGAGAAGTAAATTGATGAAATGTTCAGGAGGCATTTTAAGGAAACAAAATAGCCTGTTTATGTTGTTCATCAGTTATTTTGCGCCCTCGAAATAGATGGTATTTGTGTAACATGTGCAAGTCATTAGACATAATGGCGTTACGTCTAGATCAGGTCCGGTAATTAGAATAAGCAAGCGATAATTGCCCTTCTTTCATAACAGAAACATTACGAAAACACGCCTATACAAATACATTATAAACTTTACCCCACCCCCCCCCCCAAAAAAAAAAAAAACAAAAAAAAAAAAACACACACACACACACGAAAATTTTAAGATAAAAAGTGGTGATATTTTTGCTTATTCCTGGTCAAACTATAGAGTGTTTGTACTCGTTAGAACCGCCTCTTCACGGCGGTTCTAACGAGTACCGACAATCTATACTTTAGAGCAGAAATAAGAAAAATGAGGTATACCCTTGTAAACCCCAGTTTTACTGTATTAAAATGTGTTCAAATGGGTCAATATTATGTAGGCGTATTTCTTGTGATGCTATATGCTGTGGGTACTTCTTAGATTTGCCTCCTCGACGAGGCGATTCCAAACAAGTACCTTCAACATATGTTTTCATGGAGAAATGAGGAAAATAATCTTTCTCCTTACCTGTCACTTGGAGGGAGCAATTGTAGTATTTATCCAACCAGTCAAATTCTTTAGAGCCTTGTTAACTTTTGCAATACGATAACATATCCGTGTTTTTCAAACCTAAAAAAAAAAGGATTTTTTTCTAATGAAAATTTGCAATATTTTTCTTATTTACACTCCAAACATAGGTTTTGGGTGCTCGTTAGAACCGCCTCGTAGAGGCGGTTCTAACGAGTACCCACAGCCTATGTCTAGGAGCAGAAATAAGGAAAATAATGTTTACCCCATAAACCCCAGTTTTCGATATATAAAGTGGGGTTTAGGGGGGTCTTTATTTCATGGACTTGTTCACGTGATGGCAAGTGACTGAGTTTTAGTCGACCGGTGTGATATTGTACACTGGTAGGAGATTGGGCAAAGTCAACAAAAACTAAGTTTGCAAAGACTAAGATCTGCCTTAGTATCTGTGCAGTATGATCAGTTTTGAATGTGGCAAGAGTAAAGTCAAGCTATTGAATACGTATCTCGCACTTGTGCCCAGCTCTCACAAAAAGTTGATGTGCCGAAAATAAATCCTGTTTTACGGTCTATGTTACCGATGATTATTAAGTTATTTAAATTGATACTGCACCAAATAAGGGCAAGAATCTGAATAATCAACGTAACAACATACATGATTAGGGAAAGAAGCAAAACCACCAAAACAAAACATGAAGAAACCACAGCAAAAGAACCGACTTGGAACGGTCAGTAAAATTACTAGTGGGTTTAAGTTAACTTTACGGGATCCCAAACCTCACCCTCACTTTCACTGTGGTTCAAACAAGTATTTGTTTGGTCCACGTGAAGGTATTCTATCTCATCAGTGAATCCTAACTAAAACGGGACGAAACGCGTTTACACACGTACAAAAGGTATAAACAATATACCCGGGGTCCTCAACATATTACACAACGCATTGCCTGCGATTTCCTTCGTCTTAATATGTTTTACTACGTTTTAGTTAGCTTTGATAAGTATACTGCGTACAACAGTTTAATTGTTGCTAATGCATCAATTTCCAACATATCAAAGGCAGCTGCTGTCCAGTTTTTCTTAAAAGCTACAAATTAACTCGACAGCAGCTGTATATAATTGATACATTAGCAGCAATTAAAATATTATACACAAAGAATGTGAGGCCCTCAAGACAGAAGTTTAAAGTTTCAGCTGTAGGCTTCATGTAACAGACTATTACTTTTAAAATGACTCTACAAAATGAAATTTATTTGCAGCTGACGCAGAAGTCGGAATACCTTTTCTTGTGATAATATCTGTATCTACAGGGATACAAACAATCCAATGCATGAAATGTGCCTATAAGGATGTGTGTTATTTAGAAAATAGACAGAACGGCCTGTGGGTATATAACAAATTACCAGTCTGTAACAGGGCGATCAGGGTCCACTTGCATACAAACACACACAGGATAACAAAAGGTCACTGGTATACTCTCAAGCACAAGTCCCAGAAATTTATTTCATTACATCACAAGTTACAGAGAATACTAAATTTACAAGTCAAAGACAAATAATTTTGCAAAATATAAGTGAAGGCAATGATCAGGAATCGATACAATTAACCTCCAGCTCCAAGCAGTCATACCAAAAGAAAATAAACACAAACATGAAATAACTGGACCCTAATGGAAACCTCAAAAGCGGAAAGCCAACAGAACGGTGACTTTCCGATAAAATGGTCAACTGGCAATATATTATAAGCGAAACACACATTCAAAGACAAACCATAACATCAGTGCAACATCTCCGAAAACACAAAAATCAAACAACCACAGAGATGAAACAACGGTGAGGACTCGACAGCAAGAAGTCACTGAAATGCTGGAGTAAAAGAAAACCAATAGTTAGACTCCAATGGGCCCGACCAGCGTCAAAGAATCAGGCACCACCAACATAAAATTAAATGCTCTCTAATTCTCAGTAAGCCTTTACGCTGGAACCGTCATAAAATCTGAGGCCTGACCCACCGGCATGCAAATATGGAGGGAAGCAAAGTTGTCTACCGCGATTGGGTTAACTAGCATGCATGCAGTCTGTTGTATAACAATTATGTTGTACCCAATATTTTTATATCGAAGAATGATTTTACGAAATGTGGTGCTGAAGTTATTGCAATTATATATTTTTCTGAATTTATATTCTAAGTCACCATAAAATTCGGGTTCCGATAGACTTTGTTGCAGATTGAAGAGATTTAAGTCTAACATTGTATTTTGAATCTATATCGGAATGACGTCTATAAAAAAATGAAAAAAGGTTTTGCGTAGTTTATGATACCGGCAACCCTGATTAAGAAGTTTAGCAGTTAACATTTTATTACGAGTGTTGAAGTCAGTTACATGACTATACACTCTGGCAAATCGAATAAATCGCGAAATATAAACGCAATAGGACGCCACAGGAGGAACATTATCTAGGAAAGGAAAATTTACAATCACAAAATCAAAATCATCGCATTTATCATAAATAATGCAGGAAACAAACCCATCTACAATATATAGATGTAAATCCAAAAACGGCGTCTCTGTATCAGAAGATTTTGTTTATTATGCCCCCAACTTCGAAGAAGTTGTGGGGGCATATTGGTTCTGCCCTGTTCGTCCGTCCGTCCTTCCGTCCTGCTTTTTTCTGCATAGCATAACTTAAGAACCATGGGTGCTAGGTTTTTGAAATTTCATATATGGATTCCTTATGAAAAATAATTAACCGGTATTTTTTTCTCGTCAGGATTATGCCCCTTTCTTGAGTTATGCCCTTTCCAAAAAATACTTTGAAATCTTGTAAGCAAGATATCTCAAAAACTGTTTGAGCTTTTGCCCTGAAACTTTACAGACTGGTTTGGGATGATGAGTAGATGAACTCTTTAACTTTTGACAAAAATCTGATCTTTTTTCTTGAGTTATGGTCCTTTGAAATTTTTCGCGTTTTAAGCTTGTAAGCAAGATATCTAAAAAAACTGTTTGAGCTATTGCCCTGAAACTTTACAGAATGGTTGGGGATGATTGGGAGATGAACTGGATAACTTTTGACAAAAAAACATTTTTTTTCTTGAGTTATTGCCCTTTGAAATTTTGCGCGTTTTAAGCTTGTATGCAATATATCTCAACGACTGTTAGAGCTATTGCCCTGAAACTTTACAGGCTAGTTCAGGATGATGAGTAGATGAACTGATTAACTTTTTTAAAAAATCCGAATTTTTGTTTTCTTGAGTTATGGCCCTTGAATTTGTTTTGCGTTTTAAGCTTGTAAGCAAGATAACTAAAACAATGTTTGAGCTATTGCCCTGAAACTTTACAGAATGGTTGGGGATGATGAGAAGATGAACTGATAACTTTTAACAAAAATCCATTTTTTTCTTGAGTTATGCCCCTTTGAAAAATACATTGAAATCTTGTAAGCAAGATATCTCAAAAACTGTTCGAGCTTTTGCCCTGAAACTTTACAGACTGGTTTGGGATGATGAGTAGATGAACTGATTAACTTTTGACAAAAATCCGATCTTTTTTCTTGATTTATGGCCCTTTAAAATTTTTGGCGTTTTAAGTTTGTAAGCAAGATAACTAAAAAACTGTTTGAGCTATTGCCCTGAAACTTTAGAGAATGGTTGGGGATGATGAGAAGATGAACTGATTAACTTTAGACAAAAATCCATTTTTTTTTTCTTGAGTTATGCCCCTTTGAAATTTTGCGCGTTTGAAGCTTGAAAGCAAGATATCTCAAAACTGTACGAGCTATTGCCCTTAACTTTACAGGCTGGTTCAGGATGATGCGTAGATGAACTGATTAACTTTGGAAAAAAATTGAAATTGTTTTCTTCAGTTATGGCCCTTTGAATTTTTTTGCGTTTTAAGCTTGTAAGCAAGATAACTAAAAAACTGTTTGAACTATAGCACTGAAACTTTACAGAATGGTTTGGAATGATGAGAAGATGAACTGATTAACTTTTGGCAAATACCCATGTTTTTCTCATCATGATTATGCCCCTTTGCAAAATTTACTTTGAAATCTTGTAAGCAAGATATCTCAAAAACTGTTAGAGCTTTTGCCCTGTAACTTTACAGACGGATGATGAGTAGATGAACTGATTTACTTTTGACAAAAATTCAATTTTTTGTCTTGAGTTATGCCCCTTTGAATTTTTGCACGTTTGAAGCTTGTAAGCAAGATATCTCAAAAACTGTACAAGCCATTGCACTGAAACTTTACAGGCTGGTTAAGGATGGTGCGTAGATGAACTGATTATATTTTGAAAAAAAAAAAAAATGAAATTTTTTCTTCAGTTATGACCCTTTGAATGTTTTTGCGTTTTAAGCTTGTAAGCAAGACATTATTAACTAAAAAACTGTTTGAGCTATTGCCCTGAAACTTTACAGAATGGTTGGGGATGATTAGAAGATGAACTGATTAACTTTCGACAAAAATCCATTATTTTCTCATCAGGATTATGCTCCTTTCTTTAGTTATGCCCCTTTGCAAAAATACTTTGATACCTCAAAAACTGTTCGAGCTTTTGTCCTGTAACTTTACAGACTGGTTTTGGATGATGAGTAGATGAATTGATTAACTTTTGAAAAAAAATCTGAATTTTTTTCTTGAGTTATGGCCCTTTGAAATTTTTGCGTTTTAAGCTTGTAAGCAAGATAACTTAAACTGTTTGAGCAATTGCCCTGAAACTTTACAGAATGGTTGGGGATGATGAGAAGATGAACTGATTAACTTTTGACAAAAATCCATATTTTTTCTTGCGTTATGCCCCTTTGAAATTTTGCGCGTTTTAAACTTGTAAGCAAGATATCCCAAAAATTGTTCCAGCTATAACCATGAAACTTTACAGGCTGGTTCAGGATGATGTTTAGATGAACTGATTAACTTTTGAAAAAAATTCCGATTTTTTTTTCTTCAGTTATGGCCCTTTGAAATGTTTGTGTTTTAAGCTTGTAGGCAAGATAACTCAAAAACTGGTTGAGCTATTGCCCTGAAACTTTACGGAATGGTTGGGGATGACGAGAAGATGGACTGATTAACTTTCGACATAAAAAGTCCACTTTTTTTCTTGAGTTATACCCCTTTGAAATTTTGCGCTTTTAAGCTTGTAAGCAAGATACCCCCAAAAACTGTATGAGCTATTGACCTGAAACTTTACAGGCTGATTCAGGATGATGAGTAGATGAACTGATTAGGTGAATTGTAATGCATTTGCATTTTTGGGGAACTGAATGCATGCTTGCTTACGACAGGTTGCTCGCTTAATAGAGGTGGACACTAAGACAGGTTTGACTGTATCTCTAAAACTGTATGAGCTATTGTCCTGTGACTTCAAACACTGGTATGGGGTGATAAATAAATGACCTGATTAACTTCAGTTTTTCTTGTGTTATGTTCCTTCTAAAATTTCAGCATTGCAGCCAAATAAAAAAAATACCTCAATTACTGCTGGGACAAGCAGTGTTAGGGTCAAGCAGTGTGAGGGTCAAGCAGTTGGGGGCATTGTGTTTCATAAACACTGGCTCTAGTTTAAATGAAGTTCTGGTGGGTAAATTTGACTGATCAAACCATCGAAATAGGTATTGTCGAGATTTAATAAATCATCCAAATATATAGAAGTCGCGCTAAAGGCTTCAATGATTTCAGATTGGTTTTCAACGGAAAGGGACATCATAACAAAACAAGAACAGATCAACCACGAAGGATGCGCAATCCGTACCCATCGGAATGCGCACCATTTGTCTAAATAACTTAGTGCCAAATCTTATGTAAATATTGTCAAGCAGAAAGTTAGAGCTTCACACTTTTTCTTACCTGACCATAAAGTTTATTTTTAATGCTCTTCAGAAGTGGAAAACAACATTTCTTCGAGTCCTCACCGTTGTTACATCTCTGGGGTTGTTTGATTTTTGTGTTCACGGAGATAGTGCATTGATGAGTGAGGAGGCCTTCATGCGAACTGAACAAATTATTTGTCTTAATCGCGACGGAAGTAAGGGCGAGGACTGTGGCCACGAAAAATCGATTTAAGCCCCCCCCCCACACTCACACCCCGTGGAATTCGTTTCACTGACTTTTCAAGGCGGTTCTTCTGTCGCGGTTTATTTTTGTTATGAGTGTTTGTATCGCTGTCGAGTCCTCACCGAGGTTGTTTAATTTTTTGTGTTCGCGGAGATGTTGCACTGATGAGTTGGGAGGCCATCATGCGGACTGAGCAAATGATTGGTCTAAATCGCGACGGAACTAAGGGCGAGGATTGTGGCCACGTAAGATCTATTTAAGCCCCCCCCACACACACACACACAGCTGATGGGAGCTATGGGTTAATTGTACCTGTCACGAATGATTTGATTAAGGTGGTCGTGGCCACATGGTAATGTTACAATGATCTTCTCCCGCTATCTCGAGGGGGTCCGAGGTTGATAGACGACACCTAAATTGGTGTTTTTATGTTTTTGAACTAAATGTGGAACCTTCCCTCTCTCGACCTCGGCATTCTGATAAATAATATATAAATGTTCTAAGTAATTAGGAAAACTATATTAAATGTTTCCTTCAGGTGGTGGTAAGACCTACCCTTGCCAGAAACAAAGAAAGACTGACCCGAGGTCGAGAGACCGGAATAACAAGATATGAATATTCATGAAATAACGACAGTTATGATAATTTAAAAATGTTTAACATGATAATGAAATAACGTAAACGCATACCTGATAAATAATATATAAATATCCTAAGTAATTAGGAAAACTATATTAAATGTGTCCGTCAGGTGGTCGTAAGACCTACCCTTGCCAGGAACAATGAAAGACTGACAAAGGCTAAGGTACGTATTTGCGAATGCGGTGTTAATCAGTGAGGTGAAAAGCGCGGGAGACTTACATAAGGACACCGGAAATTGATATGCGCTACTCAGGAATGCCTAATGCTTAATGAAAGATGAAGTATAAAAAGCGACGATTAATATGGGGAAATAACTGGAAATGACTAGAAAGTCCTAAGCGCAAGCGCTCATCCAGTTTCCATTATTTAACTCTGTGACATATCGATTCCTGATCATTGCTTCCACTTCTATTTTACATTACATGCAAGATAGAAATGTGAAATGTCCATTCAATTAAATCATTAAGTTTTTAGTTTATAAGGTTATGAGGATGTGTAGTGTAAAGGGTGGAAAAAAACATAAGTAGACACACTTGAAGTATGAAAACGTCTGGATTTCAATTTATTTAAAATTCATTAGAACTGTTTATAGACCAAAATAGATTTTTCTCTTATCTTTCAGAGACTTTGTCGCAATATTTAATTACATGTTTTTTGGTGGAAGTAAAACATGAAGTTAATAATTTGGAACGTTCAGTGGTGGTACAAGAGCTTGAATTTGCAATAAACCGTGCTTTGTATGGTCTTTTATGAATTTGTTTGTTTGAATTGGGGTTACCGAAATATCGGTTTCCTTCTAAAATTGATTTCAGTAAATGTAGAGATGAAATCGCTGCTGCCTTGAATGAATTCGGTAATCGATGGTGTAAGCGAGAGTATGTTGAGCATAAAGCCCTTAAGGACTGGAGACTCAGCATTTTAAAACTAGTGAATAAACGCATTTCTTTCTATTCTCAAAATACTAACTTATTACCTCCTAAGCCTACGACGTCATTACGTCATCTTAAACTAGGTATATAAGAATTTCATAAGAAGTTTGTTTTGGCCCCTGCAAACAAGGCCGCTAACAACGTCATCGTTGTGTGACGGCTCCACTATGTTAACACGCTTAAGCAGGAGCTTGGTGGTAATTAGGCCTATGAACTTCAACGTTTAGCTGAAGAGAGAGCTATAGTAGATGAACATATCTGTCATTCAGCCACCAAGTTTGCTGTGTGTGTTACAGAAGGCCAAGACAAGCTTCCTACGCTATACTGGTTACCAAAACTTCATAAAAGACCTTACAAAGCACGGTTTATTGCAAATTACAGCTCTTGCACTACCACTGAACTTTCTAAATTATTAACGTCCTGTCTTACTGCTATTAAAACGCATGTGATTAAATATTGTGATAAAGTCTTTGAAATATCAGGAAGAAATCTGTTTTGGTCTATAAAAATTCGAATGAGGTTTTAAATAAATTGAAATCCAGACGTTTTCGTGCTTCATGTCTGTCTACTTACGATTTTTCCACTCTTTACACTACACTTCCTCATTATCTTATAAAAGAAAAGTTTAATGATTTTATTGAATGGGCTTTTCACAGAGAAGATTCTCTCTATCTTGCATGTAATGCTCGAAAAATGCATTTTTCAGTTCTAAAGAGCATAAGAATTAAACACTTTGGTCATGTCTGAAAGTGTGAGATGCCCTCACCTTTCTACTTGACAATATTTATATTAGATTAGGTACTAAGTTATTTAGACAAATTGTGGGTAATCCGATGGTACGAATTGCGCACCTCTTGTGGCTGATCTGTTCTTGTATTGTTATGAAAGGGACTTCATGTTGTCGCTTTCCATTGATAATCAATCTAAAATTGTTGAAGCTTTTAGTTCTAATTCTAGATATTTAGATGATTTATTAAATATTGACAATACTTACTTTGATGGTTTGATCAGTCATATTTATCCCTAGAACTTCAGTTAAACAAGGCAAATTCCTCTGATACCGAGACCCCCTTTTTGGATTTGCATTCATCGATTGTAGATGGATTTGTTTCTTGCAAAATTTATGATAAACGTGATGATTTTGATTTCGAGATTGTAAATTTTCCTTTTTTGGATGGTGATGTTCCTCGTGCGACATCGTATGGGGTTTATATTTCGCAGTTAATTCGATTCGCTGGAGTGTCTAGTCATGTATCCGACTTCAACACTCGTAATAAGTAAGTAACCGCTAAACTTCTTAATCAGGGGTATCGGTATCATAAACTACGTAAAGCCTTTTTCTAGGTTTTATAGACGGAATTCTGATTTGGTTTCAAAATTCTGTGTTGGACTTAAAAGACTTCTGCAACATGGCCTATCGGAACCCGAATTCTATGGTGATTTAGTATATAAATTTAGAAAAATACATGCCTGTAATGACTTCGGTACCCAATTTCGTAAAATCAGTCGTCGATATATAAAGATTGGGTACAACATAAATGTTATAAAACAGACTGCATGCATGGTGGTTAACCCAATCACGGTTGGCAACTTTGCTTCCCTCTTTGATGGCACACCGGTGGGTCGGGCTTAAGATTATATGACGGTTCCAGCGTAAAAGCATAAATGGATTTTTATTTTATTTTAGTATTCTTTATGTTGGTTGGCTCCTGATGCTCCGTCTTCGGTCGGGCCCCTCGGAGTCTAACTGTTGGTTTTCTTTTGCTCCAGCAATTCTGTTGTTGTATGCTGTCAAGTCCTCAACCTTGTTGCATCTCTGTATTTTTTTATTTGTATGTTCTCGGAGATGTTATACTGATGAGTTAGGAAGCCTAGATGCGGAGTAAACAAAATTAGTGTATACCGCGACAGAGGTAAGGGCGAGGATTATGGCCATTTAAAATCGATTTAAGCCCCCAGTGGAATTCTTTCCACTGACCGTTCCAAGGCGGTTCTTCTGTGGCGGTTTATTTATGTTGTTGTTTGTTACTTACTATTTGTATCACTTGTGTCTTTTTATTTTGGATTGCCATTTGGCCATTTTGTTGGAAAGTAACTGTCCTTATGGCCTTCCTTTGTGTAGGGTTCCATTATGGTCTGGTCGCTTCATGTTTGTGTTTCTTTCCCTTTGGTGTTTTTGATGGGTGGAGTAAGTTAATTGTATCGATTCCTGTTATTTGTTTTATTTCTACTTAACGTCCCCGTCAACACTATTTAGGACATTTTGGAGACTTTGAGTCCAGTTTTGTGGGAATTTTACACGACATTTAGGTGTTTGCTACAGCTAGGTTTAAAATTATTAAACTAAATCACCCAAAAATTCCGGTTCCAATAGATCTTGTTGCAGAAGAGATATAAGTCCAACATTGGATTTCGAAATTAAATCGGAATGGCGTCTATAAAAAATTGAAAAGGCTTTGCGTAGTTTATGATACCGATAACCCTGATTAAGAAGTTTAGCAGTTCAGAATTCATTACGAGTGTTGAAGTCAGTTACATGACTAGACTCTCTGGCAAATCGAATTAATTGCAGAATATAAACGCCATAGGATGCCACACGAGGAACATCACCATCCAAGAAAGGAAAGTTTACAATCTCAAAATCAAAATTATTGCGTTTATCATTAATTTTGTAAGAAACTAACCCATCTACAATATATAGATGTAAATCCCAAAACGGCGTCTCGGTATCAGAAACATTTGCTTTATTTAACTGAAGTTCTAGGGGGTAAATTGGACTGATCAAACCATCGAAAGCCACAAGGGCTGCGCAATTTGTACCCATCGGTATACCCACAACTTGTCTAAATAAAGCTTCACACACTTTCTGACATGACCATAAGGTATAATTTTTATGCTCTTCAGAACTGATAAAAGCATTTCTTACATTACACGTAAGATAGAGGGAGTCTTCCATATGAAATTTCCTTTAATCGATTCTGAAATTAATCACAAGCGTCTTTACATCAAAATATCATTCATTAATAAGGGTTTGTATTTTATAGATTTACCTAGTATCTTCCAGGACAATTAGGTGATTTCATCCATTCCTGCTAATTTTCAAAATACTGAAACACCCACAATTTGCTATAAATACAATAAACCTGTTAGATCTATCATTTTTAATTTCAATAAACTTGTTTCTGATCTTGATACTGACACTAACACTCCTGATACCTGTGATTGTAAAACTTCAGTGTATTGCTGTCCTGCCGCTGGTCATATTATTACTGGCAATTTAAAAAATATTCCAGATTCTAGGATACGTAATATAATTTCTAAAGGACCGAAATATAGATTTCCTTCTAAAATTGATTTGAATAAATGTAGAGATGAAATCGCTGCTACCTTGACTGAATTTGCTAATCGATGTGTAAACGATAGTATGTTGAGCATAAAGCTCTTAAAGAATGGAAACTTAGCATACTGAAATTAGTGAACAAACGCATTTCTTTTTGTTCTAAAAAAAAAAAAAAAAAAGAACTTATTACCTCCTAAACCTAAGACGTCTGTACGTCACCTTAAACTAGGTATTCAAGAATTTCATAAGAAGTAGAAGTAAAACAAAGATCAGGAATTGATACAATTAACTTACTCCATCCATAAAAGAAGTTTGTTTCGGCTCCAGCAGATAAGGCCACTAACAATGTGGTTGTTGTTTGTTGTTGTTTTGAGAGAAACTTCATGACGTCCCTTTCTGTGGAAAACCAGTCTGAAATCATTGGTACTCTTACTTTGGATGATTTATAAATATTGATAATAAGTATTTCGATGGTTTGATCCCCCAGAACTTCAGTTAAATAAAGCAAATTCTTCTGATACCGAGGCCCCATTTTTGGATTTACATCTGTCTTTTGTACATGTGTTTGTTTCTTGCAAAATTTATGATAAACGCGATGATTTTGATTTTGAGATTGTAAATTTTCCTTTTGTTGATGGTGATGTTCCCCGTGCGACCTCCTATGGCGTTTATATTTCGATACTAATTTGATTTGCCATGTGTAGTCATGTAACTGTCTTCAACACTCGTAATAAATTATTAACGGCTAAACTGCTTAATCAGGGTTATTGGTATAATAAACTACGCAAAGCCGTTTCAAAATTTTGTAGACGTCATTCTGATTTAATTTTAAAATTCAATATTGGACTTAAATCTCTTCTGCATCAAGGTCTATCGGAACCCGAATTTTCTGGTGACTTATTGTATACATTCAATGAAAAAATATATAACCTCAATGATTTCAGCACCCAATTTCGTAAAATCACTCTTCGATATAAAAAGATTGGGTACAACATAAATGTTACACGACAGACTGCATGCATGGTAGTTAACCCAATCACGGTTGACAACTTTGCTTCCCTCTTTAATTGCACGCCTGTGGGTTAGGCCTCAGATTTTATGACGGTACCAGCGTAAAGGTTTTTGTTGGTTGGTACCTGATGCCCTGTCTCTGGTCGGGCCCATCGGAGTCTAACTGTTGGTTTTCTTTTGCTCCAGCATTTCAGTGGTTTCTTGCTGTCAAGTCCACAGCGTTGCTTCATCTCTGTGGTTGTTTGATTTTTGTGTTCACGGAGATTTTGCGCTGATGACTTCATGCGGACTGTACAAATTATTGTCTAAATCACGACGGAAGTAAAGGCGATGATTGTGGCCACGTAAAATCGATTTTAGCCCCCCCCCCCCCCCGCCCACCCCCCCTCCCCCTGTGGAATATGTTTCCGCTGACCGTTCCCAGGCGGTTGTTCTGTCGCGGCTTATTTTTGACATGGTTTGTCTTTGAGTGTTTGTGTCGCTTATATTATTTTATTTTGGATAGCCTATTTGCCATTTGTGGGAAAATGTTCTACAAAAGGGTTATCCTTTGTCCTTTGGAAGCAAGCGTCATTTTGGCTTTCCGCTATTGATGTTTCCATTAGGGTCTGTTGTTTTATGTTTGTGTTCCGTTCCCTTTGATGTCTGATGGGAGCTGTGGGTTAATTGTATCGATTCCTGATCATTGCCTCCGCTTCTTTTTCACTATGTTAACACTCTTTAGCAAGATCTTGGTGGTACTAAGGTATATGAACTGCAGCCTTTAGCTGTAGAGAGGGCTTTAGTTGATGACCACATTTGTCATTCAGCCGCCAAGTTTGCTGTCTGTGTCACAGAAGGACGAGACAAGCATCCTACGTTATATTGGTTAAATAAACATAATAAAAGACCATACAGCGCACGATATATTGCAAATTCAAGCTCTTGTACCACCACTGAACTCTCTAAATTATTAACGTCATGTTTTATTACCATAAAAAAACATGTGATAAAATATTGCGACAAAGTCTTCGAAATATCAGGTAGAAATCTCTTTTGTCTGTAAGAAATTATAATGGCCTTTTAAATAAATTGAAAACCAGGCGTTGTCGTGCTTCAAGTCTATCTACTTATGATTTTTTCCACCCTTTACACTACACTTCCTCATACTCTTATTAAAGAAAAGCTTAATGATTTAATTGAATTGACTTTTCATAGGGACTACTCCCTCTTTCTTGCATGTAATGTAAGAAATGCTTTTCTCACTTCTAAAGAGCATAACAATTATAATTTATGATCATGTCAGAAAGTGTGTGAAGCTCGCTTCTTTCTACTTGACGATATTTACATAAGATTTGGTATTAAGTTATTAAGACAATGTGGGTATTACGATGGGTACTAATTGCGCACCCCTTCTGGGTGATCTGTTTTTGATTTGTTACGAGAGAGACTTCATGCTGTCACTTTCTGCTGAAAACCAATATGAAATCATTCAAGCTTTTAGCTCGACATCTAGATATTTGGTTGATTTTTTTTAAATATTGACAATACCTATTTCCGTGGTTTGATCAGTCACATTTACCCCCTCAGAACTTCAGTTAAATAAAGCAATTCTTCTGATACCGAAGCCCGCTTTTTTATTATATACATTTATCTATTATTTATCTTGCAAAATGTATGGAAAACGGGGTGATTTTGATTTTAAGATTGTAAATTTTCTTTCGGTGGTGATGTTCCTCGTACGCCATCGTCCTATAGCGTTTATATTTCACAATTATTTAGATTTGTCAGAGTGTGTAGTCACGTAACTGACTTCAACACTCGTAATAAATTGTTAACGGCTAAGCTTTATAATCAGGGTTATCGGTACCATAAACTACGCAAAATAGAAGTGGAGGCAATGATCGGCAATCGATACAATTAACCCACAGCTCCAATCAAAGACACCAAAGGGAAAGAAACACAAACATGAAACAATATAACCCAATGGAAACATCAACAGCGGAAAGCCAAAAAGACAGTCACTTTCCCACAAAATGACAAAAAAGGCTATCCAAAATAAAATAATATAAGCGGCACAAACACACAAAGACAAACCATAGCAAAAATAAACCGCGACAGAAGAACCGCCTTGGAACGGTCAGCGGAAGCGAATACCACTGGTAGGCTTAAATCGATTTTACGTGGCCATTTTATGTTGCAAAGCCTTAGCAAAAGTTTATATACGTCAGTCTGATTTAATTTTGAAATTCAATAATCGACTAAAATCTCTTCTGCAAAACGTCTATCGGAACACGAATTTTATGGTGATTTAGTATATAAATTAAGAAAAATATATAACCGCAATGACGTCAGCACCCAATTTCGTAAAATCATTCTTCGGTATAAAAAGATTGGGTACAACATAAATGTTATACGACAGACTGCATGCATGGTAGTTGACCCAATCACGGTTGACAACTTTGCTTCCCTCTTTAATTGCATGCCAGTGGGTCAGGCCTCAGATTCTATGACGGTTCCAGCGTAATGGCTTACTGGGAATTTTAGAGATCTAATTCTATAAAGTGTTGGTTGGTGCCTGATGCTCTGTCTCTGGTCGGGCCCATCGGAGTCTAATTGTTGGTTTACTTTTGCTCCAGCATTTCAGTGTTTTCTTGCTGTCGAGTCCTCAGCGTTGTTTCATCTCTGTGTTCATTTGATTTTTTGTGTTCACAGAGATGTTGCACTGATAAGTTAAGAAGCCATTCTGCGGACTGACAAATAATGTGTCTAAATTGCGACGGAAGTAAGGACGAGGATTGAGACGTAAAATCGATTGATGGGTCCCCCCCCCCCCTGTGTAATTCGTTTCACTGACCGTTCCAAGGCGGTTCTTCTGTCGCGGTTTACTTTTGTTAGAGTTTTCTTTGAGTGGTTGTATCGCTTATATTATTTTGTTTTGGATCGCCAATTGGCAATTTTGTGGGAAAGTAACTGTACTTTTGGCTTTTCGCTATTGTTTCCATTAGGGTCTGTTGTTTCATTTTTGTGTATCTTTCCATTTGATGTCTCTGATGTGGGTTAATTACATCGATTCCTGATCATTGCCTTCGCTTCTATTTTACTGAGAGTTAGAGAGAAATTAATTTTGTGTAATGTTGGTTGGTGTCTGATGCTCTGTCTCTGGTCGGGACCATCAGAGTCAAACTGTTGGTTTTCTTTAGCTAAAGCATTTCAGTTGTTTCTTGCCGTCGAGTCCTCACCGTTGTTTCATCCCTGTGGTTGTTCGATTTTTGTGTTGTCGGAAATGTTGCACTGAAGAGTAAGGAGGCCTTCATGCGGACTATACACATTGTTTGTATAACTCTCGACAGAAGTAAGGGCGAGGATTGCTGCCGCGTAAAATCGATTTAACCCCCCCCCCCCCACACACACACACACACACAAACACAATGGAATTCGTTCACTGACAGTTCCAAGGCGGTTATTCTGTCGCGGTTTATATTTGTTTGGGTTTGGCTTTGAGTGTGTGTATCTATTTATTTTATGTTTGTGTTTCTTTCCCTTTGGTGTCTCTGATGGGTGTTGTGGGTTAATTTTATCGATTCCTGATGATTGTCTTCACTTCTATTTTCTTGACCTGACATTTAGTAAAAAAAAAAGTTAAGGATTTCTTTGCAGAAACAAAATTGCTAGTTCATCTTTTGTATTCCTTTTTGAAGGAAGCCATCTTGTTAGAAATACATGTATGTGAGAATGCAATGTGTCACTTTAATGCGTTGTCGTTATGCCTCTAAGTGCTGCGTGAAAATTGCAACGTCTATGGGACTAAGTAGGATGACTCATTTTATCAGCCAACAGATGGTGAAATATGAAAACGATACCCTGTCAAAGAATATAAATTGAAACGGTTTATTCAGGCTTCATTCAGAAGGCGTTCATTACAAAGTATATTTCTATACAAATACTGGTAAACGACTTGTAAGTTATTTATTTATTTGTTCATTTATTTATTTATTATCTCACTTACATTTAGCTTTTTGTGACTGCTTAGAGTAGCTTACATGATACTTCCTTTTTAGATAAAGTTTATCAATTGTGGCCGTCGACTGGTGTAGATTTAGATTATTATTGTTATTGTTATTATTATTATTATTATTATTATCATTAATTTTATTGTTGTTGGTGTTATTATAATTATTATTTATTTTGTTTTATTTTAGAGCAGAAATAAGAAAAAATAAGGTTTACTGATGAGTCAGGAGGCCTTCATGCGGACTGAACAAATTATTTGTCTAAATCGCGATGGAAGTAAGGGCGAGGATTGTGGCCACGTAAAATCGATTTAAGCCCCCCAGTGGAAATCTTCCACTGACCGTTCCAAGGCGGCTCTTCTGTGGCGATTTATTTATGTTGTTTTTTGTTACTTACTGTGTGTATCACTTGTGTCTTTTGTTTTGGATGGCCATATGACCATTTTGTGGGAAAGTAACTGTCCTTATGGCCTTCCTTTGTTTAGGTTTCCATTATGGTCTGGTCGCTTAATGTTTGTATTTCTTTCCCTTTGGTGGCTTTTATGGGTGGAATAAGTTAATTGTATCAATTCCTGATCTTTGTTTTACTTCTACTTTTTATGATTTCCTGGCCGTGACTTTTAGTTGCAGAACGTGGCGTTTCACATGTGACCCAAGCGAGGCTCGTACCACAGCGGTGAGAGACCTAACGATTAAGAGTCAGCCCTCTTGTAAACCGCTAGGCCACGGAAACACGTCTCGACAAAGTAAAAACCGGTTGATTTTCTGCGACTGAAGTAGGAGTCGCCAAAATCAGTTTTCAAAAAGAACCTCCGAAGATGCCTGCACAAGTCCGAAATTCGTGATTTATTTATTTATTTGTTTTTTACTTAAGAAACAGATCAGCTCTGACTGAGATTTGTTGAGTGATAAATCACAGATTGGAGGTCATTTGTAAAATATATTAAATCACGAGCGCGTAGCGCGCGTAATTTATCTGCTTACAACTGACCGACAAACTGTGATTTATTACTCAACAAATCACAAACTAGAGCTGATCTATTTCGATTCTATCAGGCTGAAAATCGGCAATAATGCTGTTGTTTCCTTCATAATCTCACAACTTTTCGCCATTTTAAAAAGAAATCTCGCTAAAATTATCGACTGAAACACATGCATTTATATCCTTTTCTAACGTTTTCGATTCGATAAAATGACGTTACACCGTCTGACGTCAAGATAATCGACTAGTGACGTCATGAATTGGCCGTTTTTCATGACGTCACCCATCACGCTCTTCGTTGCCGTGATTTGTTGTAGAATAAAACACAGTTATTTCCCATTGCCTACATAGGCGCGCTGTGTTAGAATTACTTATTATTACACTTTGACGGTGATTGTTTGCTGACGAACTCCGGGGGCCGAGTACATAAATCAGACGTAAGCCTACGCCTGTCGTAAAATTGTCGCAGACATTTACTCGATGTGCATAAACGAGGCGTGTCGCAAACAAATATGTTCTTTACAAGGATTATCCTTTGGAAGCAAAGAATACACTACAGAAGTGAAAAATATTCAGTGTACATGTTTTCTGGGCCAGACTAGCTAGTTTCGGCCAATTAGGCCTCTTCAGTGACCCTCAGATATTTTTAAAATTCCACAATGGAATCAGTGATCCCACAGGACAAGGAAAAAGGGTTATCCTTTGGAAGCAAAGAATACACCACAAAACTGAAAAAAATATGGAGTGTACATGTTTTCTGGGTCAGACTAGCTAGTTTCAGCCATCTAGGCATCATCAGTGACCCTCAGATTTCCTCGCTACAGATTGCTTGAATTAATTAATGAGATTGGTGATGATTTAGAATATCCTACGGGTCGACAGAGGGCAATTTCAGCCGATATTCAGACCCTTATTGGGTTGAGATATTCGGCTGTTTCCAGAATGCAGTTGGTGACTTAATAAATCATCACGATAACATGCCTATATACGTTTGACCCCCTCGAAACCCCCTTTTATATTGTAAAACTGGGGTTTGCAGGGGTCGATGAGGCGGTTCTAACGAGTGCCCACAATCTATATTTTGAGCAGAAATAAGAAAAATATCACAATTTTTCATCTTAAAATCTTCATTTTTTCGGAGATAAAAGTGGCAATGTATTTGTATAGGCCTGTTTGCGTAATGATAAATATTAATAGATCATATGGATGCAGGAATACCAGACAGGTTGTTTTGGCTCTCAAAGTACATATGCATTTCTACATGTATGTATAATTTCTAATAGTATGTACAGCGCATTACCTTCTAATTTTCCTTTTTCAATTTTGATGTTGAGACATTACTAAATGTTGAGATTAATATCTCACCATTTTCCTTATAGAAAATAGAAGTAGAGAAAATGATCAGGAATCGATACAATCAAACCATAGCTCCTATCAGAGACACCAAATGGGCAACAGCCTCAAAATTTCTTTTTCTTCAAAATGTTTTTTTCTTGCTGTGTTGTACATTAATTTCTTTCGTACAAAATAGAAGGTAAGGCAATGATCACACTTGAAGCGTATGCATCGTGTGTATAAAACAGACAAAATAATCGCACGTAATATACAGGATCCTCGTACTATAATGGCTATGCGCCAGACTCACGCCAATCTTGCTCCAGTCACAACTTAGTTCTACCTACGCCCGCTTTATGCACTCCATGTTTAAGACAGTCGTAACGAAACAGAACGTAAGGTTTTAACATGATGTAGACTGCATAACGTACAGGAAATCAAGGGTTAAATGAAACAGCCTTATTTTCCATTCATGGCCATTTAACGAGCTCAAAGACAATCGACCGGCTAATGATGTTTATCAGTCACCTCCTATATTAATTGCATTGCCGCACATTGACCTGATAAACATCTGCTATCTCATGACAAGTGAGCTTTATCAGGTCAACGTGACATTGCACTTCTTAAAACTGGCAAAACTGAAAAAAATGGCAAAAATGTGAGTGTATATTGGGATAAACTGATAAATAGAATACCAGATTCGTGTCCTTTGATATCAAGTTTATCAGGCTCGGCTTCGAGAACGCATGTAGAATCGCTCAGCAAGCCTCGCGATTCTACAAGCGTTCGCGAAGCCTTGCCTGATAAACTTGATATCAAAAGACACTCACCTGGTATTCTCTATAATTAGGTCTACAAAAAGTAGCTGTGTTTCTGCTAACCCGACCGACCCTGCTTCAGACTCATCGACTACTATTTTGATCAATAAAAGAACAAAATAAAAAAATTAAACACCGACCCTACCATTTTCGATTTCCGACCCTACCCAGTATCGTCTTTCCATTTTCCCACAGTAATTTCGCGATTAAATACATTTTCGTAGTTTTTTTTGGTATTTAGTACCCTCCAAAATACAGAGCATCTTAAATTAATTATGATATAGAGTGCAAGTCAGACCATGACAATTTTATTATCAAAAAACATATACAAAAATAAAAACACATTTCGTGTGAAAAAATAAAACAATAAACAATATTTTCTCCTACCTATCGACCAATATTTTTTCAGCTTGTGAGTAGAAACACAACTATTTTTTCCGCATTACTTTGAATTTCTTTTTAATACCTAAAAGAAGGCTTTTTTCCAAAGGCAACATTTTAGCTTTTTATTTTACCTCCCTGCAGCTGGTGTTAAAAGTCATGTGGCGGCCGTGAAAAGTCTCCCCGTGCGTCATCATACTTCAGATAATATTTTCTTTTCTTTTTCCTTTGGAATCATTGTGCCCATTCTGGTTAATTTGAAAAATGAGTATCGCTTAAGCAGGTGCTAGGAGGCGTATGCAGCCTTGCAAACTTTATTGTTTTGCATGAAGAGACTCAATCAAAACCGAGTCTCCGATTTTCGTTCTTCTATCTGTTCTTTGTTGCCAAAGGCAACGTTTTAGCTTTTTATTTTATCTCACTGCAGCTGATGTTTAGTACTGTGTGGCGGCCGTAAAACGTCTTCCCTTGCTTTATCAAAGTGCAGATTATATTTTCTTTTCCTTTGAGATCATTGATCCCAGTCTGGTACATTGAAAATCGAATATCGCAGAAGCCAGTGCTAGGAGGCGTATCCAGTCTTGCAAACTATATTGCTGTGTATGAAGAGGTTCAATAAAACCGAGGCTTCGATTTTCATTCTTTTATGTGTGTTTTGTATCCAAAGGCAAACTTTAATATGTTCTATAAAAGGGTTATCCTTTGGAAGCAAGGAATACACCACAAAAGTGAAAAATATGGAGTGTACATGTTTTCTGGGCCAGACTAGCTAGTTTCGGCCAATTAGGCCTCATCAGTGACCCTCAGATATTTTCAAAATTCCACAATGGAATCAATGATTCCAAAGGACAAGAAAATATAATCTACACTATGATGTAAGCCTTTTATTCATATTTTGTTTTCTTGGTAGGATAACTCAAGATATTTTAATGTAAAAAGTGTTTATAGCATCACAAACACGCATAGTATATAATTTCGACTCCCCCCCGCCCCACAAACACTTAAACCCCAATTTTGTATATTGTAAAATAAGGGTTTACAAGGTATTCATTCTTTGTGGTTGTGGGTATTTATTAGAAGCACCTCGCCGAGGCACTTCTAACTGGTTCCCACAATCTCTTTTTCGATCAGAAATAAAAAAGTGTCAGACATTTTATCATAAAATTTTCATAATTCCTTTGCAAATGAATAGGTGCGTTTTTGTAATATTATAACAAAAAAAAAAAATAACTTTTACGAAGCACAGTCGAAATTTAATAACTCAAATACAATTAGAACGTTGAAAATATGTTCGAGATAGGGGTAGTAGAATTAATGGGATTTTATCTGTTAGAGATGGGGTAGAATAATAAAGGAGATTAAATCTGTTCGAGTTAGGGCTAGTAGAGGTTATAATATTTAATCTGTTCGAGATTGGGCTAGTAAAATTAATGGCATTTTATCTGATCGAGATAGGGGTAGAAGAATTAAAGAGATTAAATCTGATCGAGATAGGGGTAGGGACAGATTTTATCTGTTCGAGACAGGGGTAGAAGAAAAAATGAGATTAAATCTGTTCGAGATGGGGGTAGTAGAATTCATGAGATTACATCTGTTCGATATAGTGCTAGGAGAATTAATGTTATTGTATCTGTTCTAGATAGGGTTATAGGAATTAATGAGATTAAATCTGTTCGAGATTGGGCTAGTAGAGTTAATAAGATTTAACCTGTTCGATATATGGCTAGTAGCATCAATGCGATTTAATCTGTATGAGACAGATAGAACTGGTGGAATTAATGAGATTTAATCTGTTCGAGATTGGGCTAGTTAAATTAATGAAAGTTAATCAGTTTGAGATAGGGAAAGTAGAACAAATGAGGTTTAATCTTTTCGAGATAGGGGTAAAGATTCAATCCGTTAGAGATCGGGAAAGCAGTATTAATGAGATTTAATCTGTTCGAGATAGCGGTAGTACAATTAATGTGATTTAGTCTGTTCGAGATAGGCAAAGTATAATCAATGAGATTTAATCTGTTCGAGACAGGGTAAGTAAAATTAATGTGATTTTATTTGTTCGAGACAGGGTAAGTAAAATTAATGTGATTTTATTTGTTCGAGACAGGGAAAGTAAAATTAATGCGATTTTATCTGTTCGAGACAGGGTTAGCAGAATTAATGCGATTTTATCTGTTCGAGACAGGGTTAGCAGAATTAATGAGATTTTATCTGGTCGAGACAGGGTTAGCAGAATTAATGAGATTTAATCGGTTCGAGATAAGGCTAGTTGAATTGATGAGATTTAATCTGTCGGAGATAGGGGTTGTAGGATTAATCATAAAGTGAGATTTAATCATCACACCAATTCATAAGGAAATATTGGTACCACTTGAGTTCTTTACGAGTTGCCGTATGGATAGTAGAGTTTACTAGACATTTCAAAAGCAAGTCGATACTAATATATTGCCAATTTTACCGTCGAAAAACGAATATGTTAAGACGAAAAAATTGGATAGTTTTCTTATTTCTCCTCAAAATATGGAAATAAGGAAATTTTATCCCCTTTCTTCAGTGAGTTTAATACATTCAATAATACATGAGCACGAATGCAAGATTCTATTTATCATATGATATTTAAAACGCATTTTATTCGCGATTTTTAACAGAAATGTCTAGATCCCGCCATTAGTAAACTCGACGTCATTAAGAACAGCGTGCGTGTAACGCTACGGAGTGTTTCTAACTAATTTGCATATTTAATCCACTAGTGGATTATCAAATTTATTACATGGCGTTATTACACTCTCAGACGCGACATATGATAAAAACGGCGTAAGAGATACTGGAAATGAATATTGAAACTACTTTGTGGGTCAATATGAAAAGAAGAAAGTTTTTACAATACAAACTTTATTACGAATTCAAACATTATCAAAAGTATTCGAAAATTCCATGCCAATCAGACATCTTTTTGATAAAATGTAAGAAAAGTGTAACACTATGCAGCCCAATCTATTTCTTCAGGAACCGATGGGCGGGGACTTAACAGAATTGTTTTAACAATATTTGAAGAAACATTTCTGTGAAATACATTACGAAAACACGCCTATACAAATACATTGACACATTTATCGCCGAAAAAATGAAAATTTTTGAGATGAAAAAATTGTGATATGTTGCTTATTTCTGCTCAAAATATAGATTGTGTGTACTTGTTAGAACCGCCTCATCGAGGCGGTTCTAACGAGTACCCACAATCAGTATCTTTGAACACAAATAAGAAAAATAAGGTTTACCCCTGCAAACCCAAGTTTTACTATATAAAAATGGGGTTCGATGGGGTCAAAATTATATAGGCGTGTTTTCGTGATGAAAATCCAATCAGTCCTATAAAGGAGATTTTGAAAGATTTTGTTGCTTTAGCAACAAGAGGGATAACTCCATTCATAACGTTGAACAATCATTCGGCCCTCCTACAGACGGATGTTTCAGACAGTTTGATTGTAACCAGACCAGGAGCTTCAGGGCTGAGGTCACTTAACTACTGTGAACATCCTTTTATCTGAGTCAACACAGTTTACCAAAAACGAAGTTGAATCGAAATTATATTGTTTCATGCTTTTATGTCTTGCTCACTTATTCGAAAAGAATACTTCAATACTATAAACGGTTTTCTTCCTCTTATTTATTGCCTATTTCTGTTAAGCAAGGACAACTTGATCTGTCAAAAGCTGACTAAAGCCCCCGCTATAGCGCTTTCTGAAGTCATGACACATCTGTAAATAAAAGTACATTTTTTAAAAAAAAGATATACGACCAAGTGATAAGTCGATTATTATTCTAAACAACATGAATTGATGTATGGGGTAACGATTCATGACTTTACAGTCGATTTCAAAAAGTGCTTCACGTTTCGAATTTCCCCTTGTCGAATACCGCCAGTCAAACGCTGAGTTAAATGGAGTAGTTTCAGTAAATACTTTTTCAATTTTGCCACACCAAAAAATTATTTCTGGCGATTGATAAAACGATTGAGCTGACATGTAAAACTCCACATGAAATTGACGCAAAAATACACGATTAAGGAAGCAAAACCACTGAGCCGTTGTTTTGTAAAAACAAACAACTTGAACACGTCTGTGGAAGAATAAGTCACATGAATACCAGATTTCAACATCGTAGGTCCAGGTGTTTCTGAGACATTCGTGACACAAATTTTCAGTGTTTGTAAGATAGAGATAAACAAAACAAACAAATGGAAGAATAAGCACAAGCAGGCTGATTCTAATAAACGTCATGATTGATTTGTGTACTAGGAACCGACGTAGATGTGACGGTGCATTAACAGCATGACGTTGCACCGACGCTGATGTGACGTCACAATTACGTCATGTGCCTGCTGGGAAGGTTCAACTTTGAAGCCCTTATATGACACAAATCTGCAATGTGTGAAATTTGGAGAAAATAAAACATAAACAAGTAAAGGGACAAATAAGCAGCAGCAGCAGCAACAGCCTGATTCTGGTTTACACAACATAATGAACCACTATCCATGTCTGTACCAAATGTCCCAGTAATTCCTGGAAAAACTGACACAAATTTGCATCCAAATTCTAAATGTGATAAATTTCGAGAAAAAGAAAAATGATCAAATAAAGCGATGAAAAAGCAGCAGCAGCCCTGCTAAAAAATATTAAATATGGGTACTCGTTAAAATCGCCTCGCCGAGGAGTGAATTTCCATCGCGAAAACACACCTATATAATTTTGACACCCTTAAACCCCACTTTTATACAAAAAAAATGGGATTTACAGGGGTATACAGGCATATATGGGTTGTGGGTTTTATAATCCATCGTTCAACAAACCTATTTGCTAGTTAAGAATGAACAATATTATTTATTTTTCCAATATTTCTACAAAGCTGAAGGTATAGGTATACATGCGATTTTACATTCCATTTTGCACATCATTAAAAGGCAAATGATAATTCCGTGTTGACAGAAGTTCATGCTTTTTTATTTTTTTTTAATCTTTTTTTAGTATTCTCCCCTTACATGTACATTTTTACATGTATTTATATTTACTGTCTTTTATATGTCTTAACGTACCTTGTACATGTAAATCTTACAACACCTGTTTCTTATATAACTATCTTACTGTGAGATGACTTTAACTTGTGCCTTTATTTGTAATCTGTACATACCCATGTTTGCATACTATGATATATTTATAACCCGTTGTTGTTTAACATAATGTTTGTCGAAATACACGCCCTACTGGGCTTATGTTATTTGTTATACATATTCTACACTATATAAAATTCTATGTCTATGTCTATGTCTATGAAGTTGAACCAAACCGTTGAACTTGTTGAACGCCCCTTGTCCACTTAGCCTTTGGGCACTGACTTACACTGTACAAAATTACACGCTTTTTTGTTTGTTTGTTTCTTTGATTTGAGATTTAGCGTCCCCGCCAACACTATATAGGTCATTTTGGAGACATTGCTTCCAACTTTGTGAGACTTTTACCTGGTATTGAGGGGAAATGACATCTCAAGCCCTGTCGTCAAATGAAACCAATAGGGCTTATAAGCATGGACGGACCGACTCGCTCTTACTTGCCTATTTTTTATTATTACCTGTCTTGGATACTTTATGTGTACTTTTATGACTTAGTGACATTATTGTTATAAACAAGGCTTACTTGATCATTGCATTCACATCAGTCTTATCTAATTTCTTTTAAATTAAACAAGCTTTGTAATATTGTAGGGTAATGAATAATTTGTGGTGAAACATGGAATATGAAGTCGTATAATTTATGGCACCATTTGGAGTCTAAATTGACTATTGTATTGTTAAGTGAAAAATTGCAGTAGCTACGTAGTAGATACTTTTTTGTTTCAGCAGTATACACATGTTCAACCAATCGCAAATTGCAATTTATTCAGTTTGGACTAATTTCAATAAGTAGGTAGGTCAAAAGCCAGCTTATACAGCCACGCCGAAAGAAAAGGTTCCATATAATTGGATCATAGGGGCGTTTATCTACCTGGTTAGTGACAGTTTCCATCTGTCTATTCTTGCTGTGCTGCACGTTAAAAGTAATTCAGGCTTTTTCTTCCGGCTTTGACCGCCATAGAAATATGAGTCCGCACAAAATGTAGTCCGGTTTGGCGCAGTAATCAAAATTGTACGAGCGTATTAGTTATCCTGTAAGCGCAATACAAACTTTTGAAGCAGACGACTTGACGATTCAGCGTTTCATATGAATCAACTGCATCATGCGACGGGTTTGGCGAAGGCCCAGATCAATGCGGCGTCTGCTCAGCAGTCTGCTCAGGTTTTACACTGTATTCTATCAGTGCTGTCAATATTTAATCCTTAAAGACCAGCCTGCTGGTGAACCAGGTCAGCTGTAGACAAGAATATTAATGGGTTTTCTTTCTGACTTTCGAGGTCAAGTTTAGGTCAGTTCCAACGTAGGTGTATATTGACTTTGCGTGGAAAAATTGAAAAGAAAGGCTGTCCCTTTCAACACTAAAATATGGAACAGATACTTAGTGTAGGTCCTGTGATATAATTCTAGGTGCCATATATTTAGCAGAATGGACGAGCCCGACTTCAGTGATGGAAGAGTGCACTCCAGAACCCCAAGGCAGTGAATAAATCAAAGCACTGACAACAATCATGCCGATTGTCTCTAAATGCAGGCTGGTCATGAACGGGGACTTGGACTGATTCGTTTAAATTTAAGATGCTAGTATCTAATGCAAAAATAGTGTAATACAAGATCAGCACCGTGTTGTGTGGATTTGAACTGAGTTTACATTGTTTGCCAGATCCAACATTTGATTCATGTGCAGATTTTACAGATGACACTTACATGTACCCAACACTGACAAACGACGCGGCTATGTTTGGGTTGATTGTTTTGCGTTCGACCCGAAGTTGATAATAAGAAAAGCGCTTCAGTGCTAATGTCTACGTGACTATCACTGACTGGTCATCACTGACTTGTCAGAATAACTTTTTGGCATGTAGAAAATAGCCGCAGTGAGACCGGTGTATTCCATAAGACGGAAGAGGGTTATCCTGGAATCATGGGGTGAGCTTGGCAAACAGTGTAGACCAAGATTAGACGCTGCCGAACGCGTCTTCTTATCAAAATCTTCACTATTTGTTTGGAATTTCAGAGTTAAAAGAAACAGTTTAAATCTCAGCCCAGGCCCATTACTCCAACCTACACCCCACACTCTCAGTGCTTTGATTCTGAAACCAAACGATTACGACACACTTAGGCACCATGCCCTTAAGCTAAAAAGGTTAAATCAATCAACCGTGACGTTTGGTTACCAGTCCGGCCACGTCCAATCTCTGCACCACCCTCACACCAGTACGGATAGAAGCCACATATTCAGGATCAAACGTTTGATGTGTAATGTAAGGTCGTGCCTAAAAAAAAAGAAACTGAAATTTGTTCTCAAAAAAACATTTTGTGAGAGCGTATTGCAACATATTTTTCATTAAAGGATCGTAAGCGTGCCCCTGGACAGTTAGCAGCTGGTCGGAAAGCGGATGACGTTGACTCTGATTTTGGGTGCTACATGCGTGTGATCTATCGTCTATTGGAGCGACATCTTACTATATACAGAAGACGCTAGTGGACGTCGACGTAGCGGAAGACCGACGTCCGTACGTCAAGGTCGATTCGACCGTCAGACGCATACGCGAAACAGATTTCCGCCGGCAGCTGCTACACTGTACCTGTAGATAAACAAGGGGTCTCAACTACTGACTAATAAGCACGGACACTGATCGTCGCCCTCATGCGATGCACGTTTGAGAGCTAGACGTCCCTGTCGCGACCAAATTTAACGCGTCGAAACCGTACGAAACACTTACGCTAGTGCATGAAATACGTAAATTGGCGTCTAAGCGACTGACATATGCGTTTCAGTGACAAATCGCTCTTCAGCGTGAATCACGCCAGTTGTCGTTTCCGGGTGTTTCGATGTATAGGTATAAGGTATGCCGAGGCGACGCGTGCGTAATGGAGCCTAACATATCGGGTGAAATAAGCGTAATTGTGTGGCGAGCTATTGTGTGTAGTTAGCGAACCCAGCTTAGTGTCATTTAGAACATTCAAGATCATAGCTGAGACGTGGATTAAACAGCGAGACGTTACATCAATCAAGTGCTTCGGCCTCACATGGTTCCATTTATTTGTTTACACTCTGAATCCGGGATATCTTATCCAGCAGGATTACGAGCGGGCTCATAGTGCTGTTCTTACTCAAAAATATTTTCAAGCCGATGTAATTCATGTACTGGACTAGCCAGCCTTTCTCCTCCGATCTCTTTCCCATAGAACATCTTTGGGTAGAGGTGTCCACAACCGACCAGACAAAAACTGTTACTTATGGACAGTAGCATTGTTAAAACTTGAATTTTAATGTTTGGTTTTGAAAACGTAAATAGTTTCTTTAAAAAATCTGAAACATCGATTGGTGTTTCATAATATCACCGGTCTATAGACATCTGCACAAATATCATATATTGGAATTTGCAGAACTTCTCTAAATTTTAAGCTCTTTTTAGAAAGGTTTTCTGTAAGTTTCCACAGTGTTATGATTTTCTCATAGAATCTGTCATTTCAGTGCCTTTGGCGCTTTGATTTTATCTTTACGGTGTGTGTACACACAATATACAATATACATTTTTATTTGGGTTTTCGACCCTTTAAACATTATTTCACTTATTTCGAGCACATCGTTAATCAAGTGTGGTCGAAAACCTGAGTACCCACCCCACCCACCAATAAAGATATATATATAAAATATTCCTTGGCTTCTACTTTTGACTGACTTTGAAAAAGCATTTGATTCCGTTTCATGGGCTTTCTCAAAAAAGGTCTTGGATTATTTTAATTTTGGAATAACATTTAAGAAGTGGATTAATAATTTGTACAAAAATATAAGTTCGTGCGTGCAGATTAACGGACATCTTTCTGAATGTTTTTTCTTGCAACGGGGCTGCCGCCAGGGTGACCCATTTTCACCATATATATTTTTACTCTGCGCTGAGATTTTGGCAATACTAATAAGGAATAATAAAAATATCAAAGGAATTAAGGTTGGGGACAAGGAATATCTTATATCACAATACGCAGATGATACATCTTGTATATTGGATGGTACAGAGAATTCTCTTAAAAACACCCTCCTAGTGTTAAAATTATATGCGGATATTTCCGGCCTTGGTGTAAATGTAGATAAAACATCAGTAGTATGGTTTGGTTCAAGAAAAGGATTAAACCTAGTTTTATGTGAGGATTACAGTTTGCACCGGGAGAAAGGAACTTTCTCCATGTTAGGTGTTACTATGTCTACTTATTTACAAGACATTGTATATATTAATTACGACTCTAAACTTACGGTTATACAGAATATTTTTATACCTGGTCTAAAAGGGTACTAACTCCTTTAGGAAAATCAGTAGAAATAAAGTGTCTTGCAATACCGAAGTTAAATCATTTGTTCATAGGTTTGCCAAACCCTTCTCCTGAATTTATGAAGACATTACAGAGTATGTGTTTTAAATTCTTATGGAAAAACGGTCCTGATAAAATAAAAAGGGCAGTAGTTGTACAGGGGTATGAGAATGGGGGTTTACGTATGGTTGACATTAAATAATTTATTAATGCACTTAAAATAAGCTGGATAAGAAGACACATAACTGAAGAAGAAGACTGTTTCGAAATACATAACTTCATGTATCCCTTTACTAAATATATTCTGTTGTATGGCAGTGACTATTTAAAAATAATTTACATAGGATTGATAATCCCTTTTGTTATGATGCAAACAACACCTTGCATATTTATTCTTTAGCATATACCCCAGTAGTATGGAATGATTATGTATGTACATCATTATGGTTCAATCATAACATCAAGGTCGGAAGAAAAAGTCTTTTTGTTAGACAATGGTTCCAGTCTGGTGTCACTTTTATAAATGATTTGATGGACAGAAACGGCAGTTTTTATAATATAAATGTTTTTCAGGAAAAAATTAATATAAATACGAATTTTCTTACTTATCGTGGTCTTATAGCTGCTTGCGAAAGTTATCTGAGTACATTAGCATTTCAACATTTACCTGTTAAAGGGCAACAGCCAATATGTCCAGCACCTATCTACACTATTATAAAAAATGCCAAAGGTTGTAGGAATATATATGATGTGCTTGTGAATAAAGATTTACTTCCAGCATCAATTAGGAAATGGGAAAGAGAGATACATTTTGATAATGTACCAGACTGGAAAAAATATTTTAAATTGCCATTCAAAGTTACAAAAAATTCTAATATGCTATGGTTCCAGCTAAGAGTGTTACATAGAATTTTACCATCAAACTATCTATTGGCAAAAATGAATATTAAAGAAAATAACAACTGTACATTCTGTGTAAATGAAATTGAGACATTGAAACACCTTTTTTGGGATTGTAGATACGTACAAACGTTTTGGAAAGATTTTAAAGATTTTCTCACATCCAAAAGTAATGTATTACCATATGAATGGAATGAAAAGGATATTTTGTTTGGTTCGCTAGCCTATGATACAGTGATAAACCAGTTGCATCTCACAGCAAAACAATTTGACGAATCTATACCTTTGTTTTGTGTTTTTAAAATATCTATTAAGACTCATTACCAGCTAGAAAAATATAATGCAGTTAAAAATGGAAGATTGGAAAAATTTGAAAAAAGCTGGAACTCTTATAAAAATGTATTACAATAGTCAGGGCAGAAACCTTGTTGCTGGAATTGGGACTTCTAGAGCAGGGGTTGTAAATTGTCCAAAATTTTGGGACGATTTTTGTTTTCAGATACGATTAATTCCGAACTGACTACGCTATTTCTTCTGCTCTTTTCATCCGATTTTCCATGAGCTGTTTGGTGTTTAGAGAACTGTACTGTGTATAAGCTGTTTTTCTTACATGCTTTTCAAGGAAATATAGACATTTCTTAGTGAAATCGAAAACGATATTGTCAAAGTTTCAAACAGTGACTGCAATCAATTCTATTTTTCACTGTTTGGGATTTTTTTTGGAAATTTAATTACATGGTCAGATTTTCCATTGTTAGATTATTGAAAATTGACGAGCTTTATTAGAATTGACGCTAAGCCAGTTTTCACGCCACGAGGACATTAATGACGTCATTTTCGACGCTGACGTCACGTATATTGTCGCACGACGTTAGATCTGTCCGCACTTTCTTTGGGAAACTAATCTCTCAATTATTTCAGAAACAATTCATAGAAATTCATACCAGGCTATTTCTAGGATGCAAACTTTTAGTTTACACCCAATTTTATACGCAGAAAATACGTTGGATACCACTAAATCGATACGAAACGACCAGGAACAAAGTTAGTTTTCTCTGAGTGTGAGTGACGCGATTAGTGAAGCTAAATTAAAACCGTTTTGAAGCATGTACGAAGGGGATAATTTGATTTTTCAGTATAGGGTCGGGTTTTGTTTCACCCATGAGCACCGGAACTGGTATTTCCGCTCTTGGCTATGCCACTCGTGAAGATGCTGGTTTTAGTGTCCATTCGGTTAAATTACGATTCGATCAGGCACTGAAGGAGTCGGATAGCCTCTTTTTCTTATACGGTTTTCAATGAAATATAGAGATTTCTTAGTGAAATCGAAAACGGTATTGTCACTGTTTCCTACAGTGACTGATATCAGTATATCTCTTACTGTTTGGGACTACTTTTGTCTCGAAATCTAATTCTGTGGTCAGTTTTCCATTGTCAGATGATCGAAAACTAATGAATTATATAAGAACAGACGCTAAGCCCGTTCACACGTCACGAGGACGTTAATGACGTCATTTTCGACGCCGACGTGATGTATTTTGTCACCCGAGGTCAAATCTCCGCATTTTCTTAGAGAAACTAATCTTTCAATTATTTCAGGAACCATTCATAGAAATACCATTCCAGGCTATTTCTTAGGTGCAAACTTTAAGTTTACACCCAGTATTATACTCAGTAAATACGTTTGGACAACACTAAATAGACGCGAAACGATCAGGAACAAAGCTAGTTTTCTCTGAGCGTGAGTGACGCGATTAGTGAAGATACATATTGCCGCTTTGAAGCATGTAAGAAGCAGAAAGTTTTCAATTTTTTAGTGTTAGATCGAATTTTGTTTCACTCATAAACGCCAGAACTGGTATTTTCACTCGTGGCTACGCCACTCGTGAAAATGCTGGTTTTTGGTGTTCTTTCAGTGAGATGAAGTTCGGTCTTACACTGAAAACATCAAATATCGTTTAAAGTTAAAATTTCCTTGTCCCCTTCTCTCTCTGATATGCATATGTGGGCCGAAGGTTTAAGGGTCCTTAAACCCGTAGCTTTAAGTCAGTCCTTAAGAATAAAAGCATTTTTTTTTACCTAATATAATGTTCGAAATGTCTCTCTCCGGTTGTGTCTGTGGGGGAAATGGAGAATGTTCGTGATACGTTTCCGTGACATGAATTTTGACCTCTGTAGTTTTTGTGTTGTGTATGTGTGTATGTGTGTTTGCGTAGTTTATTTCTTTCCTTTTGTACAATTGACTGTTTGCAAAGGGAGAGAAATGTATGGAAAATATCCACTCCCGTATATTTGCATCCATGTTTACATTCCTAATATTGTTACCTTGAAACTTGATGTTAAGTGACGTAAGATTGAACCATGGTCTCCGTAGTATCACCGTACTTTGGTGACATTAAGTTTGCAGCATACGTTTTCCTAGCAAATTAAATGGATTATTAGTGACGGGTGAGGAAAAACAGTGATTATTATTTTGTTTTCTTTCGTCAGCCTCTCAAGGAGCATATAAAGCATCATGCGAACCCGAAGGGTTTCCTGTAATTTTTGCTAGAGACCCGCTGTCGTTCATACTTTCAGGAGGGACAGAGGGATTGTATTTATTTTCTAAGTTTGCATTCTTTGTTTCTCATTACTTTGGCGAAAATATGCTTAAAGTCTAAACTTTTAAAGCTAAAAACCATTTACACGCTGTTTTTTCTGCGAAGACCGGAGTGGGGTGGGCGTCGCTGGTGCCCGTGGGGAGCCATGGTTTGGAATTGCGTCACTTGATATCACTGAAAATCATGTGACCCGACGCGTTCATGGAAGTATGAACTACACGGTTATGCATAAGTTTATATTAGACTTTACACTGGACATGTAAATATGGCTAGAAAAGAATCAAATTTAGGATTTATTTAATGCCATTGTGAGCCGGTGTCGGCTACATTCATTCGAGGAGATTGATCGTGAAATCTTTTTCTACGGACTTTCCCTTCCGCTGGTTCAGGGTTGTCAGTTTCTGGCGAAACCGTGTGCTTTGTACTGGTTAACGGCCAATGTGTAAGCCTGTCCAGGGAAAGTGTGGAAAGGTGAACTGACCGGCTCAGAAATGATCTAAATAGTGTTGACTGGGCCGTTGGATTTCAGTGCAGGCGGACAGACAAAACATCAATTATGATCTTATAATTGGTATATTATCTGCTTTTCTGGCTATTTTTACTTAGTGTGTTATTTCGGAGGTAACTTGGTCGGAATGTTTCCTCTGGTAATTCTCTTTCTGAATATCTTATCGAATTACTCCCCCTTGAATTTGTTTATAAATCGCCTGCTTCGGTTATACTAGTAGTGATTAATACTTTGTGAATGTGCCAGTAAAAAAAATGAAGAGCTATATTACAATAATATTGTAGAACGTCTGTATACATCTATGTTGATATATGGCTGTGGAATAAAAGAAATAAAAAAATAAAAAAATATATGCAAAAGTGGACTTTTTGCGGTTAAAGAAAGCAATTATTTTATATATAAAAAAAAAAATAAATAAATATAAAAATAAAACGACCACAAAAACTGGCCCTCCATTGCAGAACTTGTGAGAGAACCGACAACAGAATTGTGTGGTGAGTGACCATGAAATGTTTCCTCTGGTAATTCTCTCCCCCCCACCCCCCTACTAATGCATGAAAGTATCAGTCAGTTTCTGGTGAAAGAATGTGCCCTACCCTGTTTGTGTGTTTGAATTAAGGTTTAATTCCTCATCAACAGTATATAGGTATTTTGGAGACATTGCTTTCAAATTTTCTAGAACTTCGAGGGTCACTGGCTCGATTCTCGCTGGCTCCGGTAATATTATTGTGTGGTGAGTGACCATGAACTGTTTCCGGGTATCTGTCCGTTTCTGGTGAAAGAATGTGCCCTGCACCGTTGGTTTCTTTGACTTGAGGTTTCACGTCCTCATCAACAGTATATATGTCATTTTGGAGACATTGGTTCCTATTTTATGGTACTTTTACCGGAATTGAAATGACATGACTTCTAAAGCCCTGCACCTAAAAATGTATATGTGTCCCGACTCGCACCACGTTTCCTGGGCTGGCATAGACCTTTTTTGGTGTCTTTGTTGGGTGGAGTATGTTAATTGTATCGATTCCTGATCTTTGATTTACTTCTACTTTACAAGTACTAATGTGCGGTCAGTTTCAACTCTGCGTGCAAGCACAAAGCTGTGCAATTTATTTCTCCAAGCACCGATGACCGGTGGCCGTGCGTTGTACTTGTTAACTGCTGTTGTATGAGCTTGCCCTGGCAAAATGGTTAGATACCTATGATATTAACGATGTTGAGTAGGTCGTTTCACGCCAAACTAAGCCAAATTATTAAAACGAAATGCTAAATTTGCTTAATATATATTTTAGGAATTCACCATGACTCGAAGACTTGTCCACGCTGCTCTATTTTTGGCTGTTGTATTGGTGGTACTGACAGGTAAATATGCGTAATGATAAATAATCGGAATTATATTTTGTTTTTCTCTCTGCACGAGCTTTCCGTGAAAGCAAGATTTTCCGATCACGGAAACACACCTATATAATTTTGACCCCTCTTGAACATCACTTTTATATTGTAAATCGGGTTTACAGGGCTAAACCTTATTTTTGTTATTTCTGCTTTAAATGTGGACTGTGGGTACTCGTTAGAACCGCCTCTAACGAGTACCCATAATATATATTTTGAGCATAGAAATAAGAAAAAAAATATCAGATTTTTTCTTCTTAAAATTTGAGATTTGTGGCGGTAAAATTTACATGTATTGGTATAAGCATGTTTTTGTAATGTCGTTGTTGAAACTCATTCTTTCCTTTAGACTAGCCGCCATGTTTAAAATAGCGTTTTATCGCTGGGCAGTTACATAACATGTGTGTGTATTTGCGTATGGGTAACTCAAAATTGGTCAGCGATGAATTTACTAAGATATTATTTCCTTTAGACTCGCCGCCATGTTTAAAATAGAGTTTTATCTCTGGGCATAACGTGTGTGTATTTATACTTTCGTTGAACAAATTGGTCAGCGATGAATTTACTTAGATATGCAAGGAAAATGTTTGGTTCGTTTCATCTAAAACTTGCAAAAAAAAGGTTACACAATTTTCTCTTTTGCGAGGCAAAAATAGGCTCTCCTTCATGTAAAAAAGTACATTAACCCAGCATTACATAGAGAATACATTGCTTGACAGGCTTACATATTTATATATATGCAATAAGTTTCTTATTCCCGCTCCAAGACATAGGCTGTGGTACTCAGGACGCCTTGTTGAGAAGGTTTTAACCAGCACCCAAAACTTAGGTCTGGAGTATGAATAAGAAAAATATCATTCACTGTCACGCACTCTGAAGTATCAAAATTAGTATTTTCACTCGTGTCTTCGCCACACGTGAAAATACTTCCTTCAGTGAAGTAAAAATCGACCTTACACTAAAAAATCAAATAGCCTCTATATATTTATTGCTCATAAGGGGGCCATACAATTCGGGATTAGATCAGAGAAATTATTCATGTCCTGCATAAGAATTATTCACATTCTGATGATATACCCATACACTAAAATGGCGTCGGTAGTATCTCGAGAACCAGTGATGAAAAAAGACATATTTCTAATTTTCTAGTCCAAATACAGATTGTAAATGGATTGAGAGGCGTTTCTAACGAGTACTAATAATCTAAATTCTAATGCACTTGCGTATGTTACGCGGCGTCTGATTGGATAACGTCAAAAATTTGCGACAGTATATTCTGCGATATACTGTCGGAAACCCGACGTCATCACATAACGTCGCTTTTCATTGGCTGGCATTTGGTTTTACGCAGCTCACCGCGCTTGCCGCCTTGTGCAAAATAGTACAATTTTTAACTTAACAATCGAATAAGTGCATTAGAATGGGAATAACTGTCTTGAAAAATGTCATTTGGGGAGGTAAATCGTCGGTTTTACGGTCGCAAATTACGTTTTACGGCTCCGCTAACGCGTCGCCGTTAAACGAAATTTCCGACCGTAAAACCTCCGATTTACCTCCCCAAATGACAATTTTCAGTACAGTTATCCCCTAATTCATAATCAAAATTTTGAGCCAAGATAATGAAAATGGTGGTCCAGTTTTCCATTGCGATAACACATCCCTGTGGTGCAGTACATTCTGTCATGCCACCAAAACACTTATGTTTTTTTCTGATGGATATTTTGTGTGATAATTTTCTTATTCATACCCGAAATATAGGTTGTGAGTTAGGGGATAACTGCATTTAAAATTGTCATTTGGGGAGATAAATCGGAGGTTTTACGGTCGGAAATTTCGTTTTTCGGCGACGCGTCAGCGGAGCCGTAAAACGTAATTTGCGACCGTAAAACCGACGATTTACCTCCCCAAATGACAATTTTAAATACAGTTATCCCCATTCTAATGCACTTATTCGGTTGTTTTGTTAAAAATTGTACTATTTTGCACAAAGCGGCAGGCGTTGTGAGCTGCGTAAAACCAAATATCAGCCAATGAAAACGACGTTACGTGGTGACGTCGGATTTCCGACAGTATATCGTGGAATATACTGTCGCAAATTTTTGACGTTATCCAATCAGACGTCGCGTTACATACGTAGGGGCATTAGAATTTCTTATTCATACCCGAAATATAGGTTATGAGTGCTCATTAGAACCGTCTCAATTAGCTCGTCAGCCTCGATGGCGCACTGGTTAACGCGTTCGACTTATGGTCGAGAGGTTGTGCGTTAGAATCCAGCCATCGGTATCGAGGTGTGTCCTTGGGCAAGGCAGTTAATGACACTGCCCCAGTGCGCGCGCGAGTGAAACACCCGGAATGAGTGTTCGAAAGCGATTCAATAAGCTTGAAGCTTTCATCGCACTCGAACTAAAATAAATTAGTATACACTTTTTTAATTACCCACAATCTATGTCTTAAAGGCAAAATAAGAAAAATAATGTGTATTCTGTATACAGTATAAAGTAGGGTTTAGAAGGTTGTTATTGACGAGGACTTGTTTACCTGACGTGTACGAACCATCGGATTTACACGGATGTTCATTATACGGACGTGTAATAAAATCAGTTCGGGAGACACATTAAGGGCATTGGAAATACCTTGAAGATTTTCCCGCCTTTTTCAAAGGGAGACGATTTCGGGACTTCCTGTTCGCCTTTCTATTAGCCTTTTCCCACGGAAAAAGTGGTCTACTCTTAAAGGAAAGAATTTACTCCTCAGGAGCAAATTCTTTTCTATAAGAGTTGACCGCTATTGATATGGAAGACAAAATACTTTTGCAGGAGTTGCCTCCCCTGAAGGCGTTCCCATTCCCTTTAAGGGACTGTTTTTTTTCCTCTTTAACAAAAAGTTTGTCTTATCATTCTGCAAATCATTTTTTTTTTCATTACTTTAAAGCTTGTCGCTAGTTTCCCTTTCTGTTTCCTCTCTGCCTCGCTTGATGCATATATACACAGAAATCGGGGTGTGGGGCGGCCGCTGAATAGACTTCAACACTAAAAGCAATGCGTTTTGCATCAGTATTTTAGAGCTTTGATATTTCTATTGGAAGCTAGAGGATAGCAACACATCTCTGTGATACATAGAGGATCTTACATGAGTGTTCATGTATTATTGAATACATGAGCACGAATGCAAGATTCTATTTATCATATGACATTTAAAACGCATTGTATTCACAATTGTTTACACAAAATTTCAATATTCCGCCGTTAGTAAACGCGACGTCGTTAAGGACGTCGTACAGGTAACGTTACGGGACGTATCTAGCTAATTTGCATATTTAATCCACTAGTGGATTATCGAAAATATTACATGGCGTTATTACACTCTCAGACGCGACATCATATGATAAATTACATTTTTCAATCCACAAAAAAGGCTATTTGTGGATGAAAATGTGTGATATTTTTCTTACTTATACTCCAAACATAGGTTCTGGGTGCTCGATAGAACCGCCTCATTGAGGCGGTTCTAACGGGTACCCACATAGGTCCAAACATAGGTTCTGGGTGCTCGATAGAACCGCCTCATTGAGGCGGTTCTAACGGGTACCCACAACCTATATCCTGAAGCAGAAACAAGGAAAATAATGTTTACCCTCGTTAACCCCAGTTCTCTCTATATAAAGTGGGGTTTAGGGGGGGGGTCTTCATCTCACGGGCTTGTTCACGTGATCGGATCGACATTTCTATTGGAATTAAAGATAAGAACATTTACGTTTGGATTTCTCCGAATTCGACATATTTGTCGCCCCTTAGATGGATTGACACTCATAGGGTAGTCGTGAAACTTTCGTAAATTGATTTAACTTTGTTAAATCGACTTCATGACTTTTAACTTCTAACCTCACGACCGCATACTTTTTACTTCATATTATTCAAGTCAGAAGTGACTACGTAAGGATATGGTAGTCGGAAATTAGAAGGGATTAAGTCAGAAGTCCCGTCAGTGCTTCCATATTATGAACACCAATTGCCGGCTACAAAACAAATTGCGAGATTTGAACCGAGATGGTTCCGAACCTGTGAAACAATAACCATACAGAATGAACTCGCCGTAAAACGCCACCTCAAAGTAGAAATTCATTTGGACAAAGGCTGGACTAGAAGTCGTATTATACCATAACCTAACATTGCATATATCGAGGCTTTAGTGTGCAACTATTCTAAGTGACATTTTTGGTGAAAAAAAGAACAACAACAAAAAACACTTCTTTTATAGTTTGATGGAATTTTACTTTTTACAATATGTGTATAGATTTCCCCACGGTGCCCTAACACATTGCTAAGAAAAAGACATATTTGTCCAACTACATGTAGTTTATCTGCATGATATGCTTTTAGTCAGTAAAAAACTTGTGCATCTGTTTGTTTAACCCTTCAAATCAAACATAACTATTTTCTATAAATAACCTGGGTTTCCCAAAATCAGTGACATTCACGTGTCTGAAAGAGATTTTGTGCTTATTAACGTTGGTTCTATTGATAAACCACTGACCCCAAAAGGGGTTTGAGTTATGTTATGGAGATCACAATTACAGTTGCACCTAGAGTCACTGCTGTTGCTCACAACATGCTGTGTACGGCCCCCGCCCATAGGGGCTTGAAGAAATATATGGGCTGCATGATGCTTCCACGCAGAGCTGAATCCGGCCCGCACTCTAGTACTGGTAAACCGCCTAGAGGATCTAAGCCTGTCGAGGAACCGCGGTGCGAGGCCGGACCGTCAATGCTAATAAACCCTATTGGTTTCATTTGGCGACAGGGCTTGAGATGTCATTTCATCCCAATGTCGTGTAAAAGTCCCGCAAAATTGGAAGCAACGTCTCCAAAATGACCTTAACAGTATTGACGGGGACGTTAAATCTCAAATCAAACAATCAAACAAACACCACATGCTGTGTCAACCTTGTATACAACTGTGCCATGTATAAGCAACAATGTAAAGGGTGTTTGTCCTTTTGGGACAGCAAGGCTATACTGGCAGGGGAGATAATTCACATAATGTGGCGCTTACAGATATGGGTCGGCTAATGACACGCCTGCAATTATACCAAGTACCACCAAATTGAATATAATTCAAAGTTTGTTGCAGTTATGACCATTACAATTGTTTAGTGTAAGGGTAGGTAATCACAAGTCCATGGGACCTAGAGTTGTGGTTCTTGCTCATGACAAACGTTCTTAACGTCGTGTAAAAACTGTACTCAGTATCATCGATAGGTCTTAAAGTATGTTAGAATTCTGGCTATCACAAGGTTATGTTGTCAGAGTTGTCAGAGTTATGGTTCCTGCTAATGACATGCCTTCTTAACCTTGAGTTTAATTGTACCAAGTGTTATCAATATATCCAAAAGTAAGCAGACGCTATGGTGAACACAAGGTTATATGGCCATGTGAGATACCATTGCATCCAGAGTTCTGGTACTCGCACATTTTACACACCTTCTCCTCCTCGTCTACTCCTGTACCATATGGAATCATTATTTATCACATGACGTCGCCTCTGAGAGTGTAATAACGCCATGTAATATTTACGATAATCCACTAGTGGATTAAATATGCAAATAAGCTAGACACGTCCCGTAACGTTACATGTACGGCGTCCTTAACGACATCGGGTTTACTAACGGCAGAATATTGACATTTTTGAAAACAATCGTGAATAAAATGCGTTTTAAATGTCATATGATAAATAGAATCTTGTTCATGTATTATTGAATTTATTAAACTCGTTGAGGAAAAGGGATAAAATGCTCGGGAAAGCCTCGCATTTTATCCCTTTTCATCAACTCGTTTAATAAATTCAATAATACATGAACACTCATGTAAGATCCTCTATATCTCAAAGGGGGTTGAAGTTATAGCACTCGCAAGATGATATTGCAATTAATACAATTAAATACAATTAAAACAAGAGGTTTTTTTCTCGAGACACGACTTCATCTTCTTGAATGCCCTTGAGTATAATTATACACAGTTCTCAAAATATGTGGAGCCATGACTCCCAGACTTGTAATTTTTGCCCATTTCATTTCCTTTTAACCTAATTTATTAATTGTCTACCTTGTATTGTTCGTAGGTCATCCGTATTAACACTGAGGTCAAAAATCAATAATCATGTTTAATGGTGTCAATTAATAAAATTGTCTTTAATGAAGTAATTTCGTATTGTCCCAGTTACAGGTACTCGATCAGCTGTATTGGCCTCGGTCTTCGGCCTCGGGCCAATACAGCTGAACTCGGACAATACGAAATTACTTGATTAATAACATTATAGTACCACTGTACCAAATACAATCAATATACCTCAAATGGTGCATATGTCTTGGTAGTCACAAGATTATATTGACAGGGAAATATCTAAAATACAAAGGCAACCAGAGTTGTGGTTCTTGCACATAACATGCCTACTCATTGTTGTGAAACATGGTACTAAAATCTTGATAATTATCTCAAAAAGAATTAGAGCTGTCGAAATTATACAAGGGCGAGCCAATAAATAAACAACCTGACTTATTTCTGAGTGAGATCGATCTCTTCTTTTTTTTTTTCGATGTAATTGCCCTTTACATCACGATAACAAGTCCGTGAAACGAAGACCCCTCTAAACCCCATTTTATATAGAGAAAAGTTGGGTGTAAGTGGGTAAACATTATCTGCATTATTTTTTCTCAAAAACATAGACTGTGGGTACTCGTTAGAACCGCCTCATTGAGGCGGTTCTAACGAGCACACACAGTCTATGTTAAAAGCAGCAATAAGAAAGATGTTTCAATTTTACCTACTATATGTCATTTCTGACACCATGTTGGACGCCATTATTTCATACGGACATGTTTTCCTAATGTGAATGATGCACTTGAACCAACGCTTTACCAGTGCCATCAGATCAGCCCAGAACACTAGAAGCCAGGGTCCTTGTCTCCGATCCACTCCTCAACTGCCGCTACGACTTCTTCGTTGGACCACGCATATCTCTTTTCAAGTTTGGGAATATCAAATAGTCACTAGGAGCTAAGTCCGGAGAATAACGGATGTGGTATTATCTAGTACTCATTCCGCTCAACAGCATCCATTGCAATTTTGCAAGTGGGGACTCTTGCATTGTCCTGTTGGAGCAGAATCCCTTTGGAGAGTTTACCTCCGCTTTTTCACGGGTCGCTGTTCTCATTTGGTCGAATAAATTTGCATAACATGCACTGTTATTGTACTTTTCTTTGCTAGAAACTCCAATATAATAACGCCTTGTGTGTCCCTTAATACAGTTGTCATCACCTTGTCAGCCAGAGGGTTGCGTTTCGAACTTCTTTTGCCTCGGAGACCATGGCCCTACTCACTGGTGACTTGAGTTATATTCGCTGGACCATAATAATGGATCCATGTCTCATCTACAGTGACCAGACGTGAATGAAAATCATCTTACTTTGACCTAAAGTAGAAGTAAAACAAAGATCAGGAATTGATACAATTAACTTACTCCACCCATAAAAAGACACCAAAGGGAAAGAAATACAAACATTAAGCGACCAGACCATAATGGAAACCTAAACAAAGGAAGGCCATAAGGACAGTTACTTTCCCACAAAATGGCCATATGGCCATCCATAACCAAAAGACACAAGTGATACAAACAGTAAGTAACAAACAACAACATAAATAAATCGCCACAGAAGAGCCGCCTTGGAACGGTCAGTGGAAGATTTCCACTGGGGGCTTAAATCGATTTTACGTGGCCACAATCCTCGCCCTTACTTCCGTCGCGATTTAGACAAATAATTTGTTCAGTCCGCATGAAGGCCTCCTAACTCATCAGTGCAACATCTCCGTGAACACAAAAAATCAAAAAACCACAGAGGTGAGCCAACGGTGAGGACTCGACAGCAAGAAACCACTGAAATGCTGGAGCAAAAGAAAACCAACAGTTAGACTCCGATGAGCCCGACCAGAGACAGAGCATCAGGCACCAACCAACATTATCTCTCTAATTTTCAATAAGCCTTTACGTTGGAGCCGTCATAGAATCTCAGGCCTGACCCACCGGCGTGCAATTAAAGAGGGAAGCAAAGTTGCCAACCGTGATTGGGTTAACTACCATGCATGCAGTCTGTCGTATAATATCCATGTTGTACCCAATCTTTTTATATCGAAGAAAACCGCTTTAACAATGCGCTGCATTCTGATGCTCTGGTTGTCATTTGCTTGCCGCTAAGGGATTTTGGAACCCAACGAGCGGTTAGCTTGCGCATACCCAAACGATCATGTAAAATTTTTGCAACACTACCATATGAAATGTGTAATGCATTCGTTATTTCCTCCATTAATTCGCCTATCAGAGTACACCAGATCCCCTACTTTGTTACACATTTCTTCATCAGTGGCATCTGATGGGCGTTCAGACCTGATTTCGTCTTCTAAAGACGTTCTACTGCGTTTCTTTTCTCCAAACCAGAATTTAACTTGTGCTTACGATGGTGCGGAAGATCCATAAACATTGATCAAATCTCAATGTATTCCCTGACATGTTTTCCCCTGCAACTTCAAGTCATGAATTACAGAACGGTACTCAACTTTTGACGAAATGCTTGCTTTTGCATCGCTAGCCACGTTTGACGTTCAATATCTAATGAGTGAATGACAGGATAAAGATGCAACTTTGCTACTATGCCTTAAACATGTTATGAAACAAGGCATGAAAATCTTGGTTATTTCGGTCGATTGAAAATTGGATAGGCTGGTTTCTTATTGACTTGCCTTCGTAGACAGATAAGGCACCGTGTAGCATCGACTCCGGAACTTGTTACTCAGAAGTACCAGGAAATCAATATTTATCGCAAGCATGCCACATAGTAAGGTAGGTTAAAAGCTGTTACATGCTTCTGCCATTTAAAGTAAAATGGACATGTTTCGGAGAGATATGTAGCTCTTGCCTGCTATCATGAGTCTGATAACAACTCACTGGAAATCGCTAAACAAACTGAAATACTGAAAGCTGGTACCAAGACTTGCCTTCGTAGATAGCTAAAGGACATCCATGTTTCTTAATAAAATCTTACAATCAAACTTCATATTTTATGCAAGAGAAGTAAAACGACAGGGCATTTCCTCCCTAAATTTGAAATGATCATCAATCATTATGGTTGATGTGTCTTTAACAACTCTCAGTCATTTAATGATATAATTGTAAATTTGATGTGAGAACAAAAACTAATTATTAAGTTTCTACTGTACAAATAAGTACATGAGCCAGCGCATGACAGAATCTACAAGAAGTCTTGAGGGACCAGCGAAGACTCAGATCAGCCTGCGCTTTCGCGCTGTCTGATCAGAGTCTTCGCTGATCACATGTATCTACGGTAGGCTAATATCTATGCAAAGAGACATAAGCATTAGGTTTTGTCATAGTGGATGGTTGCGCAGGTTGATCTGAGTCTGTGCTGGTCACACCGGTCTTATTGTAGGTTTTGTTATGCGCCGGCTCACATCCTAATTTTCAAATCACTTTCTACTTAATGCAACACTTTTTTGGCTTCAAACTGCTACAAAACTGGCTTTGTCCAAAAGAAAGACTAGTTTCGTTTTTCTCTGTAAACCCCAGTTTTACTGTATAAAAGTGGGATTCCAGGGGGTCAGAATTATAAAGGAGTGTTTTCCTGATGACTAGTCCACATGGTAATTTTTGTTTTCAAATAATTTCAATAAAACTGCCCACAATGTTTGCAATACACATTTCAAAGTCAAACACTCTTTCAGAACTGTTATTGTAGTAAAGAATTTCGTTTTGTTTCCTTCTCCTGTAAAAGTATGAAAAGTGCAGATAGAATAGTTTTGCACTAAAGCCTCGATACATGTATGTGTGCAGACTTTCAGAATCGCATGCTAGGCAGACGGATCACATGTTATTGCTTGTTTTTTTTTCTCGCATGATGATGATGATGATGATGATGATGGTAGTTCACTCAAATCTTTAAATTTCCTCTGTTGGAGGTGAAATTGACGATTTATGTTTTCATTGTATTTAATTGTTTTGCAGGTGAAAATCAGGCAACTGGTAAGTTATTGTTTTATTCTATGAATTTAGTTAACCTAGAAAAACTTGATCTGGGTGGAAATAAGATAGCTCTTCCAATATATCGGCATAAACTGAAAACAAAATGGATCCGCATCACGTGTACAAGTCCGTGAAATAAAGACCCCCTAACCCCACTTTATATAGAGAAAACTGGGATTTACGGTGTTAAAAATTATTTTCTTTATTTCTGCTCCAAGACATAGGTTGTGGATGCTCGATAGAACTGCCTCAATGAGGCGCAGAACCTATGTTTGGAGTACAAATAAGAAACAAATCACAATTATTCTTCTTAAAAATGCCTTTTTTGAGGTTTGAAAAATGTACAAAAAATTACACGGATATATTATCGTTATGTGATTTGCGGCAATATAAGACTAACACCACCTTGCTGAACAACACATACTAGTTAGAGTCTTGAAATTTTACACATGTAAACAAGATGCATTAATTGTTCAAGCAGTGAACATTACAATTGTGCTGATCAGACGGCACTGATGCGCAGGTTGATCTCTCTTTTTGCGTTTGCAAATGGCCAGAAAAAAATAATAAAAATGTTTTATTATGACGTTGTGCCTGTTTCCTTTATTATTATTATTGTTTATTTATTTATTTATTTACACTACGGAACCTCGCCTACACAAATACACTGTAAAAATGAAAAACTTAAGATGAAAAAGTGTGACACTTTTCTTATTTCTGTTCAACATTTAGATTGTGGGTACACGTTAGAGGGCATTACGACAACACACCCGTGCGACATAGTGCATTTTACATCTCCAAAATCGCTACTTTTCTGATGAAAATCCGTCATTGTTTCCTTATCAATACTGCAAACATAGCTTGTGGGTGCTCGTTAGAACCGCCTCTTTGAGGTGGTTCCAACGAGTACTCACAACCTATGTTTTGAAGCAGAAATAACGAAATAATGTATAACCCCGTACACCCCAATTTACTCTTTATAAGGTGGGGTTTAGGGCGGTGTTCATTTCACGGACTTGTCTATCCACAATCTATATATTTTAGAGCAGAAATAAGAAGATAAGAATCCAACATGGCTGTTTATGTAAGATAGGGTAATCTCACCCAAGGGGTCTGAATTTCAACCGGGGACGAGGCTTTGCAAAATTCCTTTTTGCAATTCAGACCCCGAGGGTGAGATTTCCTTATCCTATATAAACAGACTCATGATGTATTATTCTTCTCCCCTTATTTAGGCCAAAACTGAGTACCATGGAGAAAGCAACTGAGGGGAAAAAGCAACTTTTTATCCATAAAAGAAGCGATAAGGAATCGATACAATTAACCCACATCTCCCATCAGAGACACCAAAGGGAAAGAAACATAAACATGAAACAACAGACCCTAATGGAAACATCAATAGCGGAAAGCCGAAAGGACAGTTACTTTCCCACAAAATGGCCAATAGGCTATCCAAAATAAAATAATATAAACGACACAAACACCCAAAGACAAACCATAACAAAAATAAACCGCGACAGAAGCCATATATTTTTCGGCATCAACATCGATACAGCGAAAGAGATCGCCTATGATAAGTAAATACTCTTACCGAAAAAATCATCGCCGTACCACTTGCACAACTGTGAATGGTTTATTTACATTTAAAATAACCTTGAAGGTCGCACACTCAGAGCTTATAGTCTTTCCAAACGCAGTGAGACATGACTGCACTTTTAATTTTGGATAAGTCTGTGTTTCAGGTAAGTCGCCTTCTGTGATTTTACATTGGGCGATATAGTTTTACTGAGTTTCGTTCTGCATCATATTAACCACTTAGCCACGACTGCTACATAATGGCATTCTAAAAAAAATATTTATAATTTTAAATCCTGTGAAAAAAGACATCCGAAACCTACTTCCCCTAAAACATGGAATAGTCTTGTCACGCTTGAACGTTGAACTCTCAAATGTCGTTGATAAACTATACGTCATCAACGTAGGAAAACCCAAAGTGTAAACAAATAAGTAAACAGACAAATAAGTAACGAATTGAAAATGCATTGTCTTGAAGGCGACTCACCTCTCTGAGGCGGTTCTAACGAGCACCCTCAACCTATGTTTTGACCATTTATAACAAAACTATCAAGGATTTTTATCAGAAAATTAGCCATATTGGAGATGTGAAAATGCACTATGTTGCACGGGTGAGTTATCGTAATGGTTTTGAAATTCAATTTATGGATTCCTCAAGAACAAATACATGTAGCTCACATGTATTTTTTCATGTCTCAGGATTATGCCCCTTACCTGAGTTATGGCCCTTTGAAAAGGTTTCGGAGGGATATTGTCAGAAAAATATCTCAAAATCGATTAAACCTAGAGCCTTGAAAGTTGATAAGTGGATTGCTAATGATGGGTAAATGATATGTCAAATTATTAACGAAATTCCAAAAAAATTCCAAAAAAAACACTTCATGAGTTATGGTGCTCTGTAAATTTGGGCATTTTTAAATAGCATGCTTTGTCTTTAGAGCCATGTATGCTGGGGTTTTGAAATTTCATATACGGATTCCTCATTACAAAATAGTAAACGTGTTTTTACGCATCAGGATTATGTCCTTTTTCTGAGTTACGGCCCTTTGAAAAAACAAGGGCCCCGCAAGCGGGGCATTATACGCCCGTGGCAATTAATGAGATGGAGCATTTATATACTGACTGTTGTACAAGTTTGGTTTTGGAGAATGGATGTTATCATTGAAGAAATAAGAACAATAATATGCGGATACCCATCCTTATCTGTGGCTGTGTAAATGCAAAGTCATCCATTACATTCCTCCTCTACTTGTATATATATAATATATATAATATGTCTGTATTAAACTATATTTAAGCATGGCGTATTCTCTAGTTGCCGCCAAACCAAGTATGTACTACCTCATTATGTAAAAATATGTATGTTTATTTTGTTTTGTTTGTTTGATCTGAGGTTTAACGTCCCCGTCAACACTGTATAGGTCATTTTGGAGACGTTGCTTTCAATTTTATGGGACTTTTACCCGACATTGAGATGAAATGACACCTCAAGCCCTGCCGCCCAATGAAACCAATAGGGTGTATAAGCATGGACGGTCCGACACGCACCGCTTTACCTGGGCAGGATTAGATCCTCTGAGCGGTTTACCAGTACTCGTGTGCGGCCGGATTTCAGCTCTCCGTGGAAGCATCATGCAGCCCATCTATTTCGTCAAGCCCCGATGGGCGGGCGCCGTGGTTTATTTTTTAAGTACATGTCATTATGAAGGCATGCCTGTACGAATACATTGTCAATTAATTGAAACAAAATAAGATGAAAAATTGTGATATTTTTTCATATTTCTGCTCAGGGTGTGGATTGCGGGGGCTCGCTGGTGCCGCCTCAAAGAGGCGGTTCCATTGAGTACCCACGGTCTTTGTTTTTGGGCGGATATAAGAGAAATAGTGTTTACCCCTGGGAACCCCGGTTTTACTATATAAAGGTGGAGTTTGGGGGCCAACATTATATAGGCATGTTTTTCATAATTATGGATTGTTATTTTTTTTTTTTTTTTTCGGTGTGAAACACGTGTTGTGGGTATCCATTAGAGTCACCTTTTTAAGAACTAAAGCTTTCCAAGATAGTTATTTTATTTCAATAATTAAACTTTGGAACGAACATCCTCCCGAACTTTCTAATGCAACCTCGCTATACGCATTTAACAGGATACTAATAAATCATTACCTAAACCATCAAAACACTATGCATATGGACAAATAAAATATAATATAATCCTATGTCAATTAAGAAACTCCCAAAGTCAGCTAAATAACGAATTGCACTGATGAGTTAGGAGGCCTTCATGCGGACTGAGGAAATTATTTGTCTAAAACGCGATGGAAATAAGGGCGAGGATCGTGGCCACGAGGGATCGATTTAAGCCCCCCCCCCCCAGGTGAGGTTCGTTTCCGCTGACCATTCCAGGGAGGTTCTTCTGACGCGATTTATTTTTGTTATGGTTTGTCTTTGGGTGTTTGTATCGCTTCTGCTATTTTATATTGGATAGCCTGTTGGCCATTTTGTGGGAAAGTAACTGTCCTTTTGGCTTTCCGCTGTTGGTTGTTCCCTTTGGTCTGTTGTTGCATGTTTGTGTTTCTTTCCCTACGGTGTCTCTGATGGGAGCTATGGGTTGATTGTATCGATTCCTGATCATTGCCTTTACTTCTTTTTTTAGCTCACCTGTCACGTAGTGACAAGGTGAGAATTTGTGATCACATTTTGTCCGTCGACTGTCGTGCGTTCGTACGTCCGTCCGTCCGTCCGTGCGTGCGTCCGTAAACAATTTCAAATAAGTATATTTCTTATACCCTATGGCCAATCTTGATCAAATTTCATGAGAAGCATCGACCGGTAGGGGGAAAGGCTCCATAAGGTTTTTGGGCTGATCAGATTTGAATTCTGGTTGCCATGTAAACAAAAAGGTCCCATATCTTATAATCGGGAAAACGACGTCTCCACTTTTTCTCGGCCATTTCTTATCCGATCTTCATCAAACTTGCAGATAACAAGAAGGGGCTTACAGTCGAGTTCGAATTTGGGCTGCACGGGACAAACAGCTTATGAGTTACCTGCCCTTGAGCTTAAATATAAGTGAACAAGAGGGCCTAATGGCCCTATATCGCTCACCTGTGTACCAGTAAATTATTAGTGTAGGAGACGACTTGACATTGCTGCACTAACTATCTAAGCTCTGGGCCTTATGGCTTCGAAGATTTTTGAAGCTTTGGTCCATTATAAGTCTAAAGGAGCTAAAGGGCCCATTTGGATCGAAGGGACCGGGTTAGCAGGATTTATGTAGGTGACTATTTTATGTTGCTAGATACTAAATATCTAATCTCTGTGCTTCACAGTTTCAGAGTAGAAGATTTTTGAAGCTTTTCTCCATTATAAGTCTATGGGAGCTAAGGGGGTCCCAGGGCATGGCCCATTCTGACCCCAGGGGCATGATTGGCAGGATTTATGTAGGTGACCACTTGCCATTGCTACATGCCAAATTTCTAAGCTCTGGGCCCTGTGGTTTCTGAGAAGAAGATTTTTTAAGCTTTTTTCCATTATGAGTCTATGGGAGCTAAGGGGCCCAGGGGCGTGGCCCATTTGGACCCAGGGACATGATTGGCAGGATTTATGTAGGTGACCACTTGCCGTTGCTACATGCTAAATATCTAAGCTCTTGGCCTTGTGGTTTCAGAGAAGAAGATTTTTTAATCTTTTTTTTTCAATTATGAGTCTAAGGGAGATAAGGGGCTCCTGGGCGTGGCCCATTTGGATCCCAGGGGCATGATTGGCAGGATTTATGTAGGTTACTACATGCAAAATATCTATGTTTTGGGCCCTGTGGTTTCAGAGAAGAAGTTTTTTGAAGATTTTTTTTCCATTTGAGTCAATGGGAGATAAAGGGCCCCGGGGCGTGGCCAATTGTGACCCCAAAGGCATGATTAGCAGGAATTATGTAGGTGACCACTTGTCGATGCTGCATGCTAAATGTCTAAGCTCTGGGCCCAGAGGTTTCAGAGAAGAAGATTTTTGATTTTTTTTTCCATTATGAGTCTATGGGAGCTAAGGGGCCCCGGGTCGTAGCCCATTTGGACCACAGGGGCATGATTGGCAGGATTTATGTAGCTGACCACTTGCCGTTGCTACATGCTAAATATCTCAGCTCTGGGCCTTGTGGTTTCAGAGAAGAAGCTTTTGGAAGCTTTTTTCCATTATGAGCCTATAGGAGCTTAGGGGCCCCGGGGCGTGGCCCGTTTGGACCCCAGGGGCATGATTGGCAGGAATTATGTAGGTGACCACTTGCCGTTGCTACATGCTGAATATCTAAGCTCTGGGCCCGGTGGTTTCAGAGAAGATTTTTAAACTTTGTTTTTTATTATGAGTCTATAGGAGCTAAGGGGCCCCGGGGCGTGGCCAATTTGGATCCCAGGGGCATGATTGGCAGGAATTATGGTGACCACTTGCCGTTTCTACATGCTAAATACCTAAACTCTGGGCCCTGTGGATTCAGAGAAGAAGATTTTCGAACCTTTTTTCCATCAGTAGTCTATGGGAGCGAAGGGGCCCCGGGGCGTGGCCCATTTGGAACCCAGGGGCATGATTGGCAGGAATTTTGTAGGTGACCACTTGCCGTTGCTACATGCTAAATATCTCAGGTCTGAGCCCTTAGGTTTCAGAGAAGAAGATTTTTGAAGCTTTTTTTTTATTATGAGTCTATAGGAGCTAAGGGGCACCGGGGTGTGGCCATTTTGGACACCAGGGGCATGATTGGCAGGACTTACATAGATGACCACTTTACATTGATATATATCCAAGCTCGGGGCCCAGTGGTTTCAGAGAATTTTTTTTTTAATTTTTCCAATTATAAGTCTATGGGAGCTATATGTTGCCATGGCTACCAGAATTCCAATCTGATCAGCCAAAAACCTAATGCCGCCTTTCCCTTGCCTGATGATGCTTCACATGAAATTTGATCAATATTGGCCATGGGGTATTAGAGATATACTTATTTGAAATTGTTTACGGACGCACGAACGCACGCACGGACGGACGGACGCACGCACGCACGACGGACGACGGACAAAATGTGATCACAAAAGCTCACCTTGTCACTACTTGACATGTGAGCTAAAATGGTGCCTCCAGCCATTAATAAAATGATATTTTTGCAACTTTGAGGACAAGCATAAAATCTCAGACGAGTTCGAATTTGGTTTGAATCTGACCAGCGGTTTTCCAGTTAATTCCCCTTGAGCGTGAAACATTTTCCCATAGGCTTATGATGGGGAAAACGACGTGCCCACTTTTTCTCAACCATTTCTGATCCAATCTTCATCAAACTTACAGATAACCAGGAAGGGCTTACAGCTTATGTCAGGTTCGAATTTGGGCTGCATTTGACAAACAGCTTTGGAGTTACCTGCCCTTGAGCATAAACATAAGTGAAAAATGGTGTCTCCAGCTTTTCTCAGCCGTTCATGACGTGATCTTTTTGTAACTTTTTATAAACGAGGACAAGCATAAAATCTCGGACGAGTTCGAATTTGGTTCGAATCTGACCAGCGGTTTTTCAGTTACATCCCCTTGAGCTTGAAAAATTTTCCCATTGACTTATAATGGGGCAAACGGCGTCTCCACTTTTTCTCAGCCATTTCTAATTCGATCTTCATCAAACTTGCAGATAACCAGGAAAGGCTTACAGTCTATGTTGGGTTCGAATTTTGGCTGCACGGGACAAACAGCTTTGGAGTTTCCTGCCCTTGAGCATAAATATTAGTGAAAAATGGTGTCTCCAGCTTTTCTCAGCCGTTTCTGATCTGATCTTTTTAGCTCACCTGAACCAAAGGCTCACAAGTTGAGCTTATAGTATAGGTAGGTATCCGGCGTCCGTCCGTCGTTAGGTTACGGACCAGTTTTGATCAGACCTGAAGTTGTCATGGAAACAAAAAGGTTACTGAGACTTATAATAGGGAAAACGACGTCTCCACTTTTTCTCGGCCATATCTGATCCGATCTTCATCAAACTTGCAGATAACCAGGAGGTCTTACAGTCTACGTCGAGGTCAAATTTGGGCTGCACGGTACAAACAGCTTTGGAGTTACCTGCCCTGGAGCATAAATATAAGTGAAAAATGGTGTTTCCAGCTTTTCACAGCCGTTTATGATCTGATCTTTCTGTAACTTTTCATAAACGAGGACAGGCATAAACTCTCGGACGACTTCGAACTTGGTTTGAATCTGACCAGCGGTTTTCCAGTTACATCCCCTTAAGCGTGAAATATTTTCCCATGAAAACGACGTCGCCACTTTTTCTCAGACATTTATGATCCGATCTTCATCAAACTTTCAGTTAACCAGGAGGGATTACAGTCTACGTCGAGTTCATATTTCGGATGCATTGGTCAAACAGCTTTGGAGTTACCTGCCCTTGAGCATAAATATAAGTGAAAAATGATGTCTCCGGCTTTTCTCAGCCGTTTATAATCTGATCTTTTTGTAACATTGCATAAACGAGGACAAGCATAAAATCTTGGACGAGTTCAAATTTGGCTTGAATTTGATGAGTGTTTTTTTTTTCAGTTACAGCCCCTTGAGCGTGAAAAAAAAATGCCATAGACTTATTATGGGGAAAACGACGTATCCACTTTTTCTCCGCCATTTCTGATCCGATCTTCATCAAACTTGCAGATAACCAGGAGGGGCTTACAGTCAGTGTTGAGTTCAAATCTGGGCTGCACGGGACAAACAGCTTCTAAGTTGCCTGCCCTTGAGCATAAATGTAAGTGAAAAAGTGAAAGTCAGCCGTTTTTATTGGATCATATTGTAAATTTTGGTAAAGAGGACAAGCATAAATTCTCAAGCGAGTTCGAAGTTGACTTGAATCTTACCAGTGGTTTCCCAGTTACATCTCCTTGAGTGTGAAAGATTTTCCCATAGATTTGCAATAGAAAAACGACGTCTCCAGCTTTTCTCGACCATTTCAAATCAGATCTTCATCAAACTTGCAGATAACGAGGAGGGGCATACAGTCTATGTTGAGTTTGAATTTGGGCTTCGCAGGTCTAATGTCTTCTAAGTTACCTGCCCTCGAGCATAAATATTAGCGAATAATGTTGTATCCAGCTTTCCGCAACCTTTTTTGATCTGATCTTTTTGTTACATTAGGTTAACGAGGATAAGCATAAACTCTCTAATGAGTTCGATTTTGGCTTGAATCTGACCACCAGATTTCCAGTTACATCCCTTTGAGTGTGAAAAATTTTCCCATAGACCTACAATGGGAAAACTGTCTCCAACTTTGCTTGGCTATTGTTAACCTGACCTTCATCAAACTTCCAGATAACCAGAAGGAGCTTACAGTCTATGTTCAGTTCGAATTTGGTCTGCATGAGACAAAAGGCTTTCAAATTACCTGCCCTTGAGCATAAATATTAGTGAAAAATAGTGTTTCCACCTTCTCTCAGCCGTTTCTGATCTGATCTTTTTGAAACTTTCAGTAAACGTGAACAAGCATACAACCGCAGATGAGTATGAATTTGGCTGGAATCTGACATTCGATTTTGCAGTTACAGCCCTTAGCGCACGAACAATTTTCCCATAGACTTACAATGGAAAAACGACTTTACCAAATTTTCTCCGCCATTTCTGATCTGATCCTCATCAAACTTGGAGATAACCAGGAGGGACATACAGTCTACATAGAGTTCGAATTTCGGCTGCATGAGACAAACAACTTTGGAGTTACCTGCCCTTGTTTAGAGATTTGAGGTTTAACATCCCTGTCAGCACAGTGTAAGTCATTTTGGAGACGTTGCTTATAGTTTTGTGGGACTTTTGCCCGACATCAAGATGAAATTATATCTTAAGCCCTTTCCACCCAACGAAACCAATAGGGTCATTATACATGGACGGTCCAACTGGCACCACTTTTCCTGGGCAGGCTTAGAATGCGTTTACCAGTACTCATATCGGATCGGTTTCAGCTCTGCATAGAAGGCCCATGTAGCCCAGTCTATTTCTTCAAACCCCGAGGGGCATTCTTAAAACATAATTAACCCTTTTTGTACCAAAAGGAATCTTTTTCCTAATATATAGCAGGAGCCCAGTCCAAAGTTTAGGGGGAGGCAGGTTTGTTTTCTTCAAAATGTATTTGGAAAATAGCTGAACTTTTCGCAAACAGTGTAGACCCTGCTCAGACGCCGCGTTCTGCGGCATCTGATCTGGGCCCGCACTGTTCGCGAATTACCCCTTTACGGGTTTCCGGTACTAAATGGGTTAATGATTTTCTGGTACACAGGTAAGCGATAAAGGGCCATTTGGCCCTCTTGTTTATATTGTGATCACCTTGCAGAATCTCCTTGTTGGCCAAATTATAACTCTGGGTTCTATGACACAAGTCTACATTATTTTTCTGAATGTACAAGTTTTCACTCAGAGGGAACTGAAATGATAAATTCTCTCACTTGTTCTCCTACAATTTACAGCAAAATCCCCAAAAATTGATGTAACAATCTTGCTTAATATCATGTGAGGAAAATGAGAGACTTATTTAAATTATCATAGCATTTATCCACCAGTCTGGACGATTTGGGTAGTCCCAAGTGGGAACTCATCAATTGACGAACTGTAAATGCATTACCCAATGCTAAAACAATGTTGCCAGCCTGATATGGTAACCCATTTAATGATGTCAAACTTAAGGTACTTGTACTCTTCTGTTTTAAAATCCTAATGTTGATCTATAAACTTATTCAACGCCTAACAATTATGAAGATAAGAGTGCTTACTCTAATCATAAGGTCTCTCCTCAACGCAGCGGATTCAGTCAGGCCTGGCTCCAGTCGTCAGGTTCTCAACAGAATGTCAGGCAAGTTTTGCTTGGGTGCTCAAATTTGTGTCCACCTAAAATAATCAGCTCATAATAACTTAAGCCGATAAACCAATCCCTGAGGTCTCCCTACCCCTACCCCTTCGCCTTCCACCCCCACAAAACAAAAAACTTCTTTTCCTGCTGAATAGTTTAATTAGCCACACCAATTTCTGATATTCAGCTGGGTGGATTGCTTGATGCTCCTACATAATCACAAAGAGCCAACCAGTGGGAAAGTATAAAACCCGGGAGTAACGGCCGGGAGTCGGGAGTTAAATCCGGGAATAAAATTTTACAACCGAATAAAGGTATTAAACAATCACAGATCTGGATGAAATTTGGATCAAAAGCAGAATATAGACTATTCTTAAAATGCATATACGTTTGATATTTATTATTGAGTCCTTTTCAAGATATGAACCGAAATATATGACCATGTCACAAAATTTTCGCCCGGGAGTAGCGTTTGCGTTATTGACGATGTCAAGCAGTTTGCAAAACAAGTTCAGTCCGGGATGGCTACAAGAATTATTTTATTTATTATCAATTAAAAACATATCAAAGATTAGAAAGATGCAAAAATAAAGTTATTTCATCGCTCCGTGAAGTAAGTAATAAACCCGGGAGTAGGCCGGGAGTAATTTCTGGGTTGAAATCGGCATTTATTTGCGTTATTGCCTACGTCACATACATTGTATTTCTTAAACGTAATCGTACTACCCTGACATCTAATAGCAAAGGCACTGATCATATAATGTGTGCAATCTTTTCTACATTATACCGCCTTAAAACAAATATAGCGCCATATATAAATGTTCCCAGGTCACATAATCAAACACCCCTTAAATTATTGGGGCCAGATAAGGGCGTGAGGTGGGTTGGGGGTTTGAATGTGTGTCGAGTCCCGATATGACAAATAAATATACATGTTTTAACTCCATGCCGAATCTCAGCTTTACTTCTGACAAACATTTAAGAAATACAATGTATGTGATATAAGCAATAAGGCCAAGAATAAAGCAAATAAACGCCAATTTCAACCCAGAAATTTCTTCGGGCCCGCTCCCGGGTCAATTATTCACTAGACGAAGCGATGAAATAACTTTTTTTTTTGCATTTTTCTAATCTCAGATATGCTTTTAACTGCTGATAATACATAAAGTAATTCTTGTAGAAACCCCAGACTGAACATATTTTGAAAAATGCTTCACATCGTCGATACCGCAAAAGTTACTCCCTGGCGAAAATTTTACGACCTAGTCGTATATTTCGGTTCATATCTTGAAAAGTACTGCAAAATTATGTTAAAACGTTTATGTATTTTAAAGAAAAGTATACATTCTACTTTTGGTCCAAATTTCATTCAGATATGTGAATGTTTAGTACCTTTATTCGATTGTCAAAACTTAATCCCGGATATATCCCCCCGGCTCCCGGCCGTTACTCCCGGGTTTTATACTTTCCCCCAATCAGTGTAGATCCTGATCAGATAACATGCTGTTTAAACTGAATTTACATTGTTTGCATATGTAGAGCTGCACGGCCCCCCGCCCATCGGGGTTGAAGAAATAGATTGACTGCATGAAGCTTCCACGCAGAGCTGAAACCGACCACACGTGAATACTGGTAAACCAACTAGACGATCTAAGCCTGCTCAGGCAAAGCGGTGTGTGTCGGACCGTCCATGATTATAAACCCTATTGGTTTCATTGGACGGCAGGGCTTGAGATGCCGTTTCATCTCGGTGTCGGGTCAAAATGACCTATACAGTGTTGACGGAGACGTTAAACCTCAAATCAAACAAACAAATAAGTAAGATTGCTATGAACCATTAACATTATTAATAATTGCATGAGGTTTCAATTGATTTATCTCCATTAACTGTGCCAAGTAACTATGTTACAATCGGCCAAAACACGCCTAAATTTTTCTCACGTTCATTTACCCATAATTTACATAACATGCAACTGTCACATATAACTGTAACTTCTATAAGTTACCGATATTTTAAGGAGATAACTGTTGTTCTTCTTGAAAATGTGAAAAGTATTCGCCGGCATGAAAATCGTGGAGAATTCGGTCTGTTAAAACGGACGTAACGAACCTACTTTCGCGAAAGGTTTCAATACTTCAATACAGGTCTAATAAATCTCTAGCATCCGATATAACTTACATTAAAATCACTTTTATCAAACGATAACCTACTAGGGTGGTCCTCCCTCTATACTACTACCAAGGCGTTTCATGAATATAGCTGAGCAACTTTAATTCTGACCTAGTGCAAGTGCCCCCCCTCCCCTCTCTCCCTCTCTCTCTCTCTCTCTCTCTCTCTCTCTCTCTCTCTCTCTCTCTCTCTCTCTCTCTCTCTATTAACTGTATTTGTCTGCTCATAAAAGTCTGATCATGTTTAGTCATGACAACGTACGTGTTAAAATGGCATTCATTTTTGTCTCAATAGTTTGAAAGCTTTTCCTGATATTTATGAAGTAATGCTTTTGTTTGTGAATGTATATCATATATGTACCGGTCGTCAAGGAGAGGATACGTATAGGCTGAGCCTACATCTAATCCTTTGATGCATATGTATGTACTTTGTATGTATATATGTTGTGAAGAAATTGATATTAAAAAATATCAAATTAACGTTTGAATGGAAATACAGTATGTATATTATATCTGCCCATAAAACAGATATTGCAGGAATCCGTCAGAACCACCTTAGCGAGGCGGTTCTAACTGGTAATTTGTACGAAATAAATATCAAAATTTTTAATTTGATTTTGTTTTCAGGTCGCAAATGTTTCAATACATTTGAATAGGCGTGTCTTATTAATGATGTATTTTTTGCCAACAGATCTCTGTCCGAGCTGGAAGGTTATGGATCAGCAATCTAAACCTTGTACTGATGATTGTACTAAACAGGATTTTGATGGTGGCTTCTGCTTGTATTGGACTTGTGCCTGCTTTAATTACGTGGACTAAGGTACATAAGCAGGAATTCTCGTACTACAGGTACTAATCCGCTCCAGTCCGTCACTTCTGTGACGTCACAGCCTGTCGCTAATTCTCAGACAGGTAACATTAGGGAAATGTATAAAATTATATAGGAGCCCGACATTTAACCCATTAAATCATTTATTTTCATTTATACAAGATATCATTGTAACCTCGCAACTGATAGGGAGAAAATGCATCTGCTTCAGTTTGATACCAAATTGGTTGAAATTAGATATAATTTTAAATGGTCCAGATCGTAATGAATGCTACTAGGGCTTTTCCTTATTAAGTCTTTGTATTTTACAACAAAACTGAACAATAGCCTTACTTCAAACGCCCAAAAGTCGCATTTTTAAAAAAACTTTCCGCTCATTATAACCTCTCATTCGATGGATCTATTTAATATCTACAGTTTTGTGGTAAAATATTGAAAACATATTTTATTAAAAGTGTCCCCAGGTTGCAGAATATACCTATATTTGACAAAATACAACTGGTCGATGTGTCACACACACTAATTACACACTAGTTAACACAGGTAAAATGGCCGGTCAAAGGGAATTAATCGAAGCCTATCAAAAATGGAATATCGATAACATGAGTGACAGTTCCTGTAGTACGATAATTCCTGGTAGTGAAAATCTCAATGGCTCGAAATCAATTACTCATCGGCTGAACAAATCCATGAACTGAACAGAAGTGAAGGCAATGATCAGGAATCGATACAATTGACCCACAGCTCCAAGCAGTGACACCAAAGGGAAAGAAACACAAACATGAAGCAAATTGACCCTAATGGAAACATCAATAGCGGAAAGCCATAAGGACAATTACTTTCCCACAAATGGCCAACTTTCTATCAAAAACAAAATAATATAAGCGAAACAGACACGTAAAGACAAACCATAACAAAAATAAACCGCGAAAGAAGAACCGCCTTGGAACGGTCAGTGAAACGAATTCCTTATATTTCTTATATTGATTATCAATGCAATACATTCAAGATGGCGTACATGAAACAACGGCGAGGATTCTACAGCAAGAAAACCACTGAAATGCTGGAGCAAAAGAAAGCCAACAATTAGACTCCGATGGGCCCGACCAGAGATAGAGCATCAGACACCAACCAACATAATACAAAAATAGATTCTCTCTAATTCTCAGTAAGCCTTTACGCTGGAACAGTCATTCAATTTGAGGCCCGTCCACCGGCGTTCAGCTAAAGAGGACAGTAAAGTTGTCAACCGTGATTGGGTTAACTACCATGCATACAGTCTGTCGTATAACATTTATGCTGCACCCGATATTTTTATATCAAAGAACGATTCTACGAAATTAGGCGCTGAAGTATGTGCAATTATATATATTTTTTTAATTTATATACTAAGTCGACATAAAATTCGGGTTCCGAAAGACCTTGTTGCAGAAAAGATTTAAGCCCAACACTTTATTTTGAAATGAAATAGGAATGACGTCTATAAATTTTGAAAATGTTTTGCGTAGTTTATGATACCGATAACCCTGATTAAGAAGTTGAGGAGTTAAGAATTTCTTACGATTGTTAAAGTCAGTTACATTACAAGACACTATGGCAAATCGAATTTCGAAATATAAACGCCATAGGATGCCGTACGAGGAACATCATCATCATCCGAAAAAAAAAAAAAGTCTCTTTATCAAAATAATCGCGTTTATTATAAAAACTGCAGGAAACAAACATCTAAACCCCCTTTATATGCAGAAAAGATGGGTTTGCGGGGCATTTAATATATTCTATGTGATTGCTCAAAACTGATTGTGGGGATTGAATATTTTCACATGAAAACCGCTAACCCAAGAGATTGAAAAACGCCATTTTTAATACACTGTACCGTGAGTTAACGTAATATAATCCCAACTCTTTCTTGAGTCCATAATGCCATAGTGTCACCTTTTGTTTTCAATAACACCCGAACATAATATATTTAAATAGCAGTAAATTGTTGAGAAATAAATCACAGTTTTGGGTTCAGCTGTATAGAAGACCATAATCACGAGCGCAAGAGGTTTGTCTAGTAATAACTGACCAACAAACTATCATTAATTACTATTATTTCGATTCTGACACATTTAAATGGACAATAATGCTGTTGTTTCCGTCAAATTCGCCAAACCTTTTGCCATTATTAGAAGAAATGCCGCCGGATTTATTGACTGTAATGCATATACATGTATTTTTATACTGTCGTAACGTTAACTTCATCTTCCAGCCATAATAAGGAGAACAATGGTTTATTTTTGACGTTATTTAATGATCAAGTGCCGTCGCGTGAGTCGATGTATTCATTGAGGATTGAAAAACATTGCGTCAGAACAGTTTCTGTAAATGCACCGAAAATGTACTTATTGTCTATAGAGTCGCACTGTATTACAATTATGGAGCATTAAAGGAAATTTTTTGGGTGTGGGGTGAAGAATATTAAGACCACAGTTGTGACCATTTTTGAACAGTATCAAAAGACCACTATTTTCAAAGAGTTCCTATATTGGCATAGCCAACTTTCCCAGAGGTCCTAATACATTGTGAAACATTGATTGCCAGTTAATGTACACACCTAATATCGGATATAAAGTTAAATAACAACAGCAGAAACAAATAGGAAAAAATGTATACTGAACAGCAACGATTTCATGTTAATATAATTCCCATTTTGATTTAGCTGCAACATCCCCTTTAGACAAGTGAAATCTGATTTTCATATTGTCAGATCCAAGGATTTCAATTCACTTCTATGTTTTGATGCCAACATGTAAAACATCACGAAAACACGACTATATAATTTTGTCCCCCTTGAACCCTACTTTTTATGGTAAACTGGGGTTTCCGGGGGTATACCGTATTTTTCTTATTTCTGCTCTAAAATATAGGTTGTGGGTTCTCGTTAGAACCGCCTCGATGAGGCGGTTCTAACATGTACCCACAATCTATATTTTGAGCAAAAATAAGAAAAATATAAAAAAAAATTCATCTTAAAATATTCATTTTTCGGCGATAAAGGTTACAATGTATTGGTATAGGCGTGTTTTCGTAATGATGTAAAAGGATTTTAACAAAGCATTGTGAGGACTAGTCAATCATATTTGACAGCCAAAAACAATGCAAAAGAAAACCAAGAGTTAGACTCCGATGTACCCGACCAGAGACAGAGCATCAGACATTATATAAAATTAAATTTTGTCTTATTCTCAGTAAGCCGTGCACGCTGGAACTGTCATAGAATCTGAGACCTGACCCATCGGCGTGCAATTAAAGGGGGGGGGGGGGGGGGCAAAGTTGTAAACCGTGACTGGGTTAACTTCCAAGGCGAAAAATGTGAAAATTTTCGAACTGCTTCTCCTCGGAAACCGTTGGGCCGATTGAAGTCAAATTTCATATGGAGCCTCTATGGGATGGGGGAAACCAAAATTTGCTCACGGGGTCCAAATCACATGACCAAAATGGCCGCCAAGCCATATATGGTCTGTCTGTCCGTCCGTAACCCGTTTGTGAAAATTGGTGATAGTGACTTAACCACTTGGAATATTTGAACAACTTTTGGCATACTGATAGATATCAATGAGATCTAACCAATGAACTTGCGAAATATTACATTCCATTTAGTATAGCATCGCCGAGGCGAAAACTGTGACAATTTTCGAACTGCTTCTCCTCGGAAACCGTTGTAAACCGTGACTGGGTTAACTTCCAAGGCGAAAAATGTGAAAATTTTCGAACTGCTTCTCCTCGGAAACCGTTGGGCCGATTGAAGTCAAATTTCATATGGAGCCTCTATGGGATGAGGGAAACCAATATTTGCTCATGGGGTCCAGGTCACATGACCAAAATGGCCGCTGAGCCATATATGGTAAAAACCCTTCAAAATAGTCTTCTCCAGAACCACTGGGCAGATTTCCACGAAACTTGATAAACAGCATCTGGGACGTAGGCCCATCATAAATTGCTAAAATGGTGACCCTGGGTTGACCTTGACCTTCTTTGTGCCTAAGTCAAACTTTGACCCATATGCTTTTGTATTGGAAAAGTGAGAATGCATTTTATCGTGCAAACGATTCAGAATACAGTACGAAAGTATAAGATATATTTTTGCTCCTTACGATAAGGCGCATTTATTGGGGAACCGTTTTAGGTCCAGGTCACATGACCAAAATGGCCGCCATACCCATATATGGTAACACTCATAAAGCTAAAAGCATTCGGCGGGTTGTGCACTTCAGCTGAAGCACTGGTTTTCTTTCAAAATTAGCTTTTATTTTTGTTTTCTTCTAAGGACAAAGATACTGATTTAATATTACATGTTTCGTGATTATTCCCGCAGTTTGGAACGTTGCAGTGTTTTTTTTCTTGAAACGAGACGTTCTGAGTAACAGTAGATTTCCGCACACGTGCCAGGTAGACATTTTGATAGCCCTTAAATATTTGTTTCATTTGTTTAGATACTATTACAGCTTCATTACCACCGAATTAAGATATGAATAAGACAAGGAGTCTATAGGCACTATTGCTTTCGATCTAACTTATACTTTGATGATTTGAGACATTTTGATTAGTTTAAATATATTTATTCATAATACAAGTATTATCCAAACATAAAATATACAAATGTGCATTTCAATTAACGGTATATGAAGGGATCCGGAAAGAAGTCAATCGACTTATATAAATCTGTTTCCCGAGAAATGTACATTTCTACTGCAATCAACCGGTGAGAACGTATATAAAATTGACATGTGGTTAAACCAATTTTGTAGTTCTAACAATATAATGAAATATGGAATTTAACAATAACACGGAGAATAAGAATAATAAATCTATGAAATTCAGATTATGTTAAGACTGAAGGAAAGGCGAAAGTAAACATGAAAGGGAAGACAAACTAACTATTTATATTGTGTGTGTGTGTGTGTGTGTGTGTGTGTGTGTGTGTGTGTGTGTGCTTCTGAACTGCAAAGATTATTTGGGTATTAACCTTATTGTCTAAACTGTTATCACCAAAATAAATGGATTTTAGATTTGGAGTTCAACAGGGGCTTAGAATGTTCAGTAAGACGATTCTTGCATCATTAAAGCTTTGGAATTCCAAAAAATGTTTGGTCGTTTCAATACATAGTGTGGGTCATCAGTTATATTTTTCGAAAACAAATGGTGTTTTAAAATACTGGAATTTGTTCTGAGTCCAGTATGTTGTATATGTAAACTCTTTTTGTCTGTATGATATACTTAGGCGGTCTCTTCTTATTTGGTCTGAGGTTGTATTTAAGACATGAAACTGAAGACCTTCTCTAATATCAGAAGATGTGTCATTCCCCAACCTTATACTAGCAAGAAGAAAGGAGTTGTTATATAGCTGTATTCTGGCCATAGCGGGTCTCATATTATTAGCGTCCCGTAGATTATAGGGGATTTGATCGTCAATAACAGGCGGAATTAATGTACTTAAATAGTTTGGGGACATACCAGTTGACATTTTGTAAAATAAACACAGTTTCTGAATTTGCCGCCGCTGTTCCAAAGTTTCCAAACCCGTTTTCATATACAGTAGATCAATGGATACTAAATTAGTAGTTTCCGTGATAATTCTGACGGCCTCAAGTTGAACTTTCTCAAGACTATTCTTTTCATATTGTGTGCAGTTGTCCCACACTACATCGGCATATTCTAAGGCAGGTCTTATAAAAGATATGTACATAGTGCCCAAGGATTCACTATCAAGAACAAATTTCAACTTACCCATGATATTAATTTCTGCCAAGGCCTTAGTTGTTATACAATCAATATGCTCGTGCCATGCTCAATCGTTAGAAAGATACTTAAATGCTGATAACTATTTACTTCTTTCATTGGTTCATTACTCATAATAAGTTGGGGATGATTGGGTCTGTTAGTTTTCCTAGAAATGAGGAGAGCTTCTGATTTTGACGGATTTATTTTTTCCTAAGCACCGTTCTGACCATCGATGGATGACAGCTAAATTAGAATTTACTTGTCGAGCTGCCTCGTAAGGATCGTTCACTTTTAAATATATTGGGTGTCATCAGCAAAAAGACAAATATTAGAATTGTTCTCTAAACCTGTGTAAACTAGACATTTTGATTGCATATACCACTGATGAAACCGGGTATTACGATAACTCCCCCATGTGTTAAACGAGGCGACGACGTCCGTGACAGCTCTACTTCTTTTTCTATTGAAATTCTTTCCATCGTTTACGACAATAAAATTGAACTTAACAGAATTAGTTATTCTGATAATAGACGGGAACATGGGATCACATACCCCGCCCGAGAGCGATATTTGCCCTCACCTAACGGCTCAGGAAAATATCGCTTTCAGGCGGGGAATGTGATCCCATGTTCCCCGCCAAGAATCATAATAATTTATATAGTTTACTGCAAATCTTTGTCGTGACTTTTTGTACTTCTTCCAAAGTGTTCTTTTGTAACGGCGTCGCGAGAAGATGTTTACATGTGATGTCACCAAACGCCCCCTTCTGTACGCACTACATACGGTGCTCAGTAGGTAAATGTTTACGTCATGTTAAAATGAAAGTTTTATAAGGGAAAACAATTAAACAAAGTACAAATGAAAGAAAAACAATCAAAACTTTCATTTTTATTGTGCTTCATGAAATTATTTATCAACTTCAATAAATTCAAGATGGCGTACATCGCAATTCAGCGAAGGCAAGCACAAGAGTGGTATACATTATTGCTCACATAGTATATGGACTTTAATTGCCCTTGCGATGTCCATTCAAAAGCCTAGATTTTTTTTGCAGTATAACAATGTTATTTGACAAACAGATAATCAGATTCTTACATTAGTGTTCATTTCATATGTAATTCCTTAATCAAACCTGTGAACCCGAAGACTACTCTACTAAAGTCACCACAGCTGGTGTCTGGGAATGTTTGGCGACCATAAAAAGTCTCCCTGTCTTACATCAAAGTGTAGTTTATATTTTCGTGTTCTTTGGGATCATTGATCCCATGGTGGATGTTGATGTTCCTCGTGCGCCATCCTATGGCGTTTATATTTCGCCATTAATTCGATTTGCTAGAGTGTGTAGTCATGTAACTGACTTCAACACTCCTAATAAATTATTAACGGCTAAACTCCTTAATCAGGGTTATCGGTACCATAAACTACGCAAAGCCTTTTCAAAATTTTATAGACGCCATTCTGATCTAATTTCAAAATTCAATATTGGACTTAAATCTCTTCTGCAACAAGGTCTATCGGAACCCGAATTTTATGGTGACTTAGTATATAAATTCAGAAAAATATATAACCGCAATGACTTCAGCACCCAGTTTCGTAAAATCATTCTTCGATATAAAAAGATTGGGTACAACATGGATGCTATACGACAGACTGCATGCATGGTAGTTAACCCAATCACGGTTGGCAACTTTGCTTCCCTCTTTAATTGCAAGCCGGTGGGTCAGGCCTCAGATTCTATGACGGCTCCAACGTAAAGGCTTATTGAGATCTAATTCAATGTAATGTTGGTTGGTGCCTGATACTCTGTCTCTGGTCGGGCCCATCGGAGTCTAACTGTTGGTTTTCTTTTGCTCCAGCATTTCAGTGGTTTCTTGCTGTCGAGTCCTCAACGTTGTCCCACCTCTGTGGTTCTTTGATTTTTGTGTTCACGGAGATGTTGCACTGATGAGTTAGCAGGCCTTAATGCGGACTGAACAAATCATTTGTCTAAATCGCGCCGGAAGTAAGGATTGTGGCCACGTAAAATCGATTTAAGCCCCCCCCCCAGTGGAAATCATTCCACTGACCGTTCCAAGGCGGTTCTTCTGTGGCGGTTTATTTATGGTGTTGTTTGTTACTTACTGTGTGTATCACTTGTGTCTTTTTATTTTGGATGGCCATATGGCCATTTTGTAACTGTCCTTATGGCCTTCCTTTGTTTAGGTTTCCATTATGGTCTGGTCGCTTAATGTTTGTGTTTCTTTCCCTTTGGTGTCTTTGATTGGTGGAGTAAGTTAATTGTATCGATTCCTGATCTTTGTTTTACTTCTATTTTGAAAATATTTGAGGGTCACTGATGAGGCCTAATTAGCCGAAACTAGCCAGTCTGGCCCAGAAAACATGCACCCTCCATATTGTACAGTTCTTTGGTGCATTCCTTGCTTCCAAAGGATAACCCTTTTAGGAAGTAGATACAATTTACCCACAGCTTTCATCAGAGACACCAAATGGAAAGAAGCGCAAACATGAAACAACTATACCCTTATGGAAACGTCAATAGCGGAATGCCAAAAGGACAGTTTCTTTCCCTCAAAATGGCCAATTGGCTATCCAAAACAAAATAATATAAGATATTCACACGCTCAAAGACAACCATAACAAAAATAAACCAAGACAGAAGAGCCGCCTTGGAACGGTCAGTGAAACGAATTCCACTTGGGAGCGCTTAAATCGATTTTTCGTGGCCACACTCTTCGCCCTTATTTCCGGTGCGATTTAGACAAATAAGTTGTTCAGTCCGCATGAAGGCCTCCGTACTCATCAGTGCAACATCTCCGTTACCACAAAAATCAAACAACCACAGAGATAAAAGAATGGTGAGGACTCGACAGCAAGAAACCACTGAAATGCTGGAGCAGAAGAAGATCAACAGTTAGACTCCGATGGGCCCGACCAGAGACAGAGCATCAGGCACCAACCAAAATTATATAAATTAGAAACCCTCTATTTCTCAGTAAGCCTTTACGCTGGAACTGTCATAGGATCTGGGGCCTGACCCACCGGCATGCAATTACAGAGGGAAGCAACGTTGACAGTCGGGATTGGGTAAACTACCATGCATGCAGTCCAGGTCGTTGTTTTGGCTGTGGTTCGTTCATGCTTTGTGTTGGTGGATCTGATTCTTTCCCATATCATATATGTTGTTCCATTGATGGTTCTGATTCTTCCCCCGTTTTGGTTGTTCATTTTTAACTACATTTGTCCTTCCAATTTAATGTTTGTGATGTTGGTGATTCTGATCCCCCCACCCCAATTATATATACCAAGTGTTTTTGAAACGTCGCGTCAACGTTCTCTGGAACATCAATGAAGTTATTGCTACGCTGCCTACACGCTGCTTGGTTTAAACTTATTTTATAACATATTTTACACAAATACAATTACTTACGAAGGGATTCAGAAAGAGGGTAGGTTTGTATTAAACTTTTTTTCCCATGCATCTATCTTGCAACTGGTGAAATGACTACTAAACAGACATAGACAGTCATATATTATCTAGAGAGATATAGGATAGAATGTGGGATAGACAATGAAAACAATTAGGAAGAAACAACAAATATAAACAAGAGAAACAACAACTACAAATGAATAATAGTTGAAGAGAGAGAGAGAGAGAGAGAGAGAGAGAGAGAGAGACAGAGAGAGAGAGAGAGAGAGAGAGAGAGAGAGAGAGAGAGAGAATGAGAGAGTTTTCACTGTGTGTAGCACTTACTATCACTGATAAACGTTTGAACATCAGGAAACTCTCAGTTTTGATTGTAATTTAGCTCAGTATGACCAAACAAAGGAGTGGTAGTGGTCGGTTGACAGTGCACTATTACCTTGGCCATCATATTAATTCGTATTCTTTTGTATCTCTGGCACTCCAATAAGTAATGTTTGTCTTTTGTTTGTTTGTTTGTTTGTTTGAGGTTTAACGTCCGCATCAACACCGCATAGGTCATTATGAGGACGTTGCTTCCGATTTTTGTTGAATTTTTACCCGACATTGAGATGAAATTACATCTCAAGCCTTGCCGCCCGATGGAACCAATAGGATTTATAAGCATGTACGGTCCGACACGCACCGCTTTGCCTGGGCTGGTTTAGATCCTCTTAACGGTTTACCAGTACTCGGTGCGGCCGGTTTCAGCTCTGTGTGGAAGCATCATGCAGCCCATCTATTTCTTCAAGCTCCGATTGGGTGGGGGGGGGGGGTCCGAGTAATGATTGGTTGTGTCAGTAGTTCCACAAGTAAAGTCATGGTGATTCATAATGTTTTAAAGAAGAGATGATGATTGCGGGAGCTACAAAAAGATCTCAGCCGAGTATGGTGAATCTGAGCAAAAATTTCACCTATAAAATAATATTTTGGATTTTGTAGGGGTGTCTGTTGGAATTTCATTTATGCGATTTTTTAAAATTTACATCTCTGAAGTCAGGACTAAGTAAATTCCAGGTTCTGATACAAGATGGTAAGAATGAGTCATAATATATCTTGGTTCTGGACATTGTTTGTCAAATGTTCGTTGACTTTCAAAGTCCATAGACTTTGAAATTTTCTACAAGAGGAGGTATTAAAGCAGAAAGAAATGTAGGGATGATGTCTAAAGAGCATTACCAAGGTTCTAATTCAGTTGCATATGTAACATTTCGTGCTGCTTCAAATTGTATTTTCTCTGAGACATTTACTTCGTACCTGGTGCAGCTATCCAATACGGCATCCGTGTACTCTAAGAGGGGCCTGATTAATGGAAAATATATTTTTTTCTTCGGCTTGTCTATCAAGAATAAATTTAAACTTGAACATAAGTTTATTCAAGTCCAAGTTTTTAAGGTTATATAATCTATATCCTCATACCAGGTTCCGTCAATAAAGTATAGATTCGGCGATGTTTATGAGACTTTTGGTCCTTTGAGATCAGCGTGGATATTCTGAGAAATCAGAAATAAATTATTGGTTAAGACTCATATTCTAGACATGTTTTAATTATTTGGACCCCATTTTGTTTCATATCAGTCTTTGAATCGGCTGCCTATTCGAAATTCGCAAAATTGCAGTATGTTTCCTCTGGCTTTCTTGTCGGATCATTACAGGGTCACTGATGAGGCTTTATTAGCCGAAACTACGTAGTATGACCCAATTTCTTTCTTATGAATGTTTTCATTGCTCTTAAAGGAACTCATTTTTGATTTTTATTTACCTCCTGAATAGGTTCATTATTCATCAAAAGTGGCGAATGGAGGGGCCGATTTACTGTTCTAGAAAGGAGTAAGGCTTCAGACTTGGCAAGGTTAAATTTGACAAGCCAGCATTCTGCCCAAACATGTATTTTTTTCTAAATCAGAATTTTTGCTCCGGCATTTCAGTGATTTGTTGCTGTCGAGTCCTCACCGTTGTTTCATCTCTGTGGTTGTTTGATTTTTTTGTGTTCACGGAGATGTTGCACTGATGAGTTAGGAGGCCTTCATGCGGACTGAACAAATTATTTGTCTAAATCGCGACGGAAGTAAGGGCGAGAATTGTGGCCATCGATTTAAGCACCGCCCCCCCCCCCCCCCCCAGGGCAATTCGTTTCCGCTGACAGTTCCAAGGCGGGTTTTCTGTCGCGAATTATTTTTGTTCTGGTTTGTCTTTGGGTGTTTGTGTCGCTAATATTTTTTTATTTTAGATAGCCTTTTGGCCATTTTGTGGGAAAGTAACTGTCTTTTGGCTTTCCGCTGTTGATGTTTCCATTGGAGTCTGTTGTTTCATGTTTGTGTTTCTTTCCCTTTGCTGTCTCTGTTGGGAGCTGTGGGTTAATTGTATCGATTCCTGGTCATTGCCTCCACTTCTATTTTTCAATTGTCTTGCAACTTCATTAGGTCATCGACGATCAAATTAAAGGTTGTATTATCGGCTAAGAGCCGGACAGAAGACTCTGTGTTGTCTACGATATCGCTTATGCAAATAAAAAAAACGGACCTCATTTAGAACCCTGTGGTACACCTGCTTCAATAAAAAGCCAATCAGAAATTCCACCTGGTATAACCACCCTATGTTTTCTGTTTGGAAGGTAACACGCTAATCATTACAGAAGAGTTGACTTTACAACTATGCAGCAAGCCCGTTTGCAAAACTCTGTCAAAAGCATTGCTGATATCGCAAAACATTACCCTCGCCTCTTTGCCATCATCTAAAGCTTTACAAAACGAGTTATGAAAAGTCAACAAGTTGATTAACAGAGAAATCGTTGGAAGAAAAACGTGATTGTAAACCTGTGATAATGTTGTGCTCTTTAGAATAATTGAATGGGTGCTGATGGATAATCTTTTCCATGACATTGTCGAATAAAATTAAGACGAGCTATTGGTATGCAATTACTAATAAACGATGGGTCGTCTTTCAGAACAGAGGAGAAACACTAGCTTTCTCCCATTTGATGAGAAGATCAAATTTTGATAAAGAACAATTGAAGAGGTCACTTTTAGTGGTTCGGCAAGTTCTTTCAGAACTATGTTATTCATGTTATCCGGGTCTGTTGTCTTCCATTCTTTTAAGCTTTTTAGATAATATTCGACTTCCCTGGCTACAAGGATTCTAACAGTATGCCAGAGTTTTCCCATGCTACATAAATCAAACCGCATTGTGTCACTAAAGTTCACTAACATACGCTGTTTACGTACAGCAAAAACAGCCAGCGTTTGATTACATCAGAGGTTTAGTTTATTTCTATCTATGCCCACGTCAAATAGTCTTTCAGACAATGTCGTTAGATGCTTGATAGAATCATAATAATTTTCCCTGATATCCCTCTTATATGGAACCCACCATTCACGCAGTACTAGTCTCAACACTGTTGTAGAAGATGATTTATATAAGCTCAGAGCTTTTTATCAGATCCTATACCATGTAATATTGTGTTCTGTATATGTGAATAGTTTAAAATTAACCGTGTTTAAACCAATTTTCCTTGCCCATGTTTTATTGTGAGAAGCCCTTAGTCCGCTAATCACGACACCCCATACTTTAACAAACAGTGTAGATCCCGATTCCGGCTTCTGAATGCACTGTTTGACATTCATTTTGAGACTATGTGTCAAAAATTTACATCAAATAATCTGATTGGTTCAAAGTCAGAAGTGGCTTTGGGCTAAATTAATTATTCAGCTGCATATGGGTAAATGCACATTTCCATCATTCAAATCAGGGTTCCAGTCGGTCATGTTGTGGGAAAGTTACTCTCCTTTTGGCTTTCCGCTATTGGTGCTTCTATTTGGGTCTGGTTATTTCAAGTTTGTGTTTCTTTCCCTTTGGTGTCACTGCTGGGAGCTGTGGGTTAATTGTATCGATACCTGGTCATTGCCTTCACTTCTATTCAGTTGTATAAAGAATTGATAGCTTAAAGGCCGGGAAAATTTATATATTTCTTATATTAAGTATACTGAAAGAGTACATAAAATGCATTATTTTACTGAAAACTGCACGTAAAAAAATCCCATTTGTTTCAAAGTTATGCTCAATTATATCTGATACGTATCTATTTTCCACTTTGGGTAACCTCCCTTGGCGTTCGGTTGATGAAAACCCAAAACACAATATTTTGTGACATCATAGCGGTAATTTAAATTAATTTTACAACTGACATATTTTGTTATTTTGGCGTTTGGTTGATGTAGCCCCACAATACAATATTTTGTAACATCATAGCGGTAATCTAATTTAATTTTACAACTGACGTATTTTTTATGATTTTATTATACATTTCCTTATGTCCACTGATGGCTGTGAATCTAATTATTACGTTAGAAATAAATTTCATTTCTGAATTAAACGTTTATTCAAGTTTTAAATGAAATTTTAGACTGTTTAAAATAAACAGTTAATTTATAAATGCTTCAGTTACGTTAATAAAAATGCTTTTTGATCTATATATATACATGTCATCTGAAAGTTAAATTATTAAAATTTATCATATGACGTCGCGTCTGAGAGTGTAATAACGCGATGCATTATTTTCGATAATTCACCAGTGGATTAAATATGCAAATTAGCTAGATAGGTTTCGTAACGTTACATGTACGACGTCCTTAACGTCGTCGCGTTTACCAATGGCGGAATATTGATATCTTTGTAAACAATCGTGAATAAAATGCGTTTTAAATGTCATATGATAAATATAATCTTGCATACGTGCTAATGTATTATTGAATTTATTAAACTCGTTGAGAAAAAGGGATAAAATGCTCGGCAAAGCCTCGCATTTTATCCATTTTCCTCAACTCGTTTAATAAATTCAATAATACATGGACACTCATGTAAGATCCTCTATAAAATATATTACTTAAGTTTTAATTTATAGACCTTAGATCTGAAATCGGAAGATATTGCTTTTGAAATTTGACTGAGATCAATTTCATAAATAGTTTCAGGTGGCTAAGTAACTTCTAACTTTGTTTTACTTCTACTTTATAATAGAATGTTATTAATCAAGTAATTTCGTATTGGTCCAGGTACAGGTCCGAGGTCTGCTGTATTGGCACGAGGCCGAGGGCCGAGGCCAATACAGTTGACCGAGGACCTGTACCTGGGCCAATACGAAAATACTTGATGAATAACATTTTTATTAATTGACGCAATTAAAAACATGATTTATGATTTTTTTTAATATTGGTTGACCTTGTGTAATATAGGATAATCAATTAATAACACCATATATATTGATCTTTAAAAATGTTCAAAGAATTTAATGCCGGCGATGACATCATAGAATACTTCATGAATGTTAATGAGGCAGTTTGAAGTTGTTCTCTTCGTTTGAAATATGTCAGATTTCAAATCGTGATATCTTGGAAACTAATAAAGATAATTTGATCCGGCTTTCAGATTTCACTTGCATGTACATGAAACAATGTTATTTGGGTTCCTAATGCTTTCAATACCGTGATAAATGACCTTTAAGAAGCTAATTCGTCGTGGCCAAAATGTCCTTGCAGATGCAAAAGCTGTTGTTTTTTTTTTTATAAAATATCAGCATATCAGTCATATCAAATAATCAACTTAATAACGATAGGTGGAACAAATGGCCCGAGAAGGAATAGTAATTCATGACGGGAAATATTAATTGACTCGATCCTCGCCGACGAGATTTAACATTTGATTGCAATATATTGACTGTTAGAGACGCCGGTCACATGCGGTGACACCAACCTTGCATAACGTCGTATTTAACAATTCTCAGTCAAAAACCTTAGGATTTTTTTATTTTAATCCTATCGCCGGATAGGAGATCCTGAGGGGACACTGGGCAGGGGGAAAAGCATTTCCAAATTGCACAGTGTGGTATCCTAAGTAGACATTTTCTTTGTTTTCAGGTTAGAAGAGTGATACAGACGTATGCTTAGAGTATATAAGGAGGAATAAATACATTGAAAAAACGATTTTGCTAGTTTTATGTTTCCTTAATTTATCCCTGATTGGGAAAGTCAGTAGAATAAATGACAAAAAACAACCCTTCAAGCAGAAAACAGCTGGTCAACGTCGATATGTGTCCATCTGGGCATGAACAAGGGACTCAGATACCTACGGGCCTTTTTGCTGTTTTTTTCCTGCTGTGTCACAGATCGTGATAAAAATCCATTTTAAAACATATATCAAATAAATTATTTTACTGAATGATCACAGATGTATCATAACAGGGCTCAAAAGATATATTTTTGAGAAATTACTGATGACCATTTCCTTCTGGTTTTTATTTAGTGCGGTGAATATAGGGCCTACATCACCAATAACATTTGTCAGCGATGAACTATCAAGTGATTCTCTAAACTGGTGACTTGAATCTATCAACATTTAATAAATACATTGTATATTTCAAGATTCATTATCCAAAGTTTCCAGTTTGTGCTGAATGCTCCCAAACTTACATCGACATTATTATATTTTAAACACGCAAATGGCCACTACAAGGTCTCTATTGAAATCTTACTGGGTACCTTATTATCTGGTAAGTCGCACGATTAAAACTAAATAGTAACCGAGGTTTAATGTAATGTAAAGCCACCCCTTAAACATTCTTCCTTCTTCCCTTTCCCCTGAGTATTGATATAACCTGTAAATGTGCATCTTAAGATGTCACCTCCACTTACTTTCTACCTTTTCATTGGACAACCTGCCTTCAATAACCTTGTCCCTCTATTCACTATTAGCTCTAAAATATCCTGTGTCTCTTGTCACACATTACGATAACTCACCCGTGCGACATAAGGCATTTTTCGCATCTCCAAAATGGCTCCTTTTCTGATGAAAATCCTTGATATGTTTGTTATAAATGTTCAAAACATAGGTTTAGGGTGCTCGTTATTACCGCATCAGGCGGTTCTAACGAGTATCCACAACCTATGTCTTGGAACAGAAATAAGAAAACTGATGTTTACCCTGTAAACCCTAGTTTTCTCTATATAAAGTTGGGTTAAGGAGTCTTAATTTCACGGACTTGTTCATGTGATGCACTGATTAACCTGTTCTTCGTCTACTTTATAGTAGTTCCTTTAACTGATATTTGTCCCATATATTGATTGTTTTGGGTTTAAAGGCACGTCCACCCTTGTTGGTCATTTTGTGTTTTCTCTCTTAGAAAAGCGATATAAGAGATAGTAGAGCAGAAGAAAGTGAGGGACAGAAGAGAAAGAGGAAAATAAATATATAAGTGCAGAAACAGAAGAAATAACAGTATTCCCTCTCTACCATTACCTGCTGGTGAGAACAGCAGGTCTTGTGCACATGTAAGCCAATATCAGTTGGACGCCCTATTGACGCAAGGTAAACGTCACCTTTGCCTCACCCAACCAACCCGATTGTCCCATACAGATTTGCCAAAAGGGTCTTCTGTGTCAAGCCATCAGGAGTTATCATGATTTGACAAACAGAGTGTAGGCAATAATCAGGAACCTATACAAAATAACTCGCACCTCGCATTCAAAACACCAAAATATCACGAATGGAAAGCCAGAAGGGCAGTTATCTCCCCACATGGCCAAGCAGCTATCCAAAATAATAGCGGCATTAGCAATACATACATCTTAAAGACTAGCTATAAAAATAAGAAACCACAACATAAGGACCGCCTTGGAATGGGGTCAAGAAGATGTTTTACGGATGTATGGGTTTGGGGTGGACACTTGAATTGATTTAATGTGGTCTCACTCCTCACTCTTGGTTGTCTTGGTTAAAACCCATTAGTTGTTCAGTCTGCATGATGGATTTCTATCTCATCAATGCAACATCTCCGCGAACATAAAATCAAACGAATAAGGAGATGCGACAACGACGAGGACTCAACAGCCTGGAGTAGCTAGAATGCTGCAGGAAAGGAAACCCCTAGTAAGGCTCCGATTAGCTCAAACATAGACAGAGCATCAGGCACCTACCTTCAGGCATTCTGGTGGAAATGCATTCCTACTTATGAAAGGAACTGAATAAAAGGTTAACTTACTTGAGGTTGACACCTTATAGGTCAGATATTTTGAACAGGGGCGATGTTTGGCATAATAATGTAACGATTCCTATGTAAATCAAGCTTCTTCTTCTACACTTTTGTCAAGAATGGGAACATCGGGTTCAACACAGACTCTCGACTGACCTTTTCTGCATCTTCATGTAACTTGGTCACCACAATTTGCACATGTTTGCCAAAAGATCAACCAAAACCAATCAGCAAATAGCTGAAGTATATCATCCGCAGTTGGATGCTGATATTTAAATTTAGTAGAGTATCGTTCTACCATGCAAATACTATATAACGTTTCTTTTTTGTTGGCAGACAAATTTTGCAGACCTTCAGTCAAAAGGAGGCTGGATTGTTCAGAGGCGTAAACTGATTAAAATACGTCTTTTCTTCAACTATGAAATATTGGACGAAATTCTGCCAAACCTTTGAAAAAAAAAGACTAACATAGGGTCGCGTTGTTAAATTCACTGAACATTGTCGTCTCTCAGAGGTATTGTTGTCATGGTAACTTCATACCAAACTACCACTGGTTATCAAATAAATGGTTTATGAAGGCAGGAAAATGCAGCTAAGCAATAAGCGCAATCAGTAAATCAGAAAACTGTGGCTGCTGATCATGAAAACCCCAATTAAGTATGGTTTATGCTTGCCACCAAGCTTACGCGACTTTTAATAACTAACCTGAACACAAAGTTATAAACAAGCAGCCCATGGGAAACTACGCTCACCAGAGCTCAAATGGGCATAAATTATCCCACCCTTGGTGGCCATTTATTTAAATCGACCATTATGGTTTAGTAGAGGCCAATCGCAGGACCATTGCTGCCAAATTATTTTTAAATCAACCATTGTTTTTGTTGCCGTCACATACATTATGGTCAGCTTTGAACGATCACGGCAGGTCTAAAGTCCAAAATGTTGCATACCAAAGTCTTGTATTTCCTGAGATGCAAAATTCAAAATCACTTTTGGCCCATTAGCGTCGTTGACAGTTGGCGTCGTTGTTGCATCTGCTTATTGGTGTGACAATCACACAGATCCCTCAAACAGACTTTGATTTCTCGACCACACTGATACAGTATATGTAATTTGGTATCAGTTAGCACAGTAGTTTTGGAAAAAATAGAAATATGTAATCTTATGGCCCCAGAATCATTTAGCTGGCTGCAAATATCAACTCTGATGTCATAAGCTGCAACAGAACCAGGAAATCCTGTGTTTGCCATACAAAACCCTAATTGATCGTATATGACCTTGACGTAAGAAAGGTCAAGGTCAACCAAATGTCATCATTTGAACAAATGTGAAAAGGACCGGGTCCCCAATATTGTATAACAAGTTTCAAGGTCATCGGTCTATTGGTTCATGAGAACGGCGATTTCAAAGGTTTTTACCATATATGGGCATGGTGGACATTTTGATCATGTGACCCAGACATTAAAAATATATGTTTGTTTTTCCACCCCATGGCGACTTCACATGTAATTTGGTTCCAATCGGCCATGTAGTTTCAGAGTAGATGTCGTTTGGATTTGTTTGGATGTTCAAATGAGAAAAGAGGGTATGTGCATTTATCTCCCCTTTTTATGTCTTATTCCCCACTTTTTAGCTCACCTGAGCCTTTAGGCTCATAGGTGAGCTTATAGTATAGCCATGGTCCGTCGTCCGTCCGTCCGTCGTCTGTCCATCCGTCCGTCCGTCCACCATTTTCAAAGATCTTCTTCTCTTATACTGCAGGGCCAATCAAAGCCAAATTTCATATGGAGCCTCAGTGGGATGGCGGAACGAAAGTTTGTTCGCGGGGTCTGGATCACATGACCAAGATGGCCGCCATGCCCATATATGGTAAAAAGCCTTCAAAAATCCTCTTCTCCAGAACCATAAGGCCAGTGGCCTTGAAACTTGGCATATAGCATATGGTACTCGGGCCCATCATGGTTTGTTCAAATGGTGACCCCGGGTTGACCTTGACCTATTTTACAGCAATGTCAAATTTGCCGAAGTAGGCTTTTGCATGGGGCAAAGTGAAAATAATGGATTTATAGGAAAACCATTGAAGACAGTGTCACCAAAATTTGTAGATCAGGTAAAGTAACTGAATACATGAAGATCTATGGGTCAGAAAGGTCAAGGTCATTCATTGGCCTTAGACCAAGGTCATTCAGGATCCATATTTCAAACATTTTTTTCTCCAAAACTGCTGAGCCAATTTTAGTGAAATTTAATATGGAGCCTTTGTGAGTTAAACAAATGAAAAAATGCCAATACGGTCTAGATCACATGACCAAGATGGCCGTCACGCCTATATATATGGTAAAAAGCCTTAAAAATTCTTCTTTTCCAGAACCGTAAGGCATGTAGCATATGGTACTCAGGCCCATCATAGTTTGTACAAATGGTGACCCCGAGTTGACCTTGACCTATTTTACAGCAATGTCAAATTTGCCGACTTAGGCTTTTGCATGGGAAAAAGTGAAAATAATTGATTTTTAGGAAACCATTGAAGACACTGGTGGACATTTTGATCATGTGACCCAGACATTAAAAATATATGTTTGTTTTTCCACCCCATGGCGGCTTCACATGTAATTTGGTTCCAATCGGCCATGTAGTTTCAGAGTAGTTGTCGTTTGGATTTGTTTGGATGTTCAAATGAGAAAAGAGGGTATGTGCATTTATCTCCCCTTTTTATGTCTTATTCCCCACTTTTTAGCTCACCTGAGCCTTTAGGCTCATAGGTGAGCTTATAGTATAGCCATGGTCCGTCGTCCGTCCGTCCGTCGTCTGTCCATCCGTCCGTCCGTCCACCATTTTCAAAGATCTTCTTCTCTTATACTGCAGGGCCAATCAAAGCCAAATTTCATATGGAGCCTCAGTGGGATGGCGGAACGAAAGTTTGTTCGCGGGGTCTGGATCACATGACCAAGATGGCCGCCATGCCCATATATGGTAAAAAGCCTTCAAAAATCCTCTTCTCCAGAACCATAAGGCCAGTGGCCTTGAAACTTGGCATATAGCATATGGTACTCGGGCCCATCATGGTTTGTACAAATGGTGACCCCGGGTTGACCTTGACCTATTTTACAGCAATGTCAAATTTGCCGAAGTAGGCTTTTGCATGGGGCAAAGTGAAAATAATGGATTTATAGGAAAACCATTGAAGACAGTGTCACCAAAATTTGTAGATCAGGTAAAGTAACTGAATACATGAAGATCTATGGGTCAGAAAGGTCAAGGTCATTCATTGGCCTTAGACCAAGGTCATTCAGGATCCATATTTCAAACATTTTTTTCTCCAAAACTGCTGAGCCAGTTTTAGTGAAATTTAATATGGAGCCTTTGTGAGTTAAACAAATGAAAAAATGCCAATACGGTCTAGATCACATGACCAAGATGGCCGTCACGCCTATATATATGGTAAAAAGCCTTAAAAATTCTTCTTTTCCAGAACCGTAAGGCATGTAGCATATGGTACTCAGGCCCATCATAGTTTGTACAAATGGTGACCCCGAGTTGACCTTGACCTATTTTACAGCAATGTCAAATTTGCCGACTTAGGCTTTTGCATGGGAAAAAGTGAAAATAATTGATTTTTAGGAAACCATTGAAGACAGTGGTGGACATTTTGATCATGTGACCCAGACATTAAAAATATATGTTTGTTTTTCCACCCCATGGCGGCTTCACATGTAATTTGGTTCCAATCGGCCATGTAGTTTCAGAGTAGTTGTCGTTTGGATTTGTTTGGATGTTCAAATGAGAAAAGAGGGTATGTGCATTTATCTCCCCTTTTTATGTCTTATTCCCCACTTTTTAGCTCACCTGAGCCTTTAGGCTCATAGGTGAGCTTATAGTATAGCCATGGTCCGTCGTTCGTCCGTCCGTCGTCTGTCCATCCGTCCGTCCGTCCGTCCACCATTTTCAAAGATCTTCTCTTATACTGCAGGGCCAATCAAAGCCAAATTTCATATGGAGCCTCAGTGGGATGGCGGAACGAAAGTTTGTTCGCGGGGTCTGGATCACATGACCAAGATGGCCGCCATGCCCATATATGGTAAAAAGCCTTCAAAAATCCTCTTCTCCAGAACCATAAGGCCAGTGGCCTTGAAACTTGGCATATAGCATATGGTACTCGGGCCCATCATGGTTTGTACAAATGGTGACCCCGGGTTGACCTTGACCTATTTTACAGCAATGTCAAATTTGCCGAAGTAGGCTTTTGCATGGGGCAAAGTGAAAATAATGGATTTATAGGAAAACCATTGAAGACAGTGTCACCAAAATTTGTAGATCAGGTAAAGTAACTGAATACATGAAGATCTATCGGTCAGAAAGGTCAAGGTCATTCATTGGCCTTAGACCAAGGTCATTCAGGATCCATATTTCAAACATTTTTTCTCCAAAACTGCTGAGCCAATTTTAGTGAAATTTAATATGGAGCCTTTGTGAGTTAAACAAATGAAAAAATGCCAATACGGTCTAGATCACATGACCAAGATGGCCGTCACGCCTATATATATGGTAAAAAGCCTTAAAAATTCTTCTTTTCCAGAACCGTAAGGCATGTAGCATATGGTACTCAGGCCCATCATAGTTTGTACAAATGGTGACCCCGAGTTGACCTTGACCTATTTTACAGCAATGTCAAATTTGCCGACTTAGGCTTTTGCATGGGAAAAAGTGAAAATAATGGATTTTTAGGAAAATAAAAATCAAAAATGAGTTCCTTTAAGAGCAATGGAAACATTCATAAGAAAGAAGATGGGTCATACTACGTAGTTTCGGCTAATAAAGCCTCATCAGTGACCCTGTAATGATCCGGCAAAGAAAGCCAGAGGAAACCTACTGCAATTTTGCGAATTTCGAATAGGCAGTCGATTCAAAGACTGATATAAATCAAAATGGGGTCCAAATAATTAAAAAACATGTCTAGAATATGACTCCAAACCAATAATTATTTCCGATTTCTCAGAATATACACGCTGATCTCAAAGGACCAAAAGTAAAATATAAACTGCACTATGGTTGATGTACGGGGAGACGTTTTACGGCCGCCACACGGCACAACACCAGCTGCAGTGAAGGCAAATAAAACTCAAAAACCATTGAATACAGTGTCACCAAAATTAGTAGATAAGGTAAAGTAGCTGAATACATGAAGATCTATGTGTAAGAAAGGTCAAGGTCATTAATTGACCTTAGACCAAGGTCACGCAGGTTCCATATTTCAAACATTTTTTCTCAGAAACTACTGAGCCAATTGAAGTGAAATTCAATATGGAGCCTTTGGGAGTTGAACAAATGAAAAGCTGCCAACATGGTTTAGATCACATGACCAAGATGGCCACCACGCCCATATATGGTAAAGAAACTTCGAAATTCTTCTTCTCAAGAACCGTAAGGCCAATGGCCTTGAAACTTGGCATGTAGCATATGGTACTCGGGCCTATCATAATTTGTTCAAATGGTGACCCTGGGTTGATCTTGACCTATTTTACAGTAATGTCAAATTTGCTGACTTAGGCTTTTGCATAGGAAAAAGTGAAAATAATGGATATTTAGGGAAACCATTGAAGACAGTGTCACCAAAATTTGTAGATTAGGTAAAGTAACTGAATACATGAAGATCTATGGGTAAGAAAGGTCAAGGTCATTCATTGACCTTAGACCAAGGTCACTCCGATTTCATATTTCAAAAAAAAAAAAAAATTTCTCAGAAACTACTGAGCAAATTAAAGTGAATTTCAATATGGAGCTTTTGTGAGTTGAACAAATGAAACGTTGCCAGTACGGTCTAGATCACATGACCAAGATGGCCGCCACGCCCATATATGGTAAAAAGCCTTCAAAAATTTTCTTCTCCAGAACCGTAAGGCCAATGGCTTTGAAACTTGGCATATATCATATGGTACTCGGGCTCGTCATAGTTTTTACAAATGCTGACCCTGGGTTGACCTTGACCTATTTTATGGCAGTGTCAAATTTGTCAACTTAGGCTTTTGCATGGGAAAAAGTGAAAATAATGGATTTTTAGGAAACCATTGAAGACAAGGTCACCAAATTGGTAGATCAGGTAAAGTAAATGAATACATGAAGATTCATGGGTAAGAAAAGTCATCATTCAGTGACCTGGGACCAAGATTAACCAGGTTCCATATTTCAAACAGTTTTTTCTCAGAAACCGCTGGCCCAATTCAAGTGAAATTTGATATGGATCCTTTATATGATCAACAAATTTGCCCATATGGTCCAGGTCACATGACCAAGATGGTGGCCATGCCCATATATGGTAAAAACACTTCGAAATTCTTCTTCTCCAGAACCGTAAGGCAAATGACCTTGAAACCTGGCAGGAAGCATCTAGTACACGGGCCTATCATAATTTGTTCAAATGGTGACCCTTGGTTGACCTTTACCTATTTTACGGCAATGTCAAATTTGCGGACTTAGGCTTTTGCTTTGGGAAAAAGTGAAAATAATTGATTTTTAGCTCACCTGAGCTTATAGTATAGCCATGGTCTGTCGTCCGTCCATCCGTTGTCCGTCCGTCCACCATTTTCAAAGATCTTCTCCTCCAAAACAGGGAGGCCAATCAAAGCCAAATTTCATGTGGAGCTTCAGTAGGATGGGGGAACAAAAGTTTGTTCGCGGGGTCTGGGTCACATGACCAAGATGGCAGCCATGCCCATATATGGTAAAAAGCCTTCAAAAATCTTCTTCTCCAGAACCATGAAGCCAATGACCTTGAAAGTTGGCTTGTAGCATCTGGTACTTAAGCCCATCATAGGTTGTTAAAATGGTGACCCTGGGATGGCCTTGACCTATTTTATGGCTATGTCAAATTTGCAGACTTGGGCTTTTGCATGGGAAAAAGTGAAAATAATGAATATTTAGGAAACCATTGAAGACTACGACACAAAAATAGGTAGCTCAGGTAAACAAAATCAATACATGAAGATTTATGGATAAGAAAGGTCAAGGTCATTAAATGACCTTAGACCGTCGTCTGTCCGTCCACCATTTTCAATGATCTTCTTCTCCAAAACTGAAAGGTCAATCAAAGCCAAATTTCATTTGGAGCCTCAGTAGGATGAAGGAACGAAAGTTTGTTCGCAGGGTCTGGGTCACATGACCAAGATGGCTGCCACACCCATATATGGTAAAAAGTCTTCCAAAATCTTCTTCTCCAGACCCATGAAGCCATTGACCTAGAAGCAAAAATTGACGAGGCGATTATTGGATTAATCATGTGTAATTAACGGATTGACATCTGAACTAAGTAAGTTTTAAGTTTACAGAATTTGATAATATCCTAAATATTTGACTGAATCAGCGAAAATTTCCTAAATGTTGGACCAGTATCGGACCGATTTTTTGGGGCTGTGGGCCGTTTCCAATCGGTCCCAATTTCTGAATTTCGGTCTGGGACCGAAAAAAATTCGGTTTTCCCGAGCCCTGAGCCACGGTCAATCAACTGGTAAATTATTTTATAAACAATATTTTCAATAAAATAAGAACATATCCAAATTGTTGTTTTGGTTGCAAAACCTCTGTATTTCTGTGACACACTTTTTGGGGCTACCACAAGACATTGTCAGCCGATAATGCTTAACACAATATGGAACAACTCTGGTATACTTTTTATGCTTGTGACAACTGAACTGAAAGGAGAATTTCCAAAATACAATATTAGAAAATAGAAGTGAAGGCAGTGATCAGGAATAGATACAATAAACCCACAGCTCCTATCAGTGACACCAAAGGGAAAGAAACACAAACATGAAATAACTAGACTCTAATTGAAACATCAATAGTGGAAAGCCAAAAGGACAGTTACTTTCCCACAAAATGGCCAATTGGCTATCCAGAATAAAATAATGTAAGCGATACACACACACACACACACACAAAAGACATACCATAACAAAAATAAACCGCGACAGAAGAACCGCCTTGGAACGGTCAGTGAAATGAATTCCACTAGACCAGTATCTCTCCTAAAATTAATTTAAAAAATAAGCACATAATTTCTAGAATACCGAATTGGAAGGAATATATAATACAAAATTGGGGTTAATGCAAAAATTCAATCAAATAGGTCTCATCTGCTGTTTCTGGTCACAAAGTAGATAAAATGCAATGACCAGGAACTGATAAAACAAATTCACGTTGTGTCCCAGCCACCATACTGCAAAGAAACACCTATAATGTAGATGGTATTAAGTAAAACTGTACAAGTGGAAAATCAAGGAGTCAAGTGCTCTTTCTCAGCACATTGTCGATCAGACATTCCCTAAATAATATGAAAAGTTAAAAAAAATATGACAAATCAATGGAATAAACCATAATGAAAGCATGGCCTTCGAACTGTCAGAAAGGTAGGAATAGGAGGAAAGTTTTATCACATTGTTAGACATCAAAATTTTGTCCCCACAAGTTGTGTACCCCTACTCTGAGGCTATATACATATATAAAAAACATTAAAATGTACACCAGGACCACGTGTCAGGTGAGCGTTTACAGGACCACTGGTCCTCTGGTTTGATTTTCTAACTCCATTTTAAAGATGCCGAGAGACCTCTCAATAAATTCGTATCATAGTTAAGTGTGAGAAAATAAGGTGCATTAAACTCCTTAAATACGTGTGCATCGAATTTCAAATCCCCGACAAATTGACCAATTGGCTATCCAAAATCAAAACGATATAACCAATACATGAACACACATTCAAAGACGAACTTTAAAATAGGCATACCAATACTTTGTGTTGAGACTAAGTCATGCTCCATTTCCATATGACCTTAGTTGTGATTGGAACGTGCAACATTCAGACTATAAGACTATAAGACTATAAGAATCTTATATGGGTGTGAGGCGTGGATTGAAAAATCCGTCCCGAGGCACACTGTCGGGCATCCCGAGGGACGGATTTTTCTATCCACCCCTAACACCCATATTGGCTTCTTTTTCTTGCATACCTTCCATTTCTATTGCGAATTTTTAATGCTGCTGTCACTTCGGTTACCGACGTCCGCCATTTTTATGATGACACAACAGGAAAGTTTAGTGACTTCACGCATGACGCCGCCGCGCATGAGGTTGTAATCAACCAGTGCATTTATCAAATATGCGATTATATTCGATTTGGGGTCGGAACACCAGGGTCAGAACATAAATTTCTATCCCAGGGTAAAATCACGGATTTCCTTGTCTGGTGTGCAAGAAAAAGGCATGTTCCATTTCCATATGACCTTAGTTGTGATTAGAACGTGAAACATTCAGACATAACAAGAATAATTACGTTCCGTTGCTCATGGTTTCATATTCCCTTTTTACTATGGTTGAAGCTGCTCACTTCCAGACAGAGACAGACTGTTGCACCCCTTCCAGATAGTGACAGACTGTTTCACAAACTGTTTCACAGACGGTAAGTGGTCTTTTCCCCTCAGGGTACTGCCATTAAAATTAAGAGAAGTAAATTGATGAAATGTTCAGGAGGCATTTTAAGGAAACAAACTAGCCTGTTTATGTTGTTCATCAGTTATTTTGCGCCCTCGAAATAGATGGTATTTGTGTAACATGTGCAAGTCATTAGACATAATGGCGTTACGTCTAGATCAGGTCAGGTAATTAGAATAATCAAGCGATAATTGCCCTTCTTTCATAACAGAAACATTACGAAAACACGCCTATACAAATACATTATAAACTTTACCCCCCCCCACCAAAAAAAAAAAAAAAACAAAAACAAAAAAAAACACACACACACACACACACGAAAATTTTAAGACAAAAAGGGGTGATATTTTTGCTTATTCCTGGTCAAACTATAGAGTGTTTGTACTCGTTAGAACCACCTCTTCACGGCGGTTCTAACGAGTACCGACAATCTATACTTTAGAGCAGAAATAAGAAAAATGAGGTATACCCTTGTAAACCCCAGTTTTACTGTATTAAAATGTGTTCAAATGGGTCAATATTATGTAGGCGTATTTCTTGTGATGCTATATGCTGTGGGTACTTCTTAGAATTACCTCCTCGACGAGGCGATTCCAAACAAGTACCTTCAACATATGTTTTCATGGAGAAATGAGGAAAATAATCTTTCTCCTTACCTGTCACTTGGAGGGAGCAATTGTAGTATTTATCCAACCAGTCAAATTCTTTAGAGCCTTGTTAACTTTTGCAATACGATAACATATCCGTGTGATATAGTGCATTTTTCAAACCTCAAAAAAAAAAAAGGGATTTTTTTCTAATGAAAATTTGCAATATTTTTCTAATTTACACTCCAAACATAGGTTTTAGGTGCTCGTTAGAACCGCCTCGTAGAGGCGGTTCTAACGAGTACCCACAGCCTATGTCTAGGAGCAGAAATAAGGAAAATAATGTTTACCCCATAAACCCCAGTTTTCGATATATAAAGTGGGGTTTAGGGGGGTCTTTATTTCATGGACTTGTTCACGTGATGGCAAGTGACTGAGTTGTAGTCGACCGGTGTGATATTGTACACTGGTAGGAGATTGGACAAAGTCACCAAAAACTAAGTTTGCAAAGACTAAGATCTGCCTTAGTATCTGTGCAGTATGATCAGTTTTGAATGTGGCAAGAGTAAAGTCAAGCTATTGAATACGTATCTCGCACTTGTGCCCAGCTCTCACAAAAGAAAGTTGACGTGCCAAAAATAAATACTGTTTGAAGGTGATTATTAAGTTATTTAAATTGATACTGCACCAAATAAGGTCAAGAATCAGAATAATCAACGTATTAACATACATGATTAGGGAAAGAATCAAACCCACCAAAACAAAACATTAAAGCAACGTCAAGGAACCACAGGAAAAGAACCAACTTGGAATGGGCAGTAAAAATACTGATGGGTTTAAGTTAACTTTACGGGATCTAAAACCTCACCCTCATTTTCACTGTGGTTCTAACAAGTATTTGTTTGGTCCACGTGAAGGTATTCTACCTCATCAGTGAATCCTAACTAAGACGAGACGAAACGCGTTTACACACGTACAAAAGGTATAAACAATATACAAGGGGTCCTCAACATATTACACTACGCATTGCCTGCGATTTCCTTCGACTTAATATGTTTTACTACGTTTTAGTAAGCTTTGATAAGTATACTGCGTACAACAGTTTAATTGTTGCTAATGCATCAATTTCCAACATATCAAAGGCAGCTGCTGTCCAGTTAAATTTCTTAAAAGCTACAAATTAACTCGACAGCAGCTGCATATAATTGATGCATTAGCAGCAATTAAAATATTATACACACAGAATGTGAGGCCCTCAAGACAAAAGTTTAAAGCTTCAGCTGTAGGCTTCATGTAACAGACTATTACTTTTAAAATGACTCTACAAAATGAAATTTATTTGCAGCTGACGCAGAAGTCGGAATACCTTTTCTTGTGATAATATCTGTATCTACAGAGATATAATCCAATGCATGAAATGTTCCTATAAGCATTGTGTTATTTAGAAAATAGAAAGAACGGCCTGTGGGGATATAACAAATTACCAGTCTGTAACAGGACGATCAGGGTCCACTTGCATACAAACACACACAGGATAACAAAAGGTCACTGGTATACTCTCAAGCACAATTCCCAGAAATTTATTTCATTACATCACAAGTTACAGAGACTACTAAATTTACAAGTCAAAGACAAATAATTTTGCAAAATATAAGGGAAGGCAATGATCAGGAATCGATACAATTAACCTCCAGCTCCAAGCAGTCATACCAAAGGGAAAGAAACACAAACATGAAATAACTGGACCCTAATGGAAACCTCAATAGCGGAAAGCCAACAGAACGGTGACTTTTCGATAAAATGGCCAACTGGCAATATATTATAAGCGAAACACACATTCAAAGACAAACCATAACATCAGTGCAACATCTCCGAAAACACAAAAATCAAACAACCACAGAGATGAAACAACGGTGAGGACTCGACAGAAAGATATCACTGAATTGCTGGAGTAAAAGAAAACCAATAGTTAGACTCCATTAGAACAGTTAGAACAATGCATTCCAAAGACCTCCACAGTTACTAAGAAAAGTAAGCCTTGGTTTCATAATGACTGTTAAGAAGCTATTCAAAAGCGTAAGCAAGCAGACTTGTGTCTTTTGGTTTTGGATGGCCATATGGCCATTTTGTGGGAAAGTAACTGTCCTTATGGCCTTCCTTTGTTTAGGTTTCCATTATGGTCTGGTCGCTTAATGTTTGTATTTCTTTCCCTTTGGTGTCTTTTATGGGTGGAGTAAGTTAATTGTATCAATTCCTGATCTTTGTTTTACTTCTACTTTCAAATGGGCCCGACCAGAGAGTCAAAGAATCAGGCACCACCAACATAAAATTAAATTCTCTCTAATTCTCAGTAAGCCTTAACGCTGGAACCGTCATAAAATCTGAGGCCTGACCAACCGGCGTGCAAATATGGAGGGAAGCAAAGTTGTCAACCGCGATTGGGTTAACTAGCATGCATGCAGTCTGTTGTATAACAATTATGTTGTACCCAATATTTTAATATCGAAGAATGGTTTTCCGAAATGTGGTGCTGAAGTTATTGCAATTATATATTTTTCTGAATTTATATTCTAAGTCACCATAAAATTCGGGTTCCGATAGACTTTGTTGCGGATTGAAGAGATTTAAGTCCAATATTGTATTTTGAATCTATATCGGAATGACGTCTATAAAAAAAAAATGAAAAAGGTTTTGCGTAGTTTATGATACCGGCAATCCTGATTAAGAAGTTTAGCAGTTAACATTTTATTACGAGTGTTGAAGTCAGTTACATGACGATACACTCTGGCAAATCTAATTAATCGCGAAATATAAACGCAATAGGACGCCACAGGAGGAACATTATCTAGGAAAGGAAAATTTACAATCACAGAATCAAAATCATCGCATTTATCATAAATAATGCAGGAAACAAACCCATCTATAATATATAGATGTAAATCCAAAAACGGCGTCTCTGTATCAGAAGAATTTGCTTTATTATGCCCCCAACTTCGAAGAAGTTGTTGGGGCATATTGGTTTTGCCCTGTTCGTCCGTCCGTCCTTCCGTCCTGCTTTTTTCTGCATAGCATAACTTAAGAGCCATGGGTGCTAGGTTTTTGAAATTTCATATATGGATTCCTTATGAAAGATAATTTACCGGTATTTTTTTCTCGTCAGGATTATGCCCCTTTCTTGAGTTATGCCCTTTCCAAAAAATACTTTGAAATCTTGTAAGCAAGATATCTCAAAAACTGTTTGAGCTTTTGCCCTGAAACTTTACAGACTGATTTGGGATGATGAGGCGATGAACTGATTAACTATTGACAAAAATCCATTTTTTTTCTTGAGTTATGGTCCTTTGAAATTTTGCGCGTTTTAAGCTTGTAAGCAAGATATCTAAAAAACTGTTTGAGCTATTGCCCTGAAACTTTACAGAATGGTTGGGGATGATGGGGAGATGAACTGGTTAACTTTTGACAAAAATCCATTTTTTTTCTTTAGTTATTGCCCTTTGAAATTTTGCGCGTTTTAAGCTTGTAAGCAAGATATCTCAAAAACTGTTTGAGCTATTGCCCTGAAACTTTACAGGCTAGTTCAGGATGATGAGTAGATGAACTGATTAACTTTTTTAAAAAATCCGAATTTGTTTTTCTTGAGTTATGGCCCTTTGATCTTTTTGCGTTTTAAGCTTGTAAGCAAGATAACTAAAACAATGTTCGAGCTATTGCCCTGATAGTTTACAGAATGGTTGGGGATGACGAGAAGATGAACTGATAACTTTTAACAAACATCCATTTTTTTCTTGAGTTATGCCCCTTTGAAAAATACTTTGAAATCTTGTAAGCAAGATATCTCAAAAACTGTTTGAGCTTTTGCCCTGAAACTTTACAGACTGGTTTGGGATGATGAGTAGATGAACTGTTTAACTTTTGACAAAAATCCGATTTTTTTTTCTTGATTTATGGCCCTTTAATATTTTTGGCGTTTAAAGTTTGTAAGCAAGATAACTAAAAAAACTGTTTAAGCTATTGCCCTGAAACTTTAGAGAATGGTTGGGGATGATTAGAAGATGAACTGATAAACTTTATTTTTTTTTCTTGAGTTATGCCCCTTTGAAATTGTGCGCGTTTGAAGCTTGAAAGCAAGATATCTCAAAACTGCACGAGCTATTGCCCTGAACTTTACAGGCTGGTTCAGGATGATGCGTAGATGAACTGATTAACTTTGGGGAAAAAAATGAAATTGTTTTCTTCAGTTATGGCCCTTTGAATTTTTTTTGCGTTTTAAGCTTGTAAGCAAGATAACAAAACAAATATTTGAACTATAGCACTGAAACTTTACACAATGGTTGGGGGTGTAGAGAAGATGAACTGATTAACTTTTGGCAAATATCCATTTTTTTTTCTCATCAGGATTATGCCCCTTTGCAAAATTTACTTTGAAATCTTGTAAGCAAGATATCTCAAAAACTGTTAGAGCTTTTGCCCTGTAACTTTACAGACAGTTTGGGATGATGAGTAGATGAACTGATTTACTTTTGACAAAAATTCATTTTTTTTCTTGAGTTATGCCCCTTTGAATTTTTGCACGTTTGAAGCTTGTAAGCAAGATATCTCAAAAACTGTACGAGCCATTGCCCTGAAACTTTACAGGTTGGTTCAGGATGATGCGAAGATGAACTGATTATATTTTGAAAAAAAAAAAACAAATGAAATTTTTTCTTCAGTTATGACCCTTTGAATTTTTTTGCGTTTTAAGCTTGCAAGCAAGATATTTTTAACTAAAAACTGTTTGAGCTATTGCCCTGAAACTTTACAGAATGTTTGGGGATGTTTAGAAGATGAACTGGTTAACTTTCGACAAACATCCATTATTTTCTCATCAGGATTATGCCCCTTTCTTTAGTTATGCCCCTTTGCAAAAAATACTTTGATACCTCAAAAACTGTTCGAGCTTTTGTCCTGTAACTTTACAGACTGGATTTGGATGAAGAGTATATGAAATGATTAACTTTTGAAAAAAAAATCTGTATTTTTTCTTGAGTTATGGCCCTTTGAATTTTTTGCGTTTTAAGCTTGTAAGCAAGATAACTTAAACTGTTTGAGCAATTGCCCTGAAACTTTACAGAATGGTTGGGGATGATGAGAAGATGAACTGATTAACTTTTGACAAAAATCCATTTTTTTTCTTGCGTTATGCCCCTTTGAAATTTTGCGCGTTTTAAACTTGTAAGCAAGATATCCAAAAACTGTTCCAGCTTTAGCCATAAAACTTTACAGGCTGGTTCAGGATGATGTTTAGATGAACTGTTTAACTTTTGAAAAAAATCCGAATTTTTTTTTCTTCAGTTATGGCCCTTTGAAATGTTTGTGTTTTAAGCTTGTAGGCAAGATAACTAAAAAACTGGTTGAGTTATTGCCCTGAAACTTTACGGAATGGTTGGGGATGACGAGAAGATGGACTGATTAACTTTCGACAAAAAGTCCACTTTTTTCTTGAGTTATGCCCCTTTGAAATTTTTCGCTTTTAAGCTTGTAAGCAAGATACCCCCAAAAAACTGTATGAGCTATTGACCTGAAACTTTACAGGCTGGTTCAGGATGATGAGTAGATGAACTGATTAGGTGAATTGTAATGCATTTGCATTTTTGGGGAACTGAATGCATGCTTGCTTAAGACAGGTTGCTCGCTTAATAGAGGTGGACACTAAGACAGGTTTGACTGTATCTCTAAAACTGAATGAGCTATTGTCCTGTAACTTGAAAAGTAGAAGTAAACCAAAGATCAAGAATTGATACAATTAACTTACTCCACCCATAAAAGACACCAAAGGGAAAGAAATACAAACATTACGCACCAGACCATAATGGAAACCTAAACAAAGGAAGGCCATAAGGACAGTTACTTTCCCACAAAATGGCCATATGGCCATCCAAAATTAAAAGACACAAGTGAAACATTGGTATGGGGTGATAAATAAATGACCTGATTAACTTCAGTTTTTCTTGTGTTATGTTTGTCACGGGAAGATTGTTGTCACGGGTTGTTTGTATCGAGTTGATGAATGGATTTAAGGTGGTTGTGGCCACATGATGATAGACGTTGATTAAACGGTCTTCTCCCGCTTTCTCGAGGGGGTTCGATGTTCAAGTAATGACAACTATACAGATGATTTCCATGTTTTTGAGTTATGTCAGGAACCTCCTCTCTCTCTCGACCTCGTTCATCTGAATAAATAATATGAATATCCTAAGTAATTAGGAATAACATATAGATGGTGTCCGTCAGGTGGTCGTGAGACCTACCCTCGCCAGGGACAAAGAAAGACTGACTCGAGGTCGAGAGATCGAAATGACAATATATGAATATTCATGAAATAATGACAATTATGATAATTTACAAATGTTCAACAAGATAATGATATAAAGTAAACGCATGCCTGAATAAATAATATGAATATCCTAAGTAATTAGGAATAACATATAGATGGTGTCCGTCAGGTGGTCGTGAGACCTACCCTCGCCAGGGACAAAGAAAGACTGACAAAGGCTGAGGTAAGAATGTGCACATGCGGTGTTAATCAGTGACGTGAAAAGCGCGCGAGACTTACATAAGGACACCGGAAATTGATATACGCTACTCAGGAATGCTTAATGCTTAATGAAATATGCAATATATGAGTATATGAAGTATGAAAAACGACGATCAATAGGGGATAATAACTGGACACGACTAGAAAGTCCTAAGCGCAAGCGCTCCTCCAGTTTCCATATTTTCACTCTGTGACATTCTCCCCCTCTTCGGAAAATTTCGTCCCGACATTAAATTTGCTCAACAAATTACTTCACAAATTACTTGCATGAGTTTAAAAACAAGTTCAACTACACCTTTTCAATTATTTATATAAATTTACCAGATGTATATTATATTCATAATACTAATCTGATAACAAAACAGGAGCCGAAGCTATTGCTCCAATTTTTTTATCGAGCCAGTGAAGTTAAACATATCTAACACTTTACCAGGTAAACCCTTATCAAAATGCGCTGCCATATACGCTGCACGGTATGCACAACGCAAAAATATAAAGCTTTATATACATAACTTAGAAGAAAAAAAAACATTTATTGGTTGCGCGTACATAAGAGACACTGCTTTATGGTTTAGACTGAAACTGCTAAACATTAAAAACAGGCTAAAATTGCTTATTGCCCTTATCCTAAAAACACAACTGAAGTGTCATATGAAACAAAAATTATTTACGCGCTGGACTGGAGAGAGGTGAAATAACAGAACTATTAAATTCTTTATGAAAACAATTCACCTCTTCACGAAATCGCGGGCCAGAAGCACGAAGCGGTCACGGTCTGATTGGGATATTGCCCCTCACCTAGGTTGTAACCAACCCATGCCCCTAGCAAGCACGAAATCATGACAAGGCGAAATTTTTATTTTTTTAGAACTTTCTTACCAGTTTGCAGTCAAGTGCACCACGTATCAACGGCACTCTAACAACACACAGGCTCTCTAGAGACGCCATGTCAAATCATGCACCGTAAACCAACTGCAACCCAGCAGAAGACGAAATTTTGAAAAACAATGGGTCAACAGAATTGCAGGCCAGCGCACCACCCGTCAACGGCACTCTGACAACACACAGGCTCTCCAGAGACGCCATGACAAGCAATGCACCGGCAACCAACTGCAACCCAGCAGAAGACGATTTTTTTTAAAAACAATGGGTCACCAGAATTGCAGGCCAACGCACCACCTGCCAACGGCACTCTGACAACACACAGGCTCTCCAGAGACGCCATGACAAGCAATGCTTCGCCACTCGACTGCAATTCAGATGCCCCTTTAGCTGAATTAACATTTTAAAAGCCTCTCTCCAGAATACATTTTAGCGTTACTGTTACACGCTCCCCTCCACCTCTGTGAAAAAAATGTCGTCTCGACATTTCAATTAAAAAATAAAATAAAATACACGCACAGGAAACCATGTCAGCTGTTAAGTCAGTTTAAAATATACGAAAATTTAAAATAACCAGTCCCCTCCTGCCTGCCACCTTGGTTTCTGCCTATGCCTTGTTGGACGTGTTTGAGGTCGCAATTCTGGTTGAGACCCCGGAGCAGGACTGAAGGGTTTCGCCAAAGGATTCAATGACGATCTCTCTGGGGGTATCACCACACTAGGGGATACCGGTGCATCCAGCATGTTTGCACTATCTGGAACTGCAGAGTCTGGTGATGGTGAGGCTGCACTACCTGCCGTTCCACCTGGAACATTGATATCACCGGCAGTTGTACCCTCAACCGATGACGATTTGGTGATATATCTGTATCCAAGGAGCGTTGTTTGGATGCTGGAAGGGCCATGAATGGAAGAAGGAGATTCCTGTACATCATCCGTCGGATGCTTCTCCCATGTTCACGTTTGACAACGTACACAGGAACCTCTGTATTTGGCTGTTCAACAACCAAGTACACATCTTTCTCCCATTTATCTGCCAGCTTGCACTTTCCCCTCAGTCCGACGTTGCGCACGAGTACACGGTCACCGGGCAAAAGCTGGGCATCCCGAGCTTTGAGGTCATAAGTTTCCTTATGCCTTCTGCCCTGGCGACGGGCCTCCTTGGTGGCTGTCTTATAGACAAAGTCGAGCCTCTTTTTCAGATCGGCTGCAAACTTTGTCTGGTTAGCATGCCTACTCTCTGGATTTATGCCTAGAAAGGCATCAACCGCCAGTCTAGGGTGTCGCCCAAACATTGCTGGCCAGTGTGGGTCCAGCACCGGACTGGATAGGACTTAGAGATTCGGGACGAATCTCATTAGGCAGGGGGAAAATGCCGACCTATCGACTGAGCTACCGAGCCACACGGCCGACCTGCTACATTTCCCCCCATGCTTAATTAGATTCGTCCCGAATCTCTTCTCATGAAATTCGTCCCGAATCTCTAAGTCCGAGAATCACGTGAAATGATACTCAAGGAGTTTTAATGCACATGTGCATCCTTCTAAAATTTCAGCATTGCAGCCAAATAAAAAAAATATCTCAATTACTGCTGGGACAAGCAGTGTTAGGGTCAAGCAGTGTTAGGGTCAAGCAGTTGGGGGCATTGTGTTTCATAAACCTGGCTCTAGTTTAACTGAAGTTCTGGTGGGTAAATTTGACTGATCAAACCATCGAAATAGGTATTGTCGAGATTTAATAAATCATCCAACTATATAGAAGTCGAGCTAAAGGCTTCAATGATTTCAGATTGGTTTTCAACGGAAAGGGACATCATAACAAAACAAGAACAGATCAACCACGAAGGATGCGCAATCCGTACCCATCGGAATGCGCACCATTTGTCTAAATAACTTAGTACCAAATCTTATGTAAATATTGTCAAGCAGAAAGTTAGAGCTTCACACATTTTCTTACCTGACCAAAAAGTTTATTTTTAATGCTCTTCAGAAGTGGAAAACAACATTTCTTCCAGTCCTCACCGTCGTTACATCTCTGGGGTTGTTTGATTTTTGTGTTCACGGAGATGGTGCATTGATGAGTGAGGAGGCCTTCATGCGGACCGAACAAATTATTTGTTTTAATAGCGACAGAAGAAAGGGCGAGGACTGTGGCCACGTAAAATCGATTTAAGCCCCCCCCCCCCCACACACACACCCCCGTGGAATTCGTTTTACTGACTTTCCAAGGCGGTTCTTCTGTCGCGGTTTATTTTTGTTATACGTGTTTGTATCGCTGTCGAGTCCTCACCGAGGTTGTTTAATTTTTTGTGTTCGCGGAGATGTTGCGCTGATGAGTTGAGAGGACTGAGCAAATGATTGGTCTAAATCGCGACGGAACTAAGGGCGAGGATTGTGGCCACGTAAGATCTATTTAAGTCCCCCCCCCCCACACCTGATGGGAGCTATGGGTTAATTGTACCTGTCACGAATGATTTGATTAAGGTGCTCGTGGCCACATGGTGATGTTACAATGATCTTCCCCGCTATCTCGAGGGGGTCCGAGGTTGATAGACGACACCTAAGTTGGTGTTTTTATGTTTTTGAACTAAATGTGGAACCTTCCCTCTCTCGACCTCGTCATTCTGATAAATAATATATAAATATCCTAAGTAATTAGGAAAACTATATTAAATGTGTCCTTCAGGTGGTGGTAAGACCTACCCTTGCCAGAAACTAAGAAAGACTGATCCGAGGTCGAGAGACCGGAATAACAAGATATGAATATTCATGAAATAACGACAGTTATGATAATTTAAAAATGTTTAACATGATAATGAAATAACGTAAACGCATACCTGATAAATAATATATAAATATCCTAAGTAATTAGGAAAACTAAATTAAATGTGTCCGTCAGGTGGTCGTAAGACCTACCCTTGCCAGGAACAAAGGAAGACTGACAACGGCTAAGGTACGTATTTGCGAATGCAGTGTTAATCAGTGAGGTGAAAAGCGCGGGAGACTTACTTAAGGACACCGGAAATTGATATGCGCTACTCAGGAATGCCTAATGCTTAATGAAAGATGAAGTATAAAAAGCGACGATCAATATGGGGAAATAACTGGAAATGACTAGAAAGTCCTAAGCGCAAGCGCTCATCCAGTTTCCATTATTTAACTCTGTGACATATCGATTCCTGATCATTGCTTCCACTTCTATTTTACATTACATGCAAGATAGAAATGTGAAGTGTCCATTCAATTAAATCATTAAGTTTTTATTTTATAAGGTTATGAGGATGTGTAGTGTAAAGGGTGGAAAAAACATAAGTAGACACACTTGAAGTATGAAAACGTCTGGATTTCAATTTATTTAAAATTCATTAGAACTGTTTATAGACCAAAAGAGATTTTTCTCTAATCTTTCAGATACTTTGTCGCAGTATTTAATTACATGTTTTTTGGTGGAAGTAAAACATGAAGTTAATAATTTGTAACGTTCAGTGGTGGTACTAGAGCTTGAATTTGCAATAAACCGTGCTTTGTATGGTCTTTTATGAATTTGTTTGTTTGAATTGGGGTTACCGAAATATCGGTTTCCTTCTAAAACTGATTTCAGTAAATGTAGAGATGAAATCGCTGCTGCCTTGAATGAATTCGGTAATCGATGGTGTAAGCGAGAGTATGTTGAGCATAAAGCCCTTAAGGACTGGAGACTCAGCATTTTAAAACTAGTGAATAAACGCATTTCTTTCTATTAGTTGGCCATCCAAACCACGAAAAAATACTTCTGATGGCAAAATTGAGTAGAGTATGGCATCCATGCTAATAGTGTTCTTTAGTGTGATGCAAAAGTGATAGGGGTGGATGCCACTTTTGAAAATGCCCCTGAGCCTCAGAATTAGGTCAAAGGTCAAATGAGTGCAAAAATACAATAACATTTGTATATGCTGGTATTTGTACCCTCTCGCTATATAAGCAGACCAAATAAAGTTAATTCAAACACCAGCAATGTACTTAGGACATATTGTTTATGCATCATATGTGAAAAAAGAAGTTGTATCATAGATTTGACCAGGGTCAAGGGTCATTTAAGTACAAATTTTCTTTAAATATGCATCAATATTTATTGTACAAAGGGTTATCTAGTATGTCAACTGAAACAAAGCCAAATGAGTTGCCATTTCCTTATCTAGGAAGCATAAAACCCACACATTATACAAACAGCATAATGGCCAACCTAATCGGCCTTAGGTCAAAGGTCATTCAAGTACATATTTGGCAAAATATGTTTATTTTGCAAAACACGTTATTTATTCACATGCCATCAATTGTTATAAGTAACATTCCAAATCGTCTTCTGAGTAGTTCTTACTAAACGCCACAATGATATATCAAGGATATAGTATATGATGAAGATATATCTAATAATTACACAAGTGGGTCATCATCAAAGGTCACGTGCAGCTACTGTAAAACACTTATATTTGGCGGTCATTTTATTTTGGCGCTATTTGCAGTCAAGGAAACAAAACGCCAAAATAAAAATCCGCCAATAAAAGAGAAGAAACTTTATTCTACACATCACAGTTATAATGTGTCAATAGGTCATAGGCATCATCGGTGACAAAAGAAAAAGTGTATTGACTTCTTTAGAAGCCGAAAGACAATGTTCTAGTCATAAGACAGCTCAAAACGGCTGAATGAAAACAAACACACCTTGAGAGTTATTGTCAAAATTGTGGATGTAATTAGTAATTGATTGATGGCTTTAACTGTGAGCTCAATATGATGGGTAAACCAATCAGATAAGAGGAAAGTGACACACCTCCAGACAGACATTTGGATTATCAAGGTAGCACATTGGGTTAATCATGCGGTGAATACAAAAATTTAACTAATTACTACAGTTTTTGCATGACGGTGTTGATGACCAACTCCGATGATTTTTGTCATCTTACATGGCTTTGTAGATTCGACCGATTCTTTTTCTTCGGAAATCGAAAATCCGCAAAAATATAAATCCGCGAAAATGTCTACTCATGAACAGCGCCAAAATTTGCTGCCGCTTAATGTAAGTGTTTAACAGTTTCAAAGTTTGTATTTTACAAGATGCCACTTCATTTTAGATCACTACAATGTAAAGGGTGACAGCTAATATGTATTCGCGATTGCCCCCATATGATTTAATGATTTTACTTCAACATTGACAAGTCAAACCAAATAGGGGTTTCTCCGATATCACAGATACGAGCTTTCTTCCGCATAATCTGAAATGTTAGACATAGCCATATATAAATAACAAGCCATTTTAACTTCATATCTCGACTTCTAGATATTTGGGTGGTTTATTAAATATTAACTTTACCTATTTAGATGGTTTGATCAGTCAGATTTACCCGCAGAACTTCAGTTAAATAAAGCAAATTCTTCTGATACCAAGGTCCCGTTTTTAGATTTACATCTGTCTATTGTAGATGGGTTTGTTTCCTGGAAAATTTATGATAAACGCGATGATTTTGACTTTGTTGGATGGTGATGTTCCTCGTGCGGCATCCTATGGCGTTTATATTTCCCATTAATTCGATTTGCCAGAGTCTAGTCATTTAACTGACTTCAACACTCGATATAAATTGTTAACTGCTAAACTTCTTAATCAGGGCTTTCGGTATCATAAACTACGCAAAGCCTTTTCAAAATTTTGAAGACGTCATTCCAATTTAATTCCAAAATCCAATGTTGGACTTAAAAGGTCTATTGGAACCCGAAATTTATGATGACTTAGTATATAAATTCAGAAAAATATATATATAATTCAATGACTTCAGCACCCAATGTCGTAAAATCATTCTTCGATATAAAAAAAATGGGTACAACATAAAGGTTATACGACAGACTGCATGCATGGTAGTTAACCAAGGCACAGTTGACAACTTTGCTTCACTCTTTAATTGCATGGCGGTGGGTCAGGCCTTAGATTCCACGACGGTCCCAGTGTAATGGCTTGCTGAGAATTAGAGAGAATTTAGTTATATGTAATATTGGTTGGTGCCTGATGCTCTGTCTCTGATAGGGCCCATCGGAGTACAACTTTTGGTTTTCTTTTGCTCCAGCATTTTAGTGGTTTCTTGTTGTCCTCACCGTTGTTTCATCTCTGTGGTTGTTTTGATTTTTGTGTTGCACTGATGAGTTATGAGGCTTTCATGCGGACTGAACAAATGATTTGTCGAAATCGCGACGGAAATAAGGGCGAGGATTGCAGCTGCATTAAATCGATTTAAGACCCCCCCCCCCCCAACCCACCCCCACCCAGCGGAATTCGCTTCACTGACCGTTCCAAGGTCGTTCTTCTGTCGCGGTTTATTTTTGTTATGGTTTGTCTTCGAATATGTGTATCGCTTATATTATTTGTTTTGGATAGCCAATTGGCCATTTTGTGGAAAAGTATCTGCCCTTTTGTCTTTCCGCTATTGATGTTTCAATTAGGGTCTAGTCATTTCATTTTTGTGTTTCTTTCCCGTTGTAGCCCTTGTTTGGAGCTGTGGGTTAATTGTATCGATTCCTAATCATTGCCTTCACTTCAATCAAATACACGTAACAAATGTATTTTTTTATAATAAATACTTGTCAGCAACACATCCTTGTGTTAAATATGACAAAATTTGATTAGAAAACATCCATTTTTTACGAGTTTTGTACTGAAATAACCACTGACCTATAAGACTGACATACTTAGAGGGTACATTAAAAATAATTTTCCATTGTTCACTGTACCAGGATTGTCTTATGGGGATTTTTAGCAAGCAATTTCCCCTCAATATATGTTAAAAGAGAGTTATGAGTAGTTTCGTGTTTATTTTGCACTCATTTGACCTTCTTCTTGACCTCAGACGAAATTCCAGACGTGGCACCTACCCCTATGATTGTTGACACACATCAAAGATAACATTTAGCATGGGTGCCATACTCTAGTCAATTTTGTCATCAAACGTAACCTATCAAGCTTTTTTGCACCTGCTTAGTCACGCATAAAGGATGTTTTTATGTGTTGTTAATTGGTTTATCTATTATTGCCAGTTATCCGAGATGCGACAATTTAATTAAGGGGATAAGGTTAAAGTTTGATGTTTAATTGTCTTACACAAAGAAAGTGTTAAAATTGGTCCTGCTCATAAAAGAGTAACATTTTAGTTGAAAATATTTAATGCTTGTAAAACCATTTTATATCGCCTTTTCTGTTTTAGAAATGGCACAGTGTAGTATTCTGTCTATGATGTGATAAAAACCAGCCTGGCAACCCGATTCAGTCAGCTGGTGGGTTCTGACTAATAAAACCTGTTGTCGCACAGGCTAGCTCAACGGAAGTCGCTATTTGACTTACGATAGTTGCGCAAAGGCAATGTTTCAGACCCATAACAGAAACAAAGTCACAAAGAAAGAATCTAGTGCTATATCAATATCGGGGATCATCAATTATTCAAGTCTGTAACATTAATATCCCTTTTTATTCCATTTAACCCATATGCATGTAAACAAGCAGGTTTTCTTATCAAATACACATTACAAATGTATTTTTTTTAATATTTTGATAACTAGAGAAAGCGACCAGTGGGTCACGTATACCGCCGGTCAGCGCCACCCTCTGATTTATCTTTCGAGCTTGTATGAAGAAGTCAAGAAGCTATAAGAATTTATAAATGTGTTTGCAAAAGCTAAACCAAACATAAAATTTCTAAATGGACCAAGAGCGTGAGGGCATCAAAGTTACTGAAGGTGAGGGGGCATCAGTGTTACTGAAGCAGGTGGGGTGTGCATCATTGAAATCTTTGGACTGGTATACAACATCGATGTAAATATCAATTAAATTTGTCTTAGAGTTTAGAACATACAGGCATCTATAAAGTTTGTCATAAAATTTTAACCAAATGTAAATGTCTAAGCCTGAGACCTTGAGGTCAATGTCACAATGGGTGGGAGAAGGGACATGCATCACAAAATCTTTGGACTGGTATGCAACATTGATGCAAGTATCAACTGAATTTGTCTTAGAGTTTAGAACATACAAGCATCTATAAACTCTGCCATAAAACTTTAACAAAAATAAAATTTTCTAAGTCTGTGAACTTGACCTCAAGGTCACTGTGGGTGGTGGGACATGCATCAACGAAATCTTTAGAGAAGTATGTAACTTCAGTGTAAGTATCAACTAAATGTATCAAAGGGTACAGAGGATACAATGTCTTGGAAACTTTAACGCAAAACTTTAACCAAAATGTTAACGGACGGATGGACGGGCGGACGGACGGACGAACGAACGGCAGAACGAAAACTAAATTCCCCCATAGCATACTTCGCATGGCTGGGGTATAATAAATACTGGTCAGCAACACATCCTTATGCTAAATATAACACAATGTGTTCAGAAAACATCTGTTTTTCAAGAGCTTTGCACTTAAATGACCCCTGACCTATAAGACTGACATACTTTGAGGGTACATTTATAATGATTTTCCATTGTTCACTGCACCTGAATAGTTTATGGTGATTTTAAGCAAACATTTTCCCAAAATATGTGTTAAAAGAGAGTTATAAGTAGTTTCATGTTTATTTTGCACTCATTTGACCTTTGACCTACTTCTGAGCCTCAGACGCATTTCCAGACGTGGCATCCACACCTATGATTGTTGACACACATCAAGGATTACATTTAGCATGGGTGCCATACTCTACTCAATTTTGCCATCAAAAGTAAAAATATCGATCTTTTTTGGGATTGGATGGCCAACTATATTCTCAAAATACTAACTTATTACCTCCTAAGCCTACGACGTCATTACGTAAACTTAAACTAGGTATATAAGAATTTCATAAGAAGTTTGTTTTGGCCCCTGCAGACAATGCCGCTAACAACGTCATCGTTGTGTGACGGCTCCACTATGTTAACACGCTTAAGCAGGAGCTTGGTGGTAATTAGGCCTATGAACTTCAACGTTTAGCTGAAGAGAGAGCTATAGTAGATGAACATATCTGTCATTCAGCCACCAAGTTTGCTGTGTGTGTTACAGAAGGCCAAGACAAGCTTCCTACGCTATACTGGTTACCAAAACTTCATAAAAGACCTTACAAAGCACGGTTTATTGCAAATTATAGCTCTTGCACTACCACTGAACTTTCTAAATTATTAATTTCCTGTCTTACTGCTATTAAAACGCATGTGAGTAAATATTGTGATAAAGTCTTTGAAAGATCAGGAAGAAATCTGTTTTGGTCTATAAAAATTCGAATGAGGTTTTAAATAAATTGAAATCCAGACGATTTCGTGCTTCATGTCTGTCTACTTACGATTTTTCCACTCTTTACACTACACTTCCATATTATCTTATAAAAGAAAAGTTTAATGGTTTTATTGAATGGGCTTTTCACAGAGAAGATTCTCTCTATCTTGCATGTAATGCTCGAAAAAATCATTTTTCAGTTCTAAAGAGCATAAGAATTATACACTTTGGTCATGTCAGAAAGTGTGTGATGCCCTCACCTTTCTACTTGACAATATTTATATTAGATTCGGTACTAAGTTATTTAGACAAATTGTGGGCAATCCGATGGGTACGAATTGCGCACCTCTTGTGGCTGATCTGTTCTTGTATTGTTATGAAAGGGACTTAATGTTGTCGCTTTCCATTGATAACCAATCTAAAATTATTGAAGCTTTTAGTTCTAATTCTAGATATTTAGATGACTTATTAAATATTAACAATACTTACTTTGATGGTTTGATCTGTCAGATTTATCCCTAGAACTTCAGTTAAACAAGGCAAATTCCTCTGATACCGAGACCCCCTTTTTGGATTTGCATTTATCGATTGTAGATGGATTTGTTTCTTGCAAAATTTATGATAAACGTGATGATTTTGATTTCGAGATTGTAAATTTTCCTTTTTTGGACGGTGATGTTCCTCGTGCGACATCGTACGGGGTTTATATTTCGCAGTTAATTCGATTCGCCAGAGTGTCTAGTCATGTATCCGACTTCAACACTCGTAATAAGTTAGTAACCGCTAAACTTCTTAATCATGGGTATCGGTATCATAAACTACGTAAAGCCTTTTTCTAGGTTTTATAGACGCAATTCTGATTTGGTTTCAAAATTCTGTGTTGGACTTAAAAGACTTCTGCAACATGGCCTATCGGAACCCGAATTCTATGGTGATTTAGTATATAGATTTAGAAAAATACATGCCTGTAATCACTTCGGTACCCAATTTCGTTAAATCAGTCGTCGATATATAAAGATTGGGTACAAAATAAATGTTCTAAAACAGACTGCATGCATGGCGGTTAACCCAATCACGGTTGGCAACTTTGCTTCCCTCTTTGATTGCACACCGGTGGGTCTGGCTTAAGATTATATGACGGTTCCAGCGTAAAAGCATAAATTGATTTTTATTTTATTTTAGTATTCTTTATAATGGTTGGCTCCTGATGCTCCGTCTTCGGTCGGGCCCCTCGGAGTCTAACTGTTAGTTTTATTTTGCTCCAGCAATTCTGTTGTTGTATGCTGTCGAGTCCTCAACCTCGTTGCATCTCTGTAGTTTTTTGATTTGTATGTTCTCGGAGATGTTACACTGATGAGTTAGGAAGCCCAGATACGGAGTAAACAAAATTAGTGTATACCGCGACAGAGGTAAGGGCGAGGATTATGGCCATTTAAAATCGATTTAAGCCCAAAGTGGAATTCTTTCCACTGACCGTTCCAAGGCGGTTCTTCTGTGGCGGTTTATTTATGTTGTTGTTTGTTACTTACTATTTGTATCACTTGTGTCTTTTTATTTTGGATGGCCATTTGGCCATTTTGTTAGAAAGTAACTGTCCTTATGGCCTTCCTTTGTTTAGGGTTCCATTATGGTCTGGTCGCTTCATGTTTGTGTTTCTTTCCGTTTGGTGTCTTTGATGGGTGGAGTAAGTTAATTGTATCGATTCCTGTTATTTGTTTTACTTCTACTTAACGTGCCCATCAACACAATTTAGGACATTTTGGAGACTTTGAGTCCAGTTTTGTGGGTCTTTTACACGACATTGAGGTGTTTTCTACAGCTAGGTTTAAAATTATTAAACTAAATCACCGAAAAAATCCGGTTCCAATAGATCTTGTTGCAGAAGAGATTTAAGTCCAACATTGGATTTCGAAATTAAATCGGAATGGCGTCTATAAAAAATTGAAAAGGCTTTCCGTAGTTTATGATACCGATAACCCTGATTAAGAAGTTTAGCAGTTCTGAATTCATTACGAGTGTTGAATTCAGTTACATGACTAGACTCTCTGGCAAATCGAATTAATTGCGGAATATACACGCCATAGGATGTCACACGAGGAACATCACTATCCATGAAAGGAAAGTTTACAATCTCAAAATCAAAACCATTGCGCTGATCATTAATTTTGTAAGAAACTAACCAATCTACAATATATAGATGTAAATCCCAAAACGGCGTCTCGGTATCAGAACCATTTGTTTTATTTAACTGAAGTTCTAGGGGGTAAATTGGACTGATCAAACCATCGAAAGCCACAAGGGCTGCGCAATTTGTACCCATCGGTATACCCACAACTTGTCTGAATAACTTAGTACCAAATCTTATATAATATTGTCAAGTGGAAAGGTGAAAGCTTCACACACTTTCTGACATGACCATAAGGTATAATTTTTATGCTCTTCAGAACTGATAAAAGCATTTCTTACATTACACGTAAGATAGAGGGAGTCTTCCGTATGAAATTTCCTTTAATCGATTCTGAAATTAATCACAAGCGTCTTTACATCAAAATATCATTCATTAATAAGGGTTTGTATTTTATAGATTTACCTAGTATCTTCCAGGACAATTAGGTGATTTCATCCATTCCTGCTTATTTTCAAAATACTGAAACACCCACAATTTGCTATAAATACAATAAACCTGTTAGATCTATCATTTCAAATTTCAATAAACTTGTTTCTGATCTTGATACTGACACTAACACTCCTGATACCTGTGATTGTAAAACTTCAGTGTATTGCTGTCCTGCCGCTGGTCATATTATTACTGGTAATTTAAAAAATATTCCAGATTCTAGGATACGTGATATAATTTCTAAAGGACCGAAATATAGATTTCCTTCTAAAATTGATTTGAATAAATGTAGAGATGAAATCGCTGCTACCTTGACTGAATTTGCTAATCGATGTGTAAACGATAGTATGTTGAGCATAAAGCTCTTAAAGAATGGAAACTTAGCATACTGAAAATAGTGAAAAAACGCATTTCTTTTTGTTCTAAAAAAGACGAACTTATTACCTCCTAAACCTAAGACGTCTGTACGTCACCTTATACTAGGTATTCAAGAATTTCATAAGAAGTTTGTGTCGGCTCCAGCAGATAAGGCCACTAACAATGTGGTTGTTGTTTGTTGTTGTTATGAGAGAAACTTCATGACGTCCCTTTCTGTTGAAAACCAGTCTGAAATCATTGGTACTCTTACTTTGGATGATTTATAAATATTGATAATACGTATTTCGATGGTTGATCCTACCAGAACTTCAGTTAAATAAAGCAAATTCTTCTGACAACGAGGCCCCGTTTTTGGCTTTACATCTATCTTTTGTACATGTGTTTGTTTCTTGCAAAATTTATGATAAACGCGATGATTTTGATTTTGAGATTGTAAATTTTCCTTTTTTTGATGGTGATGTTCCCCGTGCGACCTCCTATGGCGTTTATATTTCGATATTTATTTGATTTGCCATGTGTAGTCATGTAACTGACTTCAACACTCGTAATAAATTATTAACGGCTAAACTGCTTAATCAGGGTTTTTGGTATAATAAACTACGCAAAGCCGTTTCAAAATTTTGTAGACGGCATTCTGATTTAATTTCAAAATTCAATATTGGACTTAAATCTCTTCTGCATCAAGATCTATCGGAACACGAATTTTATGGTGACTTATTGTATACATTCAATGAAAAAATATATAACCTCAATGATTTCAGCACCCAATTTCGTAAAATCACTCTTCGATATAAAAAGATTGGGTACAACATAAATGTTACACGACAGACTGCGTGCATGGTAGTTAACCCAATCACGGTTGACAACTTTGCTTCCCTCTTTAATTGCACGCCTGTGGGTCAGGCCTCAGATTTTATGACGGTACCAGCGTAAAGGCTTTTGTTGGTTGGTACCTGATGCCCTGTCTCTGGTCGGGCTATCGGAGTCTAACTGTTGGTTTTCTTTTGCTCCAGCATTTCAGTGGTTTCTTGCTGTCAAGTCCTCAGCGTTGCTTCATCTCTGTGGTTGTTTGATTTTTGTGTTCACGGAGATTTTGCGCTGATGACTTCATGCGGACTGTACAAATTATTTGTCTAAATAACGACGGAAGTAAGGGCGATGATTGTGGCCACGTAAAATCGATTTTAGCCCCCCCCCCCCCTTCCCTGTGGAATATGTTTCCGCTGACCGTTCCCAGGCGGTTGTTCTGTCGCGGTTTATTTTTGACATGGTTTGTCTTTGGGTGTTTGTGTCGCTTATATAATTTTATGTTGGATAGCCTATTTGCCATTTTGTGGGAAAATGTTCTACAAAAGGGTTATCCTTTGGAAGCAGGCGTTATCCTTTGTCATTTTGGCTTTCCGCTATTGATGTTTCCATTAGGGTCTGTTGTTTCATGTTTGTGCCTTTCCCTTTGGTGTCTGATGCGAGCTGTGGGTTAATTGTATCGATTCCTGATCATTGCCTCCGCTTTTTTTTCACTATGTTATTACTCTTCAGCAAGATCTTGGTGGTACTATGAACTGCAGCCTTTAGCTGTAGAGAGGGCTTTAGTTATTGGCCACATTTGTCATTCAGCCCCCAAGTTTGCTGTCTATGTCACAGAAGGACGAGACAAGCTTCCTACTTTATATTGGTTACCTAAACTTAATAAAAGACCATACAACGCACGGTATATTGCAAATTCAAGCTCTTGTACCACCACTGAACTCTCTAAATTATTAACGTCATGTTTTATTACCATAAAAAAAACATGTGAAAAAATATTGCGAAAAAGTCTTCGAAAGATCAGGTAGAAATCTCTAATGGCCTTTTAAATAAATTGAAAACCAGGCGTTGTCGTGCTTCAAGTCTATCTACTTATGATTTTTTCCACCCTTTACACTACACTTTCTCATACTCTTATTAAAGAAAAGCTTAATGATTTAATTGAATTGACATTTCATAGGGACTACCCTCTCTTTCTTGCATGTAATGTAAGAAATGATTTTCTCACTTCTAAAGAGCATAACAAATATAATTTATGGTCATGTCAGAAAGTGTTTGAAGTTCCCTTCTTTCTACTTGACGATATTTACATAAGATTTGGTATTAAGTTATTTAGACAAGTTGTGGGTATTCCGATGGGTACTAATTGCGCACTCCTTCTGGGTGATCTGTTTTTGATTTGTTACGAGAGAGACTTCATGCTGTCACTTTCATCTGAAAACCAATATGAAATCATTGAAGCTTTTAGCTCGACATCTAGATATTTGGTTGATTTTTTTTAAATATTGACAATACCTATTTCCGTGGTTTGATCAGTCACATTTATCCACTCAGAACTTCAGTTAAATAAAGCAATTCTTCTTATACCGAGGCTCCGCTTTTTTTATTATTTACATTTATCTATTGTAGATGGGTTTGTTTCTTGCAAAATGTATGGAAAACGGGGTGATTTTGATTTTAAGATTGTAAATTTTCTTTGGGTGGTGATGTTCCTCGTACGCCATCATCCTATAGCTTTTATATTTCACAATTATTTAGCTTTGCCAGAGTGTGTAGTCACGTAACTGACTTCAACACTCGTAATAAATTGTTAACGGCTAAACTTTATAATCAGGGTTATCGGTACCATAAACTACACAAAATAGAAATGGAGGCAATGATCGGCAATCGATACAATTAACTCACAGCTCCAATCAGAGACACTACAGGGAAAGAAACACAAACATGAAACAATATAACCCAATGGAAACATCAACAGCGGAAAGCCAAAAGACTGTCACTTTCCCACAAAATGACCAAAAGGCTATCCAAAATAAAAGAATATAAGCGGCACAAACACCCAAAGACAAACCATAGCAAAAATAAACCGCGACAGAAGAACCGCCTTGGAACGGTCAGCGGAAGCGAATACCACTGGTGGGCTTAAATCGATTTTACGTGGCCATTTTATGTGGCAAAGCCTTAGCTAAGGTGTATATACGTCAGTCTGATTTAATTTTGAAATTCAATAATCGACTAAAATCTCTTCTGCAAAACGTCTATCGGAACACGAATTTTATGGTGATTTAGTATATAAATTCAGAAAAATATATATAACCGCAATGACTTCAGCACCCAATTTCGTAAAATCATTCTTCGATATAAAAAGATTGGGTACAACATAAATGTTATACGACAGACTGCATGCAAAGTAGTTAACACAATCACGGTGGACAACTTTGCTTCCCTCTTTAATTGCATGCCGGTGGGTCAGGCCTCAGATTCTATGACGGTTCCAGCGTAATGGCTTACTGAGAATTTTAGAGGTCTAATTCTATAAAGTGTTGGTTGGTGCCAGATGCTCTGTCTCTGGTCGGGCCCATCGGAGTCTAATTGTTGGTTTTCTTTTGCTCCAGCATTTCAGTGTTTTCTTGCTGTCGAGTCCTCAGCGTTGTTTCATCTCTGTGTTCATTTGATTTTTTGTGTTCACAGAGATGTTGCACTGATGAGTTAGGAGGCCATTCTGCGGACTGAAAAATAATGTGTCTAAATTGCGACGGAAGTAAGGACGAGTATTGAGACGTAAAATCGATTTAAGCACCCCCCCCCCCCCCCCGTGTAATTCGTTTCACTGACCGTTCCAAGGCGGTTCTTCTGTCGCGGTTTACTTTTGTTAGAGTTTGTCTTTGAGTGTTTGTATCGCTTATATTATTTTGTTTTGGATCGCCAATTGGCAATTTTGTGGGAAAGTAACTGTCCTTTTGGATTTTCGCTATTGATGTTTCCATTAGGGTCTGTTGTTTCATTTTTGTGTGTCCTTCCCTTTGATGTCTCTGATGTGGGTTAATTACATCGATTCCTGATCATTGCCTTCGCTTCTATTTTACTGAGAGTTAGAGAGAAATTAATTTTGTGTAATGTTGGTTGGTGTCTGATGCTCTGTCTCTGGTCGGGCCCATCGGAGTCTAACTGTTGGTTTTCTTTAGCTAAAGCATTTCAGTGGTTTCTTGCCGTCGAGTGCTCACCGTTGTTTCATCCCTGTGGTTGTTCGATTTTTGTGTTGTCGGAAATGTTGCACTGAAGAGTAGGAGGCCTTCATGCGGACTATACACATTGTTTGTCTAACTCCCGACAGAAGTAAGGGCGAGGATTGCTGCCGCGTAAAATCGATTTAACCCCCCCCCCCACACACACACAGTGAAATTCGTTCACTGACTGTTCAAAGGCGGTTATTCTGTCGCGGTTTATATTTGTTAGGGGTTGGCTCTGAGTGTGTGTATCTATTTATTTTATGTTTGTGTTTCTTTCCCTTTGGTGTCTCTGATGGGGGTTGTGGGTTAATTTTATCGATTCCTGATGATTGTCTTCACTTCTTTATTCTTGACCTGACATTTAGTAAATGAAGTTAAGTATTTCTTTGTCGAAACAAAATTGCAGTTTCATCTTTTGTATTCCTCTTTGAAGGAAGCCAGCTTGTTAGAAATACATGCATATTAGAATGCAATGTGTCACTTTGATGCGTTGTCGTTATGCCTGTAAGTGCTGCGTGAAATTTGCAACGTCTATGTGACTAAGTAGGATGACTCATTTTATCAGCCAACAGATGGTGAAAATATGAAAACAATACCATGTAAAGACTATAATTTGAAAGGGTTTATTCAGGCTTCGTTCAGAAGGCGTTCGTTACAGACAAAGTATATTTCTATACAAATACTTGTAAACGATTTGTAAGTTATTTATTTATTTATTCATTTATTTACTTATTCTCTCACTTACATTTAGCTTTTTCAGACTTCTTAGATTAGTTTACATGATACTTGCTTTTTAGATAAAGTTTATCAATTGTGGCCGTCGACTGGGGTAGATTTAGATTATTATTGTTGTTATTATTATTATTATTATTATTAATTTTATTGTTGTTGGTGTTATTATAATTATTATTTATTTTGTTTTTATGATTTCCTGGCCCTGACTTTTAGTTGCAGAACGTGGCGTTTCACATGTGACCCAAGCGAGGCTCGTACCACAGCGGTGAGAGACCTAACGATTAAGAGTTAGTCCTCTTGTAAACCGCTAGGCCACGGAAACACGTCTCGACAAAGTAAAAACCGTTTGATTTTCTGCGACTGAAGTAGGAGTCGCCAAAATCAGTTTTCAAAAAGAACATCCGAAGATGCCTGCACAAGTCCGAAATTCGTGGTTTATTAATTCATTTTTATTTTTTTTTTTTTTTACTTAAGAAACAGATCAGCTCTAACTGTGATTTGTTGAGTAATAAATCACAGTTTGGAGGTCAGTTGTAAAGTAGATCAAATCACGAGCGCGTAGCGCGCGTCATTTGTCTGCTTACAACTGACCGACAAACTGTGATTTATTACTCAACAAATCACAAACTAGAGCTGATCTATTTCGATTCTAACAGGCTGAAAATCGGCAATAATGCTATTGTTTCCTTCATAATCTCACAACTTTTCGCCATTTTAAAAAGAAATCTCGCTAAAATTATCGACTGAAACACATGCATTTATATCCTTTTCTAACGTTTTCGTTGCGATAAAATGACGTTACACCGTCTAACGTCAAGGAAATCGACCAGTGACGTCATGAATTGGCAGTTTTTCATGACGTCACTCATCACGCTCTTCGTTGCCGTGATTTGTTGTAGAATAAAACACAGTTATTTCCCATTGCCTACATAGGCGCGCTGTGTTAGAATTACTTATTATTACACTTTGGCGGTGATTGTTTGCTGACGGACTCCGGGGGCCGAGTACATAAATCAGACGTAAGCCTACGCCTGTCGTAAAATTGTCGCAGACATTTATTCGATGTGCATAAACGAGGCGTGTCGCAAACAAATATGTTCTTTACAAGGGTTGTCCTTTGGAAGCAAGGAATACACTACAGAATTGAAAAATATTGAGTGTACATGTTTTCTGGGCCAGACTAGCTAGTTTCGGCCAATTAGGCCTCATCAGTGACCCGCAGATATTTTCAAAATTCCACAATGGAATCAGTGATCTCACAGGACAAGAAAAAAGGGTTATCCTTTGGAAGCAAAGAATACATCACAGAACTGAAAACAATATGGAGTGTACATGTTTTCTGGGTCAGACTAGCTAGTTTCGGCCATCTAGGCATCATCAGTGACCCTCAGATATTTTCAAAATTCCACAATGGAATCAATGATCCCAAAGGACAAGAAAATATAATCTACACTATGATGTAGGGCACGTCTACTAGGTAGCAGGCTGAACTTTTGCGTATCGTGATTATTTTGCATTATTCTGTGTAAAAACGGGCGGAATTGTATATTGGTTTGAGTAGTAACAGTATATGAGATGTGTAAGTAGAGAACGGGTATTTAGAAACATATATAATCCTTTTTTGATATTTGCAATATTATTTAGCTTTATGCGAGAGTTAGATTTCCTCGCTACAGATTGCTTGAATTAATTAATGAGATTCGTCCTGATTTAGAATATCCTACGGGTCGACAGAGGGCAATTTCAGCCGGTATTCAGACCCTAATTGGGTTGCGATATTCGGCTGTTTCCAGAATGCAGTTGGTGACTTAATAAATCATCACGAAAACATGCCTATATACTTTTGACCCCCTCAAAACCCCCTTTTATATTGTATAACTGGGGTTTGCAGGGGTCGATGAGGCGATTCTAACGAGTGCCCACAATCTATATTTTGAGCAGAAATAAGAAAAATATCACAATTTTTCATCTTAAAATCTTCATTTTTTCGAAGATAAAAGTGGCAATGTATTTGTATAGGCCTGTTTGCGTAATGATAAATATTAATAGATCATATGGATGCAGGAATACCAGACAGGTTGTTTTGGCTCTCAAAGTACATATGCATTTCTACATGTATGTATAATTTCTAATAGTATGTACAGCGCATTATCTCCTAATTTTCCTTTTTTCAATGTTGATGTTGAGTCATTACTAAATGTTAAGATTAATATCTCATCAGTTTCCTTATAGAAAATAGAAGTAGAGACAATGATCAGGAATCGATACAATCAACCCATAGCTCCCATCAGAGACACCAAATGGCCAACAGCCTCAAAATTTCTTTTTCTTCAAAATGTTTTTTTCTTGCTGTGTTGTACATTAATTTCTTTCGTACAAAATAGAAGGGAAGGCAATGATCACACTTGAAGCGTGTGCATCGTGTGTATAAAACAGACAAAATAATCGCACGTGATATACATCATCCTCATCCTATAATGGCTATGCGCCAGACCCACGCCAATCTTGCTCCAGTCACAACTAAGTTCTACCTACACCCGCTTTATGCACTCCATGTTTAAGGCAGTCGTAACGAAACGGAACGTAAGCTCTTAACATGATGTAGACTGCATAACGTACAGGAATTCAAGGGTTAAATGAAACAGCCTTATTTTCCATTCATGGCCATTTAACGAGCTCAACGGTTTTCTTCCTCTCTTTTATTGTCTATTTCTGTTAAGCAAGGGCAACTTGATCGGTCAAAAGCTGACTAAAGCCCCCGCTATAACGCTTTCTGAAGTCTTGACACATCTGTAAATAAAAGTACATTTTTAAAAAAGATATACGACCAAGTGATAATTCGATTATTATTCTAAACAACATGAATTGATCTATGGGGTATCGATTCACGACTTTACACTCGAATTCAAAAAGTGCTTCACGTTTCGAATTTCCCCCAGTCAAATACCGCCAGTCAAACGCTGAGTTAAATGGAGTAGTTTCAGTAAATTCTTTTTCAATTTTGCCACACCAAAAATTGTTTCTGACGATTGATAAAACGATTGAGCTGACATGTAAAACTCCACATGAATTTGACGCAAAAATACACGATTAAAGAAGCAAAACCACTGAGCCGTTGTTTTGAAAAACAAACAACTTGAACACGTTTGTGGAAGAATAAGTCACATGAATACCAGATTTCAAGATCGTAGGCCCAGTTGTTTCTGAGACATTCGTGACACCAATTTTCAGTGTTTGCAAGATAGAGATAAACAAAACAAACAAATGGAAGAATAAGCACAAGCAGGCTGATTCTAATAAACGTCATGATTGATTTGTGTACTAGGAACCGACGTAGATGTGACGTTGCATAAACAGCATGACGTTGCACCGACGCTGATGTGACGTCACAATTATGTCATGTGCCTGCAGGGAAAGTTCAACTTTGAAGCCCTTATATGACACAAATTTGCAATGTGTAAAATTTGGAGAAAATAAAAAATGAACAAGTAAAGGGACAAATAAGCAGCAGCAGCAACAGCCTGATTCTGGTTTACACAACATAATGAACCACTGTCCATATCTGTATCAAATGTCCCAGAAATTCCTGGGAAAACTGATACAAATTTGCATCCAAAATCTAAATGTGAGGAATTTCGAGAAAAAGAAAAATGATCAAATAAAGCGATGAAAAAGCAGCAGCAGCCCTGCTCAAAAACATTGAATGTGGGTACTCGTTAAAACTCGAATGAATTTTCATCGCGAAAACACGCCTATATAATTTTGACACCCTTAAAGTAGAAGTAAAACAAAGATCAGGAATTGATACAATTAACTAACTCCAGCCATAAAAGACACCAAAGGGAAAGAAATACAAACATTAAGCGACCAGACCATAATGGAAACCTAAACAAAGGAAGGCCATAAGGACAGTTACTTTCCAAAAGTATTGTATTACCATATGAATGGAATGAAAATGATATTTTGTTTGGTTCGCTAGCCTATGATACAGTGATAAACCAGTTGCTTCTCAAAGCAAAACAATTTATATATGCTAGGAAATGTGACGAATCTATACCTTTGTTTTGTGTTTTTAAAATATCTATTAAATATGTTCTATAAAAGGGTTATCCTTTGGAAGCAAGGAATACACCACAGAACTGAAAAATATGGAGTGTACATGTTTTCTGGGCCAGACTAGCTAGTTTCGGCCAATTAGGCCTCATCAGTGACCCTCAGATATTTTCAAAATTTTACGATGGAATCAATGATCCCAAAGGACAAGAAAATATAATCTACACTATGATGTAGGGCAGGGAGACGTTTTACCGCCGCCACACATTCCCACACACCAGCTGTAGTGAAGTTAAATATGTTCTATAAAAGGTTTATCCTTTGGAAGCAAGGAATACACCACAGAACTGAAAAATATGGAGTGTACATGTTTTCTGGGCCAGACTAGCTAGTTTCGGCCAATTAGGCCTCATCAGTGACCCTCAGATATTTTCAAAATTCTACGATGGAATCAATGATCCCAAAGGACAAGAAAATATAATCTACACTATGATGTAGGGCAGGGAGACGTTTTAAGACTCATTACCAACTAGAAAAATATAATGCAGTTAAAAATGGAAGATTGGAAAAATTTGAAAAAAAGCTGGAACTCTTATAAAAATGTATTACAATAGTCAGGGCAGAAACCGTGTTGCTGGAATTGGGACTTCTAGAACAGGGGTTGTAAATTGTCCAAATTTTTGGAACGATTTTTGTTTTCAGCTACGATTAATCCCGAACTGACTACGCTATTTCTTCTGCTCTTTTCATCCGATTTTCAATGAGCTGTTTGGTGTTTAGAGAACTGTATTGTGTATAAGCTGTTTTTCTTACATGCTTTTCAAGGAAATATAGACATTTCTTAGTGAAATCGAAAACGATATTGTCACTGTTTCAAACTGTGACTGATATCAATTCTATTTTTCACTGTTTGGGACTAACTTCTTTTGGAAATTTAATTACATGGTCAGATTTTCCATTGTCAGATTATTGAAAATTGACGAACTTTATTAGAATTGACGCTAAGCCAGTTTTCACGCCAGGAGGACATTAATGACGTCATTTTCGACGCTGACGTCACGTATATTGTCGCACGACGTTAGATCTGTCCGCACTTTCTTTGTTAAACTAATCTCTCAATTATTTCAGAAACAATTCATAGAAATTCATACAAGGCTATTTCTAGGATGCAAACTTTTAGTTTACACCCAATTTTATACCCAGTAAATACGTTGGATACCACTAAATCGATACGAAACGACCAGGAACAAAGTTAGTTTTCTCTGAGTGTGAGTGACGCGATTAGTGAAGCTAAATTAAAACCGTTTTGAAGCATGTACGAAGGGGATAATTTGATGTTTTGGTATAGGGTCGGGTTTTGTTTCACCCATGAGCACCGGAACTGGTATTTCCGCTCGTGGCTATGCCACTCGTGAAGATGCTGGTTTTGGTGTCCATTCGGTTAAAATACGATTCGATCAGGCACTGAAGGAGTCGGATAGCCTCTATTTCTTATACGGTTTTCAATGAAATATAGAGATTTCTTAGTGAAATCGAAAACGGTATTGTCACTGTTTCCAACAGTGACTGATATCAGTATATCTCTTACTGTTTGGGACTACTTTTGTCTCGAAATCTAATTCTGTGGTCAGTTTTCCATTGTCAGATGATCGAAAACTCATGAATTGTATTAGAACTGACGCAAAGCCCGTTCACACGTCACGTGGACGTTAATGACGTCATTTTCGACGCCGACGTGATGTATTTTGTCACTCGAGGTCAAACCTCCGCATTTTCTTAGAGAAACTAATCTTTCAATTATTTCAGGAACCTTTTTTATAGAAATACCATTCCAGGCTATTTCTTAGGTGCAAACTGTTAGTTTACACCCAGTGCTTTAAACGTATTATACTCAGTAAATACGTTTGGACTCCACTAAATAGACGCGAAACGACCAGGAACAAAGCTAGTTTTCTCTGAGCGTGAATGACGTGATTAGTGAAGATACATATTGCCGCTTTGAAGCATGTAAGAAGCAGAAAGTTTTGAATTTTTTAGTGTAAGATCGAATTGTGTTTCACTCATGAACGCCAGAACTGGTATTTTCACTCGTGGCTACGCCACTCGTGAAAATGCTGTTTGTTGTGTTCTTTCAGTGAGATGAAGTTCGGTCTTACACTGAAAAAATCAAATATCGTTTAAAGTTAAAATTTCCTTGTCCCCTTCTCTCTCTGATATGTATTTGTGGGCCGAAGGTTTAAGGGTCCTTAAACCCGTAGCTTTAAGTCAGTCCTAAAGAATAAAAGCATTTTTTTACCTAATATAATGGTCAAAATATCTCTCTCCGGTGGTGTCTGTGGGGGAAATGGAGAATGTTCGTGATACGTTTCCGTGACGTGAATTTTGACCTCTGTAGTTTTTGTGTTGTGTATGTGTGTATGTGTGTTTGCGTAGTTTATTTCTTTCCTTTTGTACAATTGACTGTTTGCAAAGGGAGAAAAATGTATGGAAAATATCCACTCCCGTATATTTGCATCCATGTTTACATTCCTAATATTGTTACCTTGAAACTTGATGTTAAGTGACGTAAGATTGAACCATGGTCTCCGTAGTATGGCCGTACTTTGGTGACATTAAGTTTGTAGCATACGTTTTCCTAGCAAATTAAATGGATTATTAGTGACGGGTGAGGAAAAACAGTGTGTATTATTTTGTTTTCTTTCTTCAGCCTCTCAAGGAGCATATAAAGCATCATGCGAACCCGAAGGGTTCATGTAATTTTTGCTAGCGACCCGCTGTCGTTCATACTTTCAGGAGGGACAGAGGGATTGAATTTATTTTCTAAGTTTGCATTCTTTGTTTCTCATTTCTTTGGCGAAAATATGCTTAAAGCCTAAACTTTTAAAGCTAAAAACCATTTACACGCTGTGTTTTCTGCGAAGAGCGGAGTGGGGTGGGCGTCGCTGGTGCCCGTGGGGAGCCATGGTTTTGAATTGCGTCACTTGACATCACTGAAAATCATGTGACCCGACGCGTTCATGGAAGTATGTACTACACGGTTATGCATAAGTTTATATCAGACTTTATATCAGACTTCCTTTGCTTAGGTTTCCATTATGGTCTGGTCGCTTAATGTTTGTATTTCTTTCCCTTTGGTGTCTTTGATGGGTGGAGTAAGTTAATTGTAACGATTCCTGATCTTTGTTTTACTTCTACTTTACACTGGACATGTAAATATGGCTAGAAAAGAATCAAATTTAGAATTTATTTAATGCCATTGTTAGCCGGTGTCGGCTACATTCTTTCGAGGAGATTGATCGTGAAATCTTTTTCTACGGACTTTCCCTTCCGCTGGTTCAGGGTTGTCAGTTTCTGGCGAAACCGTGTGCTTTGTACTGGTTAACGGCCAATGTGTAAGCCTGTCCAGGGAAAGTGTGGAAAGGTGAACTGACCGGCTCAGAAATGATCTAAATAGTGTTGATTGGGCCGTTGGATTTCAGTGCAGGCGGACAGACAAAACATCAATAATGATCTTATAATTGGTATATTAGCTGCTTTTCTAGCTATTTTTACTTAGTGTGTGATTTCGGAGGTAACTTGGTCGGATATTTTCTGAATATCTTATCGAATTACTCCCCCTTGAATTTGTATCTCTATAAATCGCCTGCTTCGGTTATACTTTTAGTGATTAATACTTTGTGAATGTGCCCCCCCCGCCCCACTAATGCATGAACGTATCAGTCAGTTTCTGGTGAAAGAATGTGCCCTGCTCTGTTTGTGTGTTTGAATTAAGGTTTAATTCCTCATCAACAGTATATAGGTAATTTTGGAGACATTGCTTTCAAATTTTCTGGAACATCGAGGGTCACTGGCTCGATTCTCGCTGGCTCCGGTAATATTCTTGTGTGGTGAGTGACCATGAACTGTTTCCGGGTATCTGTCAGTTTCTGGTGAAAGAATGTGCCCTGCACCGTTGGTTTCTTTGACTTGAGGTTTCATGTCCTCATCAACAGTATATATGTCATTTTGGAGACATTGGTTCCTATTTTATGGTACTTTTACCGGAATTGAAATGGCATGACTTCTAAAGCCCTGCACCTAAAAATGTATATGTGTCCCGACTCGCACCACGTTTCCTGGGCTGACATACACCTTTTTTGGTGTCTTTGATGGGTGGAGTATGTTAATTGTATCGATTCCTGATCTTTGTTTTACTTCTACTTTACAAGTACTAATGTGCGGTCAGTTTCAACTCTGCGTGCAAACACAAAGCTGTGCAATTTATTTCTCCAAGCACCGATGACCGGTGGCCGTGCGTTGTACTTGTTAACTGCTGTTGTATGAGCATGCCCTGGCAAAATGGTTAGATACCTATGATATTAACGATATTGAGTAGGTCGTTTCACGCCAAACTAAGCCAAATTATTAAAACGAAATGCTAAATTTGCTTAATATATTTTTTAGGAATTCACCATGACTCGAAGACTTGTCCACGCTGCTCTATTTTTGGCTGTTGTATTGGTGGTACTGACAGGTAAATATGCGTAATGAAAAATAATCGGAATTAAGGATCGGCGGACTTATATTTTGTTTTTCTCTCTACATGGGCTTTCCGTGAAAGCAAGATTTTCCGATCACGGAAACACACCTATATAATTTTGACCCCTCTTGAACACCACTTTTATATTGTAAAACGGGTTTACAGGGCTAAACCTTATTTTTCTTATTTCTGCTTTAAATATGGACTGTGGGTACTCGTTAGAACCGCCTCTAACGAGTACCCACAATATATATTTTGAGCATAGAAATAAGAAAAAAATATTAGATTTTTTTTCTTAAAATTTGAGATTTTTGGCGGTAAAATTTACATGTATTGGTATAAGCATGTTTTTGTAATGTCCTTGTTGAAGCTCATTCTTTCCTTTAGACTAGCCGCCATGTTTAAAATAGCGTTTTATCGCTGGGCAGTTACATAACATGTGTGTGTATTTGCGTATGGGTAACTCAAAATTGGTCAGCGATGAATTTACTAAGATATTCTTTCCTTTAGACTCGCCGCCATGTTTAAAATAGAGTTTTATCTCTGGGCATAACGTGTGTGTATTTATACTTTCGTTGAACAATTGGTCAGCGATGAATTTACTTAGATATGCAAGGAAAATGTTTGGTTCTTTTCATCTAAAACTTGTAATAAATTACGGCTAACGCATCGCCGTAAAACGCAATTTCCGACCGTAAAACCTCCGATTTACCTCCCCAAATGACAATTTTCAGTACAGTTATCCCCTAATTCATAATCTAAATTTTGAGCCAAGATAATGAAAATGGTGGTCTAGTTTTTCATTGCGATAACACATCCCTGTGGTGCAGTGCATTGTGTCATGCCACCAAAACACTTATGTTTTTTTCTGATGGATATTTTGTGTGATAATTTTCTTATTCATACCCGAAATATAGGTTATGAGTGCTCATTAGAACCGTCTCAATTAGCTCGTCAGCCTCGATAGCACAGTGGTTGACGCGTTCGACTTATGGTCGAGAGGTTGTGCGTTAGAATCCAGCCACCGGTATCGAGGTGTGTCCTTGGGCAAGGCAGTTAATGACACTGCCCCAGTGCGCGCGCGAGTGAAACATCCGGAATGAGTGTTCGAAAGCGATTCAATAAGCTTGAAGCTTTCATCGCATTCGAACTAAAATAAATTAGTATAAACTTTTTTTAATTACCCACAATCTATGTCTTAAAGGCAAAATAAGAAAAATATACAGTATAAAGTGGGGTTTAGAAGGTTGTTAATGACGAGGACTTGTTTACCTGACGTGTACGAACCATCGGATTCATCACGTGACCAAGTCCGTGAAATGAACACCCCCCTACATCCCACTTTATATAGAGAAAAATGGGGTTAACGGGGGTCTTCATAATTTTTCTTATTTCTGCTCCAAGACATACGTTGTGGGTACTCGTTAGAACCGCCTCAATGAGGCGGTTCTAACGAGTACCCACAACTTATGTTTGCGGTAGAAATAAGAAAAATATCACGGAGTTTCACCAGAAAAGTAGTCATTTTGGAGATGTGAAAAATGCACTTTGTCGCACGGGTGTGTTATCGTAATGTTACAGGGATATTCATTATACAGACTTGTAATAAAATCAGTTCGGGAGACACATTAAGGGCATTGGAAATACCTTGAAGATTTTCCCGCCTTTTTCAAAGGGAGACGATTTCGGGACTTCCTGTTCGCCTTTCTATTAGCCTTTTCCCACGGAAAAAGTGGTCTACTCTTAAAGGAAATAATTTACTCCTCAGGAGCAAATTCTTTTCTATAAGAGTTGACCGCTATTGATATGGAAGACAAAATACTTTTGCAGGAGTTGCCTCCCCTGAAGGCGTTCCCATTCCCTTTAAGGGACTGTTTTTTTTTCCTCTTCAACAAAAAGTTTGTCTTATCATTCTGCAAATCATTTTTTACATTACTTTAAAGCTTGTCGCTTGTTTCCCTTTCTGTTTCCTCTCTGTCTCGCTTGATGCATATATACACAGAAATCGGGGTGTGGGGCGGCCGCTGAATAGACTTCAACACTAAAAGCAATGCGTTTTTGCATCAGTATTTTAGAGCTTTGACATTTCTATTGGAAGCTAGAGGATAGCATTACGATAACACATCTCTATGATACATAGAGGATCTTACATGAGTGTTCATGTTTTATTGAATTTATTAAACGAGTTGAGGAAAAAGGATAAAATGCGAGGCTTGGCCGAGCATTTTATCCCTTTTCCTCAACGAGTTTAATAAATTCAATAATACATGAGCACGAATGCAAGATTCTATTTATCATATGACATTTAAAACGCATTGTATTCACAATTGTTTACACAAAATTTCAATATTCCGCCGTTAGTAAACGCGACGTCGTTAAGGACGTCGTACAGGTAACGTTACGGGACGTATCTAGCTAATTTGCATATTTAATCCACTAGTGGATTATCGAAAATATTACATGGCGTTATTACACTCTCAGACGCGACATCATATGATAAATTACATTTTTCAATCCACAAAAAAGGCTATTTGTGGATGAAAATGTGTGATATTTTTCTTGCTTATACTCCAAACATAGGTTCTGGGTGCTCGATAGAACCGCCTCATTGAGGCGGTTCTAACGGGTACCCACACAGGGCCAAACATAGATTCTGGGTGCTCGATAGAACCGCCTCATTGAGGCGGTTCTAACGGGTACCCACAACCTATGTCCAGAAGCAGAAACAAGGATAATAATGTTTACCCTCGTTAACCCCAGTTCTCTCTATATAAAGTGGGGTTTAGAGAGGGGGGGGGGGGGGGTCTTCATCTCACGGGCTTGTTCACGTGATCGGATCGACATTTCTATTGGAATTAAAGATAAGAACATTTACGTTTGGATTTCTCCGAATTCGACATATTTGTCGCCCCTTAGATGGATTGACACCCATAGGGTAGTCGTGAAACTTTCGTAAATTGATTCAACTTTGTAAAATCGACTTCATGACTTTTAACTTCTAACTTCAAGACCGCTTACTTTTTACTTAATATTTTTCAAGTCAGAAGTGACTACGTAAGGATCTGGTAGTGGGAAATTAGAAGGGATGAAGTGAGAAGTCCCGTCAGTGCTTCCATATTATGAACACTAAAAAACAAATTGCGAGATTTGAACCGAGATGGTTCCGAACCTGTGAAACAATAACCATACAGAATGAACTCATCGAAAAACGCCACCTCAAAGTAGAAATACGTTTGGACAAAGGCTGGACTAGAAGTCGTATTATACCATAACCTAACATTGCATATATCGAGGCTTTAGTGTGCAACTATTCTAAGTGACATTTTTGGTGAAAAGAAGAAGAACAACAAAAACACTTCTGTTGTAGTTTGATGGAATTTTACTTTTTACAATATGTGTATAGATTTCCCCACGGTGCCCTAACACATTGCTGAGAAAAAGACATATTTGTCCAACTACATGTAGTTTATCTGCATTATATGCTTTTAGTCAGTAAAAAACTTGTGCATCTGTTTGTTTAACCCTTCAAGTCCAACATAACTATTTTCTATAAATAACCTGGGTTTCCCAAAATCAGTGACATTCACGTGTCTGAAAGAACTTTTGTGCTTATTAACGTTGGTTCTATTGATAAACCACTGACCCCAAAAGGGGTTTGAGTTATGTTATGGAGATCACAATTACAGTTGCACCTAGAGTCACTGCTGTTGCTCACAACATGCTGTCTACGGCCACCGCCCATAGGGGCTTGAAGAAATATATGGGCTGCATGATGCTTCCACGCAGAGCTGAATCCGGCCCGCACACTAGTACTGGTAAACCGCCTAGAGGATCTAAGCCTGTCGAGGAACCGCGGTGCGAGGCGGGACCGTCCATGCTAATAAACCCTATTGGTTTCATTGGGCGACAGGGCTTGAGATGTCTTTTCATCCCAATGCCGGGTAAAAGTCCCGCAAAATTGGAAGCAACGTCTCCAAAATGCACATTTTACACACCTTCTCATCCTCGTCTACTCCTGTACCGTGTGGAATCATTATATGGGCCTCGTCAAGCGATTTTGGTACTTATCGACTATGCGAGCAGCGAAGGTTAGGGCGAGCCTGCGCATCCGCGCAGTCTCGCCAGAACCTTCGCTGCTCGCTCATACAAGCAGTGAATCAAGAGGAACCTTCAGACAGAAAGCCATATCCCTGACCCCTCTGAATGGCTGGGCATGCGCAGTTAAAATATGTCATGACGGAATGCTCGAAGACACAAATTCGCTTGGCGGGGCTCATATCTCAAAGGGGTTGAAGTTATAGCACTCGCAAGATGTTATTGCAATTAATACAATTAAATACAATTAAAGCGAGAGTTTTTTTTTTTTTATCTCAAGACACGATTCATCTCCTTGAATGTCCTTGAGTATAATTATACACAGTTCTCAAGGGATGTGGAGCCATGACACCCAAACTTGTTATTTTTGCCCATGACATGCCATTTTAACCTAACTTATTAATTGACTACCCTGTATTGTTCGGAGGTCATCCGTATTAACACTGAGGTCAAAAATCAATAATCATGTTTTTATTGGTGTCAATTAATAAAATTGTCATTAATGAAGTAATTTCGCATAGTCCCAGTTACAGGTCCTCGATCAGCTGTATTGGCCTCGGTCTTCGGCCTCGGGCCAATACAACAGACCTCGGACAATACGAAATTACTTGATTAATAACTTTATAGTACCACTGTACCAAATACAATCAATATATCTCAAATAGTGCATATGTGATGGTAGTCACAAGATTATATTGACACGGAGATATCTAAAATACAAAGGCAACCAGAGTTGTGGTTCTTGCACATAACATGCCTACTGATCGTTGTGAATTATGGTACTAAAATCTTGATAATTATCTCAAAAAGAATTAGAGCTGTCGAAATTATACAAGGGCGAGCCAATAAATAAACAACCTGACTTATTTCTGAGTGAGATCGATCTCTTCTTTTTTTCGATGTAATTGCCCTTTAGAATGATGCACTTGAACCAACGCTGTTCCAGTGCCATCAGATCAGCCCAGAACACTAGACGCCAGGGTCCTTGTCTCCGACCATCTCCTCAACTGCCGCTACGACTTCTTCGTTGGACCACGCATATCTCTTTTCAAGTTTGGGAATATCAAATAGTCACTAGGAGCTAAGTCCGGAGAATAATGGATGTGGTATTATCTCGTACTCATTCCGCTCAACAGCATCCATTGCAATTTTGCAAGTGGGGACTCTTGCATTTTCCTGTTGGAGCAGAATCCCTTTGGAGAGTTTACCTCCGCTTTTTTCACGGGTCGCTGTTCTCATTTGGTCGAATAAATGTGCATAACATGCACCTGTTATTGTATTTTTCTTTGCTAGAACCTCCAATATAATAACGCCTTGTGTGTCCCTTAATACAGTTGCCATCACATTGTCAGCCAGAGGGTTGCGTTTCGAACTTCTTTTGCCTCGGAGACCATGGCCCCACTCACTGGTGACTTTGAGTTATATTCGCTGGACCATAATAATGGATCCATGTCTCATCTACAGTGACCAGACGTGAACGAAAAGCATCTTACTTTGACCTAAACCGGTTTAACAATGCGCTGCATTCTGATGCTCTGGTTGTCATTTGCTTGCCGCTAAGGGATTTTGGAACCCAACGAACGTTTAGCTTGCGCATACCCAAACGATCATGTAAAATTTTGCAACACTACCATATGAAATGTGTAATGCATTCGTTATTTCCTCCATTAATTCGCCTATCAGAGTACACCAGATCCACTACTTTGTTACACATTTCTTCATCAGTGGCATCTGATGGGCGTTCAGACCTGATTTCGTCTTCTAAAGACGTTCTGCTGCGTTTTTTCTCCAAACCAGAATTTAACTTGTGCTTACGATGGTGCAGGAGATCCATAAACATTGGTCAAATATCAATGTATTCCCTGACATGTTTTCCCCTGCAACTTCAAGTAATGAATTACAGAACGGTACTCAACTTTTGACGAAAAGCTTGCTTTTGCATCGCTAGCCACGTTTGACGTTCAATATCTAATGAGTGTATGACAGGATAAAGATGCAACTTTGCTACTATGCCTTAAACATGTTATGAAACAAGGCATGAAAATCTTGGTTATTTCGGTCGATTGGACATTGGATAGGCTGGTTTCTTATTGACTTGCCTTCTTAGATAGATAAAGGACAGAGTAGCATCCACTCCGGAACTTGTTACTCAAAAGTACCAGCGAAATCAATATTTATCGCAAACATGGCACATAGTAAGGTAGGTAATCAAAGTACTGAAAGTACTGAGAGGCGGGCGAGTAATGTCATCTATTTACAACGCTCTTTAGCTAAAACTTGAAAAAAAAATGACTACATTCACACGTAATTGCTCTTGAATTTATATTGAGTGCATTTATCTTCAAACCGGCTATTTCAATAAAAGACCACAGACAAGATGCAGGTCTCCAGGACGTTGACTCTTTTCCAGATGGAAGAAAGTGATAGGGTTTATAAGCATGGACGGTCCGACTAGCACCGCTTTACCTGAACAGGTTTAGGTACTCTATGCTGTTTACAAGTACTCGAATGCGGCCGGATTTTAGCTTTGCGCCTTCGCCCGCCTAAGAAGCTGTTACATGTTTCTGCCATTTAAAGCAAAATGGACATGTGTCGGAGAGATATCTAGCTCTTGCCTGCTATCATGAGTCTGATAACAACTCACTGGAAATCGCTAAACAAACTGAAATACTGACAGCTGGTACCAAGACTTGCCTTCGTAGATACATAAAGGGAATCCATGCTTGTTAATAAAATCTTACAATCAAACTTCATATTTTATGCAAGAGAAGTAAAATGACAGGGCATTTCCTCCCTAAATTCGAAATGATCATCAATCATTATGGTACTCTCAGTCATTTAATGGTATAATTGTAAATTTGATGTGAGAACAAAAACTAATTATTAAGTTTCTACTGTACAAATAAGTACATGAGCCAGCGCATGACAGAATCTACAAGAAGTCTTGAGGGACCAGCGAAGACTCAGATCAGCCTGCGCTTTCGCGCTGTCTGATCAGAGTCTTCGCTGATCACATGTATCTACGGTAGGCTAATATCTATGCAAAGAGACATAAGCATTAGGTTTTGTCATAGTGGATGGTTGCGCAGGTTGATGTGAGTCTGTGCTGGTCACACCGGTCTTATTGTAGGTTTTGTTATGCGCCGGCTCCCATCCTAATTATCAATTCACTTTCTACTTTATGCAACACTTTTTTGGCTTCAAACTGCTTCAAAACTGGCTTTGTCCAAAAGATAGACTAGTTTCGCGCTGACAATTTTGGCCGTTGATGTTGAATGTCAGCGCGTAACTTTTCACAAACACGCCTATACAAATACATTGCCACCTTTATCGCCGAAAAAAATTATGAAATTTTATGATGAAAAAATGTCCTTTTTTGGCTCACCGTCACGTAGTGACGAGGTGAGCTTTTGGGATCACTTTTTGTCCGTCGTCCGTCGTGCGTGCGTGCGTCCGTCCGTGCGTCCGTGCGTGCGTAAACAATTTCTTTAAACAACATCTCCTCCTAAACCACTGATCGGATTTTGACCAAACTTCACAGGAATGATCCTTAGGTGGTCTCCGTTCAAAGTTGTTCAAATGGTTCCGGTCCGTTGCACATCTAGGTCACAGGAGTCGAAAATAGATTTTTTTCACCAAAAATTTAAAAAAAATCTTCTTCTCTGAAACCACAAGGCCCAGGTCTTTGATATTTGGTATGAAGCTTCATCTAGTGGACCTCTACCAAGATTGTTCAAATTAAAGTGCTGGGGCCAAAAATGCCGCCGCCCCGGGGTCCTTTGGTTTTACATAGGCTTATATAGGGAAAATCTTTAAAAATCTTCTTCTCTGAAACCACAAGGCCCAGGACTTTGATATTTGGTATGAAGCTTCATCTAGTGGACCCCTACCAAGATTGTTCGAATTATAGTGCTGGGTCAAAAAATGCCCCCGCCACAGGGCCCTTTGGTTTTACATTGGCTTATATAGAAAAATCTTTAAAAATCTTCTTCTCTGAAACCACAATGCCCAGGTCTTTGCTATTTGGTATGAAGCTTCATCTAGTGGACCCCTACCAAGATTGTTCAAATTATAGGGCTCGGGCAAAAAATGCCCCCGTCCCGGGGCCCTTTGGTTTTACATAGGCTTATATAGGGAAAATCTTTAAAAATCTTCTTCTCTGAAACCGCAAGGCCCAGGACTTTGATATTTAGAATGAAGCTTCATCTAATGGACCTCTACCAAGATTGTCAAATTATAGCCCTTGGGCCAAAAATGCCCCCGCTCCGGGGCCCTTTGGTTTAACATAGACTTATATAAGGAAAATCTTTAAAAATCTTCTTCTCTGAAACCACAAGGCCTAGGTCTTTTATATTTGGTATGAAGCTTCATCTAGTGGACCCCTAACAAGATTATGCAAATTATAGTGCTGAGGCCAAAAATGTCCCCGCCCCGGGGCCCTTTGGTTTTACATAGGCTTATATAGTGAAAATCTTTAAAAATCTTCTACTCTGAAACCACAAGGCCCAGGACTTTGATATTTGGTATGAAGCTTCATCTAGTGGACCCCTACCAAGATTGTTCAAATTATAGTGCTGGGGCAAACAATGCCCCCGCCCCCGGGCCCTTTGGTTTTACATAGGCTTAGATAGGGAAAATCTTTAAAAATCATCTTCTCTGAAACCGCAAGGCCTAGGTCTTTTATATTTGGTATGAAGCTTCTTCTAAAGGACCCCTACCAAGATGATTCGCCCGGGGGCCCTTTGGTTTTACATAGGCTTATATAGGGATAATCTTTAAAAATCTTCTTCTCTGAAACCACAAGGCCCAGAACTTTGATATTTGGTATGAAGCTTCATCTAATGGACCTCTACCAAGATTATTCAAATTATAGTCCTGGGGCCGGAAATGCCCCCGCTCTGGGGCCCTATGATTTTACATAGACTAATATAGGGAAAAGCTTAAAAATCTTCTTCTCTGAAACCACAAGGCCTGGGTCTTTGATATTTGGTATGAAGCTGCATCTAGTGGACCTCTATCAAGATTATTCAAATTATAGCCCTGATACCAAAAATGTCCCCGCTCCGGGGTCCTTGGTTTTACATAGACTTATATAGGGAAATCTTTAAAAGGCCAAGGCCTTTGATATTTAGTAAGGAGCTTTATCTAGTGGACCTCTGCCAAGATTGTGCAAATTATAGACCTGGGGCCACAAATGCCCCCACCCCGGGGCCCTTTGGTTTTACATAGATTTATATAGCCCCGGGGCCATTTGGTTTTGCATAAGCTTATGTAGGGAATATCTTTAAAAAAATCTTCTTCTCTGAAACGGCAAAGCCCAGGTCTTTGATATTTGATGTGTAGCTTCATCTAGTGGACCTTTGCCAAGATTGTTCAAATTATAGCCTTTGTTGATGTTTGGTATGAAGCTTCACCTTTAAGACCTCTCTCAACAGTATGCACATTAAAGCCCTGGGGCCAATAATGGCCCTCTCTGGGGCCCACTTGTTACACTATGGATCAGGTGAGCGATCCAGGGCCATCATGGCCCTCTTGTGTTTTATATTAGGATCACTTTTTGTCTGTCATCCGTGCGTAAACAATTTCTTCAAACGACATCTCCTCCTAAACCACTGATCGGATTTTGACGAAACTTCACAGGAATGATCCTTAGGTGGTCTCCTTTCAAAGTTGTTCAAATGGTTCCGGTCCATTGCACATATAGGTCACAGCAGCAAAAAATAGATTTTTTTTCATCGAAAACTTAAAAAATCTTCTTCTCTGAAACCGCAAGGCCAAGGTCTTTGATATTTGGTATGAAGCTTCATCTAGTGGACCCCTACCAAGATTGTTCAAATTATATTGCTGGGGCCAAAAATGCCCCCGCCCGGGGCCCTTTGGTTTTACATGGGCTTATATAGGGAAAATCTTCAAAAATCTTCTTCTCTGAAACCGCAAAGCCCAGGTCTTTGATATTTGGTATGAAGCTTCATCTAGTGGACCCCTACCAAGATTGTTCAAATTATAGTGCTAGGGCCAAAAATGCCCCCGGCCCGGGGCCCTTTGGTTTTACATGGGCTTATATAGGGAAAATCTTTAAAAATCTTTTTCTCTGAAACCGCAAGGCCAAGGTCTTTGCTATTTGGTATGAAGCTTCATCTAGTGGACCCCTACCAAGATTGTTCAAATTATAGTGCTGGGGCCAAAAAAGCCCCCGGCCCGGGGCCCTTTGGTTTTACATGGGCTTAAATAGGGAAAATCTTTAAAAATCTTCTTCTCTGAAACCGCAAGGCCCAGGTCTTTGCTATTTGGTATGAAGCTTCATCTAGTGGACCCCTACCAAGATTGTTCAAATTATAGTGCTGGGGCCAAAAATGTCCCCGCCCCGAGGCCCTTTGTTTTCACAAAGGCTTGTGTAGGGAAAACCTTTAAAAATCTTCTTCTCCGAAACTGCAAGGCCCAGGTATTTGATATTTGGTATGATGCTTCATCTAATGGACCTCTACCAAGATTGTTCAAATTATAGCCCTGGGGCCAAAAATGCCCCCGCTCCGGGGCCCTTTGGTTTTACATAGACTTACATGTATATAAGGAAAATCTTGAAAAATCTTCTTCTCTGAAACCACAAGGCCTAGGTCTTTAATATTTGGTATGAAGCTTCAGCTAGTGGACCTCTACCAAGATTGTTCAAATTATAGTCCTGAGACTAAAAATGCCCCGCCTCGGGGGCCCTATGGCTTTACATAGACTTACATAGGAAAAATCTTTATAAATCTTCTTCTGTGAAACCACAAGGCCTAGGTCTTTGATATTTGGCGTGAAATTTTCATCTAGTGGACCTCCTTCAAGATTGTTCAAATTATAGACCTGAGGCCAAGAATGCCCCCGCGCAGAGACCCTTTGGTTTTACATAGACTTACATAGGGAAATCTTTAAAATATCTTCTTCTCTGAAACAGCAAGGCCCATGTCTTTGATATTTAGTATGGCGCTTCATCTAGTGGACCTCTACCAAGATTGTTCAAATTATAGTCCTCGGGCCACAAATGCCACCGCCCCGGGGCCCTTTGGTTTTACATAATCTTATATAGAGATAATCTTTGCAAATCTTCTCTGAAACAGCAAGGCCCAGGTCTTTGATATTTGGTGTGAAGCTTCATCTAGTGGACCTCTATCAAGATTGTTTAAATTATAGCCCTGAGGCCAAAAATGCCTCCGCCCCGGGGCCATTTGGTTTTACATAGGCTTATGTAGGGAATATCTTTAAAACATATTCTTCTCTGAAACCGCAAGGCCCAGGACTTTGATATTTGGTGTGTAGCTTCATCTAGTGGACCTTTGCCATGATTGTTCAAATTATAGCCTTTATTGATATTTGGTATGAAGCTTCACCTTTTTAAACCTCCCTCAACCATATGCACATTATAACCCTGGGATCAATAATGGCCCTCCCGGGGGCCCACTTGTTACTATATGGATCAGGTGAGCGATCCAGGGCCTTCATGGCCCTCTTGTTTCTTATTTCTCCTCAAAATATAGATTGTTGGCACTCGCTAGAATCGCCCCATGGAGGCGGTTCTAACGAGAAGCCACAATCTATCTTTTAGAGCAGAAATAAGAAATAATAAGGTTTACCCCTGTAAACCCCGGTTTTATTGTATAAAAGTGGGGTTCAAGGGGGTCAGACTTATATAGGCGTGTTTTCCTGATGACTAGTCCACATGGTGATTTTTGTTTTCAAATAATTTCAATAAAACTGCTGACAATGTTTACAATACACATTTTAAAGTCAAATACTCTTTCAGAACTGTTATTGTAGTAAAGAATTTCGTTTTTTTTCCTTCTCCTGTAAAAGTATGAAAAGTGCAGATAGAATAGTTTTGCACTAAAGCCTCGATACATGTATGTGTGCAGACTTTAAGAATCGCATGCTAGTCAGACGGATCACATGTTATTGCTTTTTTTTCGCATGCTGATGATGATGATGATGATGATGATGGTAGTTCACTCAAATCTTTAAATTTTACTTGTTGGAGGTGAAATTGACGATTTATGTTTTCATTGTATTTAATTGTTTTGCAGGTGAAAATCAGGCAGCCGACCATTGTAAGTCATTGTTTTATTCTATGAATTTAGTTAACCTAGAAAAACTTGAACTGGGTGGAAATAAAATAGCTCTTCCCATATATCAACATAAACTGAAAAAAAAAAATGGATCCGCATCACGTGTACAAAGTAGAAGTAAAACAAAGATCAGGAATTGATACAATTAACTTACTCCACCCATAAAAGACACCAACGGGAAAGAAATACAAACATTAAGCGACCAGACCATAATGGAAACCTAAACAAAGGAAGGCCATAAGGACAGTTACTTTCCCACAAAATGGCCATATGGCCATCCAAAATTAAAAGACACAAGTGATACACACAGTAAGTAACAAACAACAACATAAATAAATCGCCACAGAAGAGCCGCCTTGGAACGGTCAGTGGAAGATTTCCACTGGGGGGCTAACATCGATTTTACGTGGCCACAATCCTCGCCCTTACTTCTGTCGCGATTTAGACAAATAATTTGTTCAGTCCGCATGAAGGCCTCCTAACTCATCAGTGCAAAATCTCCGTGAACACAAAAATCAAAGAACCACAGAGGTGAGACAACGGTGAGGACTCGACAGCAAGAAACCACTGAAATGCTGGAGCAAAAGAAAACCAACAGTTAGACTCCGATGAGCCCGACCAGAGACAGAGCATCAGGCACCAACCAGCATTATCTCTCTAATTCTCAATAAGCCTTTACGTTGGAGCCGTCATAGAATCTGAGGCCTGACCCACCGGCGTGCAAATAAAGAGGGAAGCAAAGTTGCCAACCGTGATTGGGTTAACTACCATGCATGCAGTCTGTCGTATAATATCCATGTTGTACCCAATCTTTTTATATCGAAGAATGATTTTACGAAATTGGGTGCTGAAGTCATTGCGGTTATATATTTTTCTGAATTTATATACTAAGTCACCATAAAATTCGGGTTCCGATAGACCTTGTTGCAGAAGAGATTTAAGTCCAATATTGAATTTTGAAATTAAATCAGAATGGCGTCTATAAAATCTTGAAAAGGCTTTGCGTAGTTTATGGTACCGATAACCCTGACAAGTCCGGTAAATAAAGACCCCCTAACCCCACTTTATATTTAGAAAACTGGGATTTACGGGGTAAAATATTATATTCTTTATTTCTGCTCCAAGACATAGCTTGTGGGTGCTCGATAAAACTGCCTCAATGAGGCGCAGAACCTATGTTTGGAGTAAAAATAAGAAATAAATCACAATTTTTCTTCTTAAAAATGCCTTTTTTGAGGTTTGAAAAATGTACAAAATTACACGGATATATTATCGTTATGGGATTTGCGGCAATATAAGACTAACACCACCTTGGTGAACAACACATACTAGTTAGAGTCTTGAAATTTTACACATGTAAACAGGATGCATTAATTGTTCAAGCAGTGAACATTACAATTGTGCTGATCAGACGGCACTAATACGCAGGTTGATCTCTCTTTTTTGCGTTTGGAAATGGCCAGAAAAAATAATAAAAATGTTTTATCATGACGTAGTGCCTTTTTCCTGTATTATTCTTATTATAATCATTATATTTTACTTATCTATTCATTTAATTATTTAGATTACGGATCCTCACCTACACAAATACACTGTAAAAATGAAAACTTAAGAAGAAAAATGGTGACATTTTTCTTATTCCTGTTCAACATTTAGATTGTGGGTACACGTTAGAGGGCATTACGACAACACACCCGTGCGACATAGTGCATTTTACATCTCCAAAATCGCTACTTTTCTGATGAAAATCCGTGATTGTTTCCTTATTAATAATGCAAACATAGGTTGTGGGTGCTCTTTAGAACCGCCTCTTTGAGGTAGTTCTAACGAGTACTCACAACCTATTTTTTGAAGCAGAAATAACGAAATAATGTATAACCCCTTACTCTGTATAAGGTGGTTTTTAGGGCGGTGTTCATTTCAAGGCCACAATCTATATATTTTAGAGCAGAAATAAGAAGATAAGAATCCAACATGGCTGTTTATGTAAGATAGGGTTATCTCACCCAAGGGGTCTGAATTTCAACCAGGGACGAGGCATTGCAAAATTCCTTTTTGCAATTCAGACTCCGAGGGTGCGATTTCCTTATCCTATATAAACAGACTCATGATGTATTATTCTTCTCCCCTTATTTAGGCCAAAAGCGTATCCACGGAGAAAGCAACTGAAGGGAAAAAGCAACTTTTTATCCATAATAGAAGCAGTAAGGAATCGATACAATTAACCCACATCACCCATCAGAGACACCAAAGGGAAAGAAACACAAACATGAACCAACAGACCCTAATGGAAACATCAATAGCGGAAAGCCGAAAGGACAGTTACTTTCCCACAAAATGGCCAATAGGCTATCCAAAATAAAATAATATAAGCGACACAAACATCCAAAGACAAACCATAACAAAAATAAACCGCGACAGAAGCATTGTATTTTTCGGCATCAACATCGATACAGCGAAAGAGACCGCCTATGATTAGTAAATTCTCTTACCGAAAAAATCATCGCCGTACCACTTGCACAACTGTGAATGGTTTATTTACATTTAAAATAACCTTGAAGGTCGCACACTCAGAGCTTATAGTCTTTCCAAACGTAGTGAGACGTGACTGCACTTTTAATTTTGGGTAAGTCTGTGTTTTTGGTAAGTCGCCTTCAGTGATTTTACATTGGGCGATATAGTTTTACTGAATTTCGTTCTGCATCATATTAACCACTTAGCCACGACTGCTACATAATGGCATTATAAAAAATATATATTTATAATTTTAAATCCTGTGAAAAAAAAAGACATCCGAAACCCGCTTCCCCTAAAACATGGAATAGTCTTGTCACGCTTGAACGTTGAACTCTCAAATGCCGTTGATAAACTATACGTCATAAACACATAGGAAAATCCAAAGTGTAAACAAATAAGTAAACAGACAAATAAGTAATGAATTGAAAATGCATTGTCTTGAAGGCGACTCACCTCAAACATAGACCAGTCCAAAATTAAAAGTGCAGTCACGTCTCACTGCGTTTTGAAAGACTATAAGCTCTGAGTGTGCGACCTTCAAGGTTATTTTTTAATGTAACGAAACCATTCACAGTTGTGCAAGTGGTACGGCGACGATTTTTTTGGTAAGAGTATTTACTTATCATAGGCGGTCTCTTTCGCTGTATCCATTTTGAAGCCGAAGAATGCATGAATAAAAATGTTATTATTTTTCCTTTCAGTTGCTTTCTCTATAGTACTCGCTTTTGGCCTAAATAATGAGAGAAAAATAATCCATCATGTATCTGTTTATGGATTAGGAAATCTCAACCTCGAGGCCTGAATTGCAACCAGGGATTCGGCAAAGCCTCGTCCCTGGTTGAAATTCAAACCGTTCAGTTTATTGAATTATAACTAACATATACTTCAAATCAAAAACAAGAGCACCGCATGCGGGTGCCAACGCTCGGCTGCAAAAATTCTAAGTCGAAAAAGGGGCACAACTGTGCCAAAATATTTTGAGTGTTGCCTCACCTATTGGTATGAGTTCCCCTTTTCATAATGAACAACTAGTCCGAGTTTCAAGTAAATATGCTTAGTAATGACAGAGATATTACAAAATGTCCAAGTTTTTTTTTGCAAAAATTCTAAGTCGAAAAAGGGGCATAACTTTGCCAAACATATGTTTAGGGTTACCTCACCTATTGGTACGAGTTCCCCTTTTCATAATGAACAACTAGTGCGAGTTCCAAGTAAATATGTTTAGTAATGACAGAGATATTATAAAATGTCGAAGTTTTTTTTTTTCAAAATTCTAAGTCGAAAGAGGGGCATAACTTTGCCAAAAATATGTTGACGGATACCTCACCTATTGGTATGAGTTCCCCATTTCATATTGAACAACCAGTCCGAGTTTCAAGTAAATATGTTCAGTAATGACAAAGATTTTACAAAATGTCCAAGTGTTTGCACGACGACGCATACGCAGACGACGACGACACCAGAGCTATGACAATACCTCGTTGTTTTCTTCGAAAACAGCCGAGCTAACAAGCAGTTTAAACTATTTTACTGCGGCGGAATACTGTAAACGCGCAGGTTTTCATTTTCAAACTGTCAGAATAATAGTCACTCACGATATTTTCTCCGTTTTTTGGATTAATTTTTGGACTATAGTGACTGAAATTGGTCTTTCACTGTAGCTGGTGTTGTGCCGTGTGGCGGCCGTAAAACGTTTCCCCGTACATAGTGCAGATTATATCTTCTGGTCCTTTGGGATCATTGAGTTCATTTGGTATCATTTTGAAAATGGAGTTCTGCTTAAGCCGGTGCTGGAGGGCGTGGCCTGTGTTGCACATTTCAAAACTGGTCATGAACAGACTCAATAAAACCGAGTCTGCTATTTTCGTTTACTTGGTATATGCCTTGCTTCCAAAGGATCTAACTTCAGAACTTATTTATTTTCACTGTAGCTAGTGTTGTGCCGTGTGGCGGCCGTAAAACGTCTCCCCGTACATCCGCATAGTGAAGATTATATTTTCTGGTCCCTTGGGATCATTGAGTTCATTTGGTATCATTTTCTGGTCATTAAGAGACTCAATAAAACCGAGTCTGCTATTTTCGTTTACTTGGTGTATTCCTTGCTTCCAAAGGATCTAATTCAGAACTTATTTATGTTGCAATTAATCGTGGTACTGCAAGTGAACCTGTCTTCAACTGTATTTTTGGTTGAATTGTTCACGGTGCGGCGCGGGCGAACCTCCCTGGGATATGGCTGAACAGTTTGACATCGGAACGGATTCAGATCGCTGGAGCTTGATATTGATGGAAGCAAGTTTTCTAGCACTTGTACCGGTCTTTGACAGTATGTTTGAAATAGCCACACAGAGAACACTGTGCCAATATGCACAGGAGTTCATAGAAGAAAGCTGTCACGTGGTCATTTAAGAAATAAATTTCTTCTATAAGCGGAGGATCTATCTTGTATAAGTAAAAAGTAGGAGAAATATTAGGTTTACCCCAGGCCTGTACACTCTAGTTTTACTGAACAAATTACTTGTCTACATCGCGCCGGAATAAGGGCGAAGATTGTGGCCACTTGAAACGATTTAGCTCCCCCCCCCCACACACACACACACACGTGTGTAATTCGTTTCACTGTCCGATTCAAGGCAGTATTTTTGTCTTTGACTGTGTGTATCGCTTAAATTATTTTGTTATTGATAGCAAATTGGCCATTTTGTGGGAAAGTAATTGTCCTTTTGTCTTCCCGCCATTGATGTTTCCATTAGGGTCTCGATGTTTCATGTTTGTGCTTCTTTCCCTTTTGAGTCTCTGACCGGAGCTGTGGGTTAATTGTATCGATTCCTGATAATTGCTTTCTCTTCTATTTTTCTGTATAAAAGTGGGGCTCAAGGGGGGTAAAATTATATAGGCATATTTGCGTGATGCATATTTATTTATCCATTTTATTTTTATTATCATTACTATTTGTTTATTTATTTATTTCTTCGTTTATCTATTTATGTTTCGTCAATTCATTTATCGAGATATTCTTGGGTTTAAGATCTACATGATGGAATAAATGCGTTTGACCCTTTCATTTCACCCATTTTAGATCACCTGAGCGCTCAGTGTGCTATTCTGATAGGGTTGTCATCCGGCGTCTGTCAACATTTGACATCTCCTAAACCACTGGGCCAATTTGAACTAAACTTCACCACAATGATTCTTAAAGGTACTTACTGAAAGGTGTTCAACGACTTGAAATCCAAGCAGAACTCTGGTTGCCATGGCAAAAAATAGGGGAAAATTAGCCAAAAAAACTTAAAAAAAAATCGTCTTGTCTGAAACCAGAAGGCCCATGTCTTTGATACTAGGTAAAAAGCTTCTTCTAGGGGACCTCTACCGGGATTGTTCAAAATATAGCTCTGTGGCCACGAATGGCCGCGCCCAGAGATCCTCCGGTTTTACATAGACTTACATAGGGAAAATTCTTTAAAAGTCTTGGTATGAAGCTTCATCTAATGCACCTCTACCAAGATTGTTCAAATTAAAGCCCTAGATACAAAAATGGCCCCGCCCGGGGATCCACCGGTTTTACATGGGCTTGTATAAGGAAATCATTTAAAAACATTCTCTGAAACCGTAAGGCCCAGGTCTTTGATATTTGGTATGAAGCTTCATCTATTGGACCTCTACCAAGATGGTTCAAATTATAGCCCTGGGCCAAATTTGTCACCGCCCTGGGGCCTACCTGTGTTACATGGGTTTGTATAGGGAAATGTTTGAAATTTGGTAAAAAGCTTCATCTAGGGGACCTCTGCCAATTCCGCTAGGGGACCTCTACCAAGATTGTTCAAATGATAGCACTGGGGCGAAACAATGGCTACTCCCAGAGATCCACAGGTTTTACATAGACATATATAGTGAAACGCTTTAAACAGGTTCTTGTCAGATACGAGAAGGCCCAGGTGTCTGATATTCGGTATTAAACATCATCTTGTGGTCATCTACCAATATTGTTCAAATCATACCCCAGTGGCCAAAAAATGGTTCCCTGCCCCGGGGCCCACCGGTTTAACATGAAATTGTATAGGGAAATCCTTTAAAAATATTCGAAACCACAGGGCCAAGGCTTTTGCTTTGTGGTATGAAGCTTCATCTGGGGGACCTCTACCAAGATTGTTAGAATTATAGCCCTTGGGCGAAAAAATTGCCGCGCCCGAGGCCCACCTGTTTTACATAAACTTATATAGGGAAAACCTTTAAAAGGCCTCATCTCTGAAACCGTAAGGCCCATGTCTCCGATATTTGGTATGAAGCTTCACCTGGTAGACCTCTACCAAGAATATTCAAATTATAGCCCTGGGGCCAAAAATGGCCCGGCCCTTGGGCATCCGGCTTTACCTGGGCGTGTATAGGGAAATCCTTTAAGAATCTTCGTCTCTGAAACTGTAGGGCCCAGGTCTTTGGTATTTGGTATAAAGCTTCATCTAGGGGACCTCTACCAAGATGGTTCAAATTATAATACCGGGGCCAAATATGGCCGCGCACAGAGACCCATCGGTTTTACATAGACTTATATAGGAAAAAACAAACTTTAAAAATCTTCTTCTCTGAAACCGCTGGGCCCAGGTCTTTGATATTTGGTATGAATCTTTATCTAGTGGACTTCTACCAAGTTCGTTCAAATTATAGCCATGGGTCCAGAAATAGCCCCGCCCCAGGGCCCACCTTTTTACATGGGCTTGTATTGGGAATTCCTTTAAAAATCTTCTTCTCTTAAACCGTAGGGTCAAGGTCTTTGATATTTGGTATAAAGCTTCATCTAGTGGACCTCTACCAAGATTGTTCAAATTATAGTCCTGGGGCCAAAAACGGCCCCGACCTGTGGCCCACCGTTTTTACCTTGGCTTGTATAGGGAAATCCTTTAAAAAAATTATTCTCTGAAACCAAAGGGCCCACGTCTTTGATATTTGGTATGCAGCTTCATCTAGTGGACCTCTACCGAGATTATTCATATTATAGCCCTAGGGCCAAAAGTGGACCCGCCCCGTTGTCCACTGGTTTTACATAGACTTATATAAAGAAACCCTTTAAAAATCTACTCCTCTGAAAGCGCTAGACCGATGTCTTTGATGTTTGGTATGAAGTCTCATCTAGGGACCCTTTACCAAGGTTGTTCAAATTATAGCCCTTGGGCAAAAAATAACCACGCTCAGAGACTCACTCTGTTTACATAGACTTTTGTTGTGAAACCCTTTAAAAAGGTTCTTGTCTGAAACCAGAATGCCCAGGTGTTTGATATTTGGTATGAAGCATGATTTTGTGGGCGTCTGTTGTTCAAATCATAGCCAAGTGTCCAAAGATGGCCTCTGTCCCCGTGGCCACCGGTTATAATGGGCTTGTATAGGGAAATCCTTTTTTAAAAATTTCCCCTCTGAAACCACAGGGCCCAGGTCTTTGATATTTGGTATGAAGCATCATCTAGGAATGTTCAAATTATAGCCTTTGGGCGAAAACTTGCCGCGCCAGAGGCCCACTGGTTTTACATAGACTTATTTAGAGAAAACCTTTGAAAACCTCTTCCCTTTAACCGTGTGGCCCAGGCCCTTGATATTTGGTATGAAGCTTCATCTAGTGCATCTGTGCCACGATTGTTCAAATGATAGCCCTAAGGCAAACACGGCCCCGCCCTGAAGCCCAGAGGTTTTACATGAGCTTCTGTAGGCAAATCCTTTAAAAATCTTCTTCTCTGACACCGCAGGGCCTTTGATATTTTGGATAAACCTTTATTAAGGGGACCTCTACCAAGATTATTCACATTATAGCCCTGGGGCCAAAAATGGCAGCGCCAAGAGACCCACCGGTTTTACATAGATTTACATAGGGAATGTCCTTTAAAAATACTCTTCTTTGAAACCGCTTGGCCCAGGTCTTTGATATTTGGTATGAAGCTTTATCTAGTGGAGCTCTTCCAAGTTTGTTCAAATTATAGCCCCGAGGCCAAAAATAGCCCCGCCCTGAGGCCCATCGGTTTTGCATTGGCACGTATAGTAAAATCTTTTGAAAGTTTTCTGAACTGAAACCGTAGGGCCCAAGACTTTGATATTTGGTATGAAGCTTCACATCTAGTGGACCTCTACTGAGAGTGTTCAAATTATAGCCCTGTGACCAAAAATGGCCCCGCCCCTTGGTCCATTGGTTTTGCATAGACTTATATAAGGAAACGCTTATCAAATCTTCTTCTCCAAAACCGCAAAGCCCATGTCTTTGATTTTTGGTATGAATCTTCATCTAGGGGACTTCTGCCAAGATTGTTCAAATCTTAGCCCTGGGGCCAAAAATGGCCCCGCCCTGGGGCCCCCATGCTTAACACGGACTTGAGTAGGGAAAACATTTAAAAATCTTCTTGTCTTAAATTAGAAGGCCCAAGTCTTTGACATTTGGTGTGTAGCTTCACCTAATGGACCATTACGAAAGTTGTTCAAATTATAGCCCTCGGGCCAATTTAAATTGGCTCGCCTTAGAGATCACTAAATTGGCCCTGCCTTATGGATCAACTTTTTTCATAGATCCTTATAGGGAAGTACACTTTCCTGAGTTATGACCTTTTGAAAATATTTGGATGAAATATTAACAGCAAAACATCCCAAAAACTATTAAAGCTAGAGCCTGGGAAGTTGATGAATGGATCGCTAGTAAACATCTTCAAAAGCCTGATACTTTGTTTCTGAAAGCCTTTTGTCTCTAATTTTAATGTCACTGCTGTTGCTGTCAGAACAGACATCACGAACACACGCATATGGTAAATGCATGGTTAGTTTCTTTAATAATAAAATATTATCGGTGAGCCTTAGACAATTTTATAGGGGCGAGATTTAGCGAGTCCCTATGAAATTGTTGCGGAGAACCGATTATATTTTATTATTAAAGACACTAATCATGTATTTGGTTTATCACGAACCCACGCATATCTAATTTTGACCCGGTTAGAACGCTCATTATTTAGTATTAGGTCCCTCACCACTGTGGTAGACATTACGAAAACACGCCGCCGAAAAAAAGAAAATTTTAAGATGATTTTTTTTTTATAATTTTCTTAAATCTGCTCAAATTATAGATTGTGGGTACTCGTTAGAACCGCCTCTAATCCAAGAGTAAAACAATACTTGTTGGTATTCTACTTGCCACTCCCTTCGATTTGATATGCCACATATCTATGTTTTGAAAAAAAAAATGATTTTTTTCGATTAGATATGCCACATAACTATGTTTTGAAAAGATTTGATTTTTGCAACACCCGCCCACCCCCGACCCCGCTAAATCCGACTCCTAGGCATAACCTAGGCTTCACAGCCAAAATCCCGTTGAATATGTTTTATATCCTTTTGTTACTAAGTACATGTGCAAAGTTTGGTTTCAAAATCAATAAAATTGAATTTGTAATTTAATTTTATTGATATCTCACCTCTTGATCCCTCCTCAGGGCCCCTGGGGCGGGGCGAAAATAAATATGCTGATGAACACTCCATTCATGTATCCAACCCGCACACCAAATTTAGTTGGATTCCGGATAACAGTTTAGCAGGAAATAGCCGGACGGATATGCGGGCAGGCGGTCGGGCTGAGGGAGGCGATTTCAATATCCCCCCTTTTCTTCGAAAAACGTGGGGATAATGATCTTGAACGGGCAGTAAAAACACTATATATTAAGACAACGCACATTGAAAGTATTATGCTCTAGCTTGTTAGTGATTGCTATATTTTGCTTGGTGAAAACTTCAACTCTGCCAAAGTCTGAAAAATTCATTTATACTGTGTGTGCTTTTTTTCTAGAATTTAATCAGTTATTCTGTCGTATTGTCTGATTTAGTCTTCTGCTTGGATCTGTTTGTTTTCACCGTAAATGTTAACGGACTAGCTTGGGAAATCAAAGCTCCTCATTGTGAGGGAATTTCTGTCAGACCTGTGAAGAGGTGATTCCTTCCGCCTTTCCTAAGTTATGACCCTCGTGAAAACTTGACTGCAGAATATCTAAAAAATATTAAAGCTAGGCCCTGAAAGTTAATCAGTTGCTTGCTAATGATATATAGATGACCTTGTTATATTTTGAGGAATTTCCGACAAACGCTTCATACGATATGACCCTTTGTAAATTTGGGCATTTGAACAGTGCATGCTTTGTGATACATAGCATAACTTTAGAAACAAGTATGCTACGCATCACGTGAACAAGTCCGTGAAATGAAGACCCCCCTACACCAAACTTTATATAGAGAAAATTTGGGTATACAGGGGTTAACATTATTTTCCTTATTTCTGCTCCAAGATATAGGTTGTGGGTACTCTTTTGAACCGCCTCTCTGAGGCGGTTCTAACGAGCGCCCTCAAACTATGTTTTGACCATTTATAACAAAACTATCAAGGATTTTCATCAGAAAATTAGCCATATTGGAAATGTGAAAAATGCACTATGTCGCACGGGTGAGTTATCGTAATGGTTTTGAAATTCAATTTATGGATTCCTCAAGAACAAATACATGTAGCTGACATGTATTTTTTCACGTCTCAGGATTATGCCCCTAACCTGAGTTATGACCCTTTGAAAAAGTTTCGGTGTGATATTGTCAGAAAAATATCTCAAAAATCGATTAAACCTAGAGCCTTGAAAGTTGAAAAGTGGATTGCTAATGATGGGTAAATGATATGTCAAATTATTAACGAAATTCCAAAAAAAAAATCCAAAAAAAAAAAAAACACTTCATGAGTTATGGTGCTCTGTAAATTTGGGCATTTTTAAATAGCATGCTTTGTCTTTAGAGCCATGTATGCTGGGGTTTTGAAATTTCATATACGGATTTCTCATTACAAAATAGTAAACATGTGTTTTTACGCATCAGGATTATGCCCTTTTTCTGAGTTACGGCCCTTTGAAAAAACAAGAGCCCCGCAAGCGGGGCATTATACGCCCGTGGCAATTAATAAGATGGAGCATTTATATACTGACTGTTGTACAAGTTTGGTTTTGGAGAATGGATGTGATCATTGAAGAAATAAGAACAATAATATGCGGATACCCATCCTTATCTGTGGCTGTGTAAATGCAGAGTCATCCATTACATTCCTCGTCTACTTGTATATATATAATATATATAATACTCAAAGTTTGATAGGGATCACATTTTATATACCAAATTGTGTACTGAAAATTTAAAATTTCTTGACAGAATTTGTACTCGGTATATTGATAAATATCTTAAGCAGAAACTCATGTGCAGATCAGTACTCATAAAAGTCCACACTTCTCACACTTCGCAAATGTATTCATGCACCCCCAAAATCTTGCGTAGCACTGCTTTCCAATAGACGAATCAAACATGTCAGTGTTCCTTTACCAAGGGTAAAAAAGGACTTCATTTGATTTGTGAAACACTAAAATGCCTAGAGGACAATTAAGAAACTGTCTGAGCCCCGAAGAAATGAATCGTGGCGTCGGAATATTGGAATCTGGCGTCTCTCAATGTCGTGTTACTGAGATTTTGAATGTGTCTCAGAGCGTGGTTTCCCGAATGTGGACTCGGCATCTTACCCACGGAAATCATTCACACAGACACGGCGGGGTCGAGAAAGGGCTACAACTCAACGTCAGGGCCGTTTCTTGTTGATTCAGTCTCGACGTCAACGGTTCCTGAACGCTACGCGTTTGCATAACGAGCTTAGGAACGGAACTGGAGTACGAATTTCGTCACAAATTGTCAGAAACAGGCTCCACGAATTCGGTCTGAATGCCATGAGGCCTGTTGTACGTGCTTCCTTGACGGGACAGCACGTGCAAGACCGGTTGGACTTTGCCAGAACTGACGTCAGGTGGACAGTTCGTGACTTGACGCCAGTACTGTTTACTGAGGAGTCCAGATTCTGTCTAGACATCACTTATAAACGTCAGTTAGTGTGGCGATTGTCTTAAGAACGATTCGATGACTTGAATGTGGCAGAGCATGATCGCTATGGAAAGGGGTCAGTGCTGGTTAGGGCTGGGATAAGCGTGAACTGTAAAACTGACTTGTACGTCGTTGAAAACGGATTGTTAATGACAATGAGGTACTGTAATGATACTCTTGATGAGTTTGTGAGACCATATGCAGATGCTATCGGCCGGGACTTCATTCTAATGGACGATAATGCCCGCCGAAACCGTGCCAACGTCACTGATTCCTATCTGGAACGTGAGACAATCGTTCGTATGGACAGGCCTGCTCGGTCACCGGACTTAAATCCGATTGAGCATGCGCGGGATATGCTACAGCGTGCTGTTTCAGCCCGACCTGTGCATCCGAGGACTTTACAGGCGCTCAAAGATGCATTGGTTGCTGAATGAAAGCTGATTCCACAAAACCGGATACAGACTCTGATTACGAACATGCGCAGGCGATGTCGTACTGTAATTGATGCCCGTGGACGCCATACACGTTATTAGGCACTTTTGTCTAAACAAATTTGGAAATTTGTGAAAAATCAGTTGTTCAAATCCCTTCGTGTTACAGCAAATTTTAGGGGTGCCAAGACGGTTGCTGTTGTCACGCTTGAATGAGTACCAGTTGACAAAATTAATCACTAGGTTTTGTGAAGGATACGTTTTCTATCAATATGTATAAAATTTGGATTCAGCTGATTAATTTTTTCAAAAATTGTTTTGCATTAAAAAAGTGATCCCTATCAAACTTTGAGTAGTATATAATATGTCTGTATTAAACTATATTTAAGCATGGCGTATTCTCTAGTTGCCGCCAAACCAAGTATGTACTACCTCATTATGTAAGAATATGTATGTTTATTTTGTTTTGTTTGTTTGATCTGAGGTTTAACGTCCCCGTCAACACTGTCAAGGTCATTTTGGAGACGTTGCTTTCAATTTTATGGGACTTTTACCCGACATTGAGATGAAATGACACCTCAAGGCCTGTCGCCCAATGAAACCAATAGGGTGTATAAGCATGGACGGTCCGACACGCACCGCTTTACCTGGGCAGGATTAGATCCTCTAAGCGGTTTACCAGTACTCGTGTGCGGCCGGATTTCAGCTCTCCGTGGAAGCATCATGCAGCCCATCTATTTCGTCAAGCCCAGATGGGCGGGCGCCGTTGTTTATTTTGTAAGTACATGTCATTATGAAGGCATGCCTGTACGAATACATTGTCAGTTAATTGAAAAAAGTAAGATGAAAAATTGTGATATTTTTCTTATTTCTGCTCAGGGTGTGGATTGCGGGGGCTCGCTGGTGCCGCCTCAAAGAGGCGGTTCCATTGAGTACCCACGGTCTTTGTTTTTGGGCGGATATAAGAGAAATAGTGTTTACCCCTGGGAACCCCGGTTTTCTTATATAAAGGTGGAGTTCGGGGGCCAACATTATATAGGCATGTTTTTTAAATTATGGATTGTTTTTTTTTTTTTTTTTTTTTTGTTTGTTTTTTTTTTTGTTTTTTTTTTTTCGGTGTGAAACACGTGTTGTGGGTACCCATTAGAGTCACTTTTTCAAGAACTAAAGCTTTCCAAGATAGTTATTTTATTTCAATAATTAAACTTTGGAACGAACATCCTCCCGAACTTTCTTATGCAACCTCGCTATACGCATTTAACAGGATACTAAATAAATCATTACCTAAACCAACAAACGGGCCTCCGTGGCCTAGTGGATAAGAGCGCTGACTCTTAAACATTAGGTCTCTCACCGCTGTGGGTTCGAGCCTCGCTCGGGTCACATGTGAGACGCCAAGTTCTGCAACGGAAGGTCAGGTGGTTTTTCTCCGGGTACTCCGGTTTTCGCCCACCTCTGATTAACGATCGGCTCGATATGAGTGAAATAATATTGAAAGGGCCGTAAAACCAAAACCAAAAAAAAAACAAAAAAAAAAAAACACCTAAACCAACAAAACACTATGCATATGGACAAATAAAATAAAATATAATCCTATGTCAATTAAGAAACTCCCAAAGTTAGCTAAATAACGACTTGCACTGATGAGTTAGGAGGCTTTCATGCGGACTGAGGAAATTATTTGTCTAAATCACGATGGAAATCAGGGCGAGGATCGTGGCCACGAGGGATCGATTTAAGCCCCCCCCCCCCCACCCACCCCCCCCCCCCCCCCGGTGGGGTTCGTTTCCGCTGACCATTCCAGGGAGGTTCTTCTGACGCGATTTATTTTTGTTATGGTTTGTCTTTGGGTGTTTGTACGCTTCTGTTATTTTTATTTGGAAAGCCTGTTGGCCATTTTGTGGGAAAGTAACTGTCCTTTTGGCTTTCCGCTGTTGGTTGTTCCCTTGGGTCTGTTGTTGCATGTTTGTGTTTCTTTCCCTACGGTGTCTCTGATGGGAGCTATGGGTTGATTGTATCGATTCCTGATAATTGCCTTTACTTCTATTTTTAGCTCACCTGTCACGTAGTGACAAGGTGAGAATTTGTGATCACATTTTGTCCGTCGAGTGTCGTGCGTTCGTCCGTCCGTCCGTGTGTGCGTGCGTCCGTAAACAATTTCAAATAAGTATATCTCTTATACACCCATGGCCAATCTTGATCAAATTTCATTAGAAGCATCGTCAGGTAGGGGGAAAGGCTCCATAAGGTTTTTGGGCTGATCAGATTGGAATTTTGGTTGCCATGTAAACAAAAAGGTCCCATAGACTTATAATGGGGAAAACGACGTCTCCACTTTTTCTCGGCCATTTCTTATCCGATCTTCATCAAACTTGCAGATAACCAGAAGTGGCTTACAGTCTACGTCGAGTTCGAATTTGGGCTGCACGGGACAAACAGCTTTGGAGTTACCTGCCCTTGAGCTTAAATATAAGTGAACAAGAGGGCCTAATGGCCCTATATCGCTCACCTGTGTACCAGAAAATTATTAGTGTAGGAGACGACTTGACATTGCTGCACTAACTATCTAAGCTCTGGGCCTTATGGCTTCGAAGATTTTTGAAGCTTTGGTCCATTATAAGTCTAAATGAGCTAAAGGGCCCATTTGGACCGAAGGGACCGGGTTAGCAGGATTTATGTAGGTGACTATTTTATGTTGCTAGATACTAAATATCTAATCTGTGTGCTTCACAGTTTCAGAGTAGAAGAGTTTTTAAGCTTTTCTCCATTATGAGTCTATGGGAGCTAAGGGGGTCCCAGGGCATGGTCCATTCTGACCCCAGGGGCATGATTGGCAGGATTTATGTCGGTGACCACTTGCCATTGCTACATGCTAAATATCTAAGCTCTGGGCCCTGTGGTTTCTGAGAAGAAGATTTTTGAAGCTTTTTTCCATTATGAGTCTATGGGAGCTAAGGGGCCCAAGGGCGTGGCCCATTTGGACCCAGGGACATGATTGGCAGGATTTATGTAGGTGACCACTTGCCGTTGCTACATGCTAAATATCTAAGCCCTTGGCCTTGTTGTTTCAGAGAAGCAGATTTTTTAATCTTTTTTCAATTATGAGTCTAAGGGAGATAAGGGGCTACTGGGCGTGGCCCATTTGGATCCCAGGGGCATGATTGGCAGGATTTATGTAGGTTACTACATGCAAAATATCTATGTTTTGGGTCTGTGGTTTCAGAGAAGAAGTTTTTTGAAGATTTTTTTCCATTTGAGTCAATGGGAGATAAGGGGCCCCGGGGCGTGGCCAATTGTGACCCCAAAGGCATGATTAGCAGGAATTATGTAGGTGGCCACTTGTCGATGCTGCATGCTAAATATCTAAGCTCTGGGCCCAGAGGTTTCAGAGAAGAAGATTTTTGAAACTTTTTTTTTTTCCATTATGAGTCTATGGGAGCTAAGGGGATACGGGTCTTAGCCCATTTGGACCACAGGGGCATGATTGGCAGGATTTATGTAGCTGACCACTTGCCGTTACTACATGCTAAATATCTCAGCTCTGGGCCTTGTGGTTTCAGAGAAGAAGCTTTTGGAAGCTTTTTTCCATTATGAGCCTATAGGAGCTTAGGGGCCCCGGGGCGTGGCCTGTTTGGACCCCAGGGGCATGATTGGCAGGAATTATGTAGGTGACCACTTGCCGTTGCTACATGCTGAATATCTAAGCTCTGGGCCCAGTGGTTTCAGAGAAGATGTTTAAACTTTGTTTTCCATTATGAGTCTATAGGAGCTAAGGGGCCCCGGGGCGTGGCCAATTTGGACCCCAGGGGCATGGTTGGCAGGATTATGGTGACCACTTGCCGTTTCTACATGCTAAATACCTAAACTCTGGGCCCTGTGGATTCAGAGAAGAAGATTTTTGAACCTTTTTTCCATTAGTAGTCTGTGGGAGCGAAGGGGTCCCGGGGCGTGGCCCATTTGGAACCCAGGGGCATGATTGGCAGGAATTTTGTAGGTGACCACTTGCCGTTGCTACATGCTAAATATCTCAGGTCTGAGCCCTTAGGTTTCAGAGAAGAAGATTTTTGAAGCTTTTTTCCATTATGAGTCTATAGGAGCTAAGGGGCACCGGGGTTTGGCCATTTTGCCCCAGGGGCATGATTGGCAGGACTTACATAGATGACCACTTTACATTGATATATATCTAAGCTCGGGGCCCAGTGGTTTCAGAGATTTTTTTTTTTAATTTTTCCAATTATAAGTCTATGGGAGCTATATGTTGCCATGGCTACCAGAAATCCAATCTGATCAGCCCAAAACCTAATGCCGCCTTTCCCCCTACCTGATGATGCTTCACACGAAATTTGATCAATATTGGTCATGGGGTATTAGAGATATACTTATTTGAAATTGTTTACGGACGCACGAACGCACGCACGGACGGACGGACGCACGCACGCACGCACGACGGACGACGGACAAAATGTGATCACAAAAGCTCACCTTGTCACTACTTGACAGGTGAGCTAAAATGGTGCCTCCAGCTTTTCCGAGCCATTAATAAAATGATATTTTTGTAACTTTGAGGACAAGCATAAAATCTCAGACGAGTTCGATTTTGGTTTGAATCTGACAAGCGGTTTTCCAGTTAATTCCCCTTGAGCGTGAAACATTTTCCCATAGGCTTATGATGGGGAAAACGACGTGCCCACTTTTTCTCAGCCATTTCTGATCCGATCTTCATCAAACTTGCAGATAACCAGGAAGGGCTTACAGTTTATGTCAGGTTCGAAATTGGGGTGCATTTGACAAACAGCTTTGGAATTACCTGCCCTTGAGCATAAACATAAGTGAAAAATGGTGTCTCCAGCTTTTCTCAGCCGTTCATGACGTGATCTTTTTGTAACTTTTTATGAACGAGGACAAGCATAAAATCTCGGACGAGTTCGAATTTGGTTCGAATCTGACCAGCGGTTTTTCAGTTACATCCCCTTGAGCTTGAAAAATTTTCCCATTGACTTATAATGGGGAAAACGACGTCTCCACTTTTTCTCAACCATTTCTGATTCGATCTTCATCAAACTTGCAGATAACCAGGAAGGGCTTACAGTCTATGTTGGGTTCGAATTTTGGCTGCACGGGACAAACAGCTTTGGAGTTACCTGCCCTTGAGCATAAATATTAGTGAAAAATGGTGTCTCCAGCTTTTCTGCGCCGTTTCTGATCTGATCTTTTTAGCTCACCTGAACCAAAGGCTCACAAGTTGAGCTTATAGTATAGGTAGGTCCGTCGTTAGGTTACGGACCAGTTTTGATCAGAACTGTAGCTGTCATGGAAACAAAACGGTTCCTGAGACTTATAATGGGGAAAACGACGTCTCCACTTTTTCTCGGCCATATCTGATCCGATCTTCATCAAACTTGCAGATAACCAGGAGGTCTCACAGTCTACGTCGAGGTCAAATTTGGGCGGCACGGTACAAACAGCTTTGGAGTAACCTGCCCTTGAGCATAAATATAAGTGAAAAATGGTGTTTCCAGCTTTTCACAGCCGTTTATGATCTGATCTTTTTGTAACTTTTCATAAACGAGGACAGGTATAAACTCTCGGACGACTTCGAACTTGGTGTGACTCTGACCAGCGGTTTTCCAGTTACATCCCCTTAAGCGTGAAAAATTTTCCCATGAAAACGACGTCGCCACTTTTTCTCAGACATTTATGATCCGATCTTCATCAAACTTGCAGTTAACCAGGAGGGATTACAGTCTACGTCGAGTTCATATTTGGGATGCATTGGTCAAACAGCTTTGGAGTTACCTGCCCTTGAGCATAAATATAAGTGAAACATGATGTCTCCGGCTTTTCTCAGCCGTTTATAATCTGTAACTTTTCATAAACGAGGACAAGCATAAAATCTTGGACGAGTTCAAATTTGGCTTGAATTTGATGAGTGTTTTTTTTTTCAGTTACAGCCCCTTGAGCGTGAAAAAAAAAATGCCATAGACTTATTATGGGGAAAACGACGTCTCCACTTTTTTCCGCCATTTCTGATCCGATCTTCATCAAACTTGCAGATAACCAGGAGGGGCTTACAGTCTGTGTTGAGTTCAAATCTGGGCTGCACGGGACAAACAGCTTCTAAGTTGCCTGTCCTTGAGCATAAATGTAAGAGAAAAAGTGAAAGTAAGCCGTTTTTATTGGATCATATTGTAAATTTTGGTAAAGAGGACAAGCATAAAATCTCAAGCGAGTTCGAAGTTGACTTGAATCTGACCAGTGGTTTTCCAGTTACATCTCCTTGAGTGTGAAAGATTTTCCCATAGATTTGCAATAGAAAAACGACGTCTCCACCTTTTCTCGACCATTTCAAATCAGATCTTCATCAAACTTGCAGATAACGATGAGGGGCATACAGTCTATGTTGAGTTTGAATTTGGGCTTCGCAGGTCAAATGTCTTCTAAGTTACCTGCCCTCGAGCATAAATATTAGCGAATAATGGTGTATCCAGCTTTCCGCAACCGTTTTTGATCTGATCTTTTTGTTACATTAGGTAAACGAGGATAAGCATAAACTCTCTAATGAGTTCGATTTTGGCTTGAATCTGACCACCAGATTTACAGTTACATCCCTTTGAGTGTGAAAAATTTTCCCATAGACCTACAATGGGAAAACTGTCTCCAACTTTGCTTGGCTATTTTTAATCTGACCTTCATCAAACTCCCAGATAACCAGGAGGAGCTTACAGTCTATGTTCAGTTCGAATTTGGTCTGCATGAGACAAAAGGCTTTCAAATAACCTGCCCTTGAGCATAAATATTAGTGAAAAATAGTGTTTCCACCTTTTCTCAGTCGTTTCTGATCTGATCTTTTTGAAACGTTCAGTAAACGTGAACAAGCATACAACCGCAGATGAGTATGAATTTGGCTGGAATCTGACATTCGATTTTGCAGTTACAGCCCTTAGCGCACGAACAATTTTCCCGTAGACTTACAATGGAAAAACGACTTTACCAACTTTTCTCCGCCATTTCTGATCTGATCCTCATCAAACTTGCAGATAACCACAAGGGACATACAGTCTACATAGAGTTCGAATTTCGGCTGCATGAGACAAACAACTTTGGAGTTACCTGCCCTTGTTTATAGATTTGAGGTTTAACATCCCTGTCTGCACAGTGTAGGCCATTTAGGGGACGTTGCTTCTAGTTTTGTGGGACTTTTGCCCGACATCGAGATGAAATTATATCTTAAGCCCTTTCCACCCAACGAAACCAATAGGGCCATTATACATGGACGGTCCAACTGGCACCACTTTTCCTGGGCAGGCTTAGAATGCGTTTACCAGTACTCATATCTGATCGGTTTCAGCTCTGCATAGAAGGCCCGTGTAGCCCAGTCTATTTCTTCAAACCCCGATAGGCATTCTTAAAACATAATTAACCCTTTTTTGTACCAAAAGGAATCTTCCTCCTAATATATAGCAGGAGCCCAGTCCAAACTTTAGGGGTGTCAGGTTTGTTATCTTCAAAATTTATTTGGAAAATAGCTGAACTTTTCGCAACAGTGTAGACCCTGCTCAGACGCCGCGTTCTGCGGCATCTGATCTGGGCCCGCACTGTTCGCCAATTAACCGTTTACGGGTTTCCGGTACTAAATGGGTTAATGATTTTCTGGTACACAGGTAAGCGATAAAGGGCCATTTGGCCCTCTTGTTTATATTGTGATCACCTTGCAGAAATTCCTTGTTGGCCAAATTGAAACTCTGGGTTCTATGACACAAGTCTACATTATTTTTCTGAATGTACAAGTTTTCACTCAGAGGGAATTGAAATGATAAATTCTCTCACTTGTTCTCCTACAATTTACAGCAAAATCCCCAAAAATTGATGTAACAATCTTGCTTAATATCATGTGAGGAAAATGAGAGACTTATTTAAATTATCATAGCATTTATCCACCAGTCTGGACGATTTGGGTAGTCCCAAGTGGGTACTCAGCAATTGACGAACTGTAAATGCATAACCCAATGCTGAAACAATGTTGCCAGCCTGATATGGTAACCCATTTAATGATGTCAAACTTCTGGTACTTGTACTCTTCTGTTTTAAAATCCTAATGTTGATCTATAAACTTATTCAACGCCTAACAATTATGAAGATAAGAGTGCTTACTCTAATCATAAGGTCTCTCCTCAACGCAGCGGATTCAGTCAGGCCTGACTCCAGTCGTCAGGTTCTCAACAGAAGGTCAGGCAAGTTTTGCTTGGGTGCTCAAATTTGTATCCACCTAAAATAATCAGCTCATAATAACTTAAGCCGATAAACCAATCCCTGAGGTCTCCCTACCCCTACCCCTTCGCCATCCACCCCCACAAAACAAAAAACTTCTTTTCCTGCTGAATAGTTTAATTAGCCACACCAATTTCTGATATTCAGCTGGGTGGATTGCTTGATGCTCCTACATAATCACAAAGAGCCAACCAGTGGGAAAGTATAAAACCCGGGAGTAACGGCCGGGAGCCGGGAGTTAAATCCGGGATTAAAATTTTACAACCGAATAAAGGTATCAAACAATCACAGATCTGGATGAAATTTGGATCAAAAGTAGAATATAGACTCTTCTTTAAAATGCATATACGTTTGACATTTATAATTGAGTCCTTTTCAAGGTATGAACCGAAATATATGACCATGTCGCAAAATTTTCGCCCGGGAGTAGCGTTTGCGTTATTGACGATGTCAAGCATTTTGCAAAACATGTTCAGTCTGGGATTGCTACAAGAATTAGTTTATGTATTATCATATAAAAACATATCAAAGATTAGAAAAATGCAAAAATAAAGTTATTTCATCGCTCCGTGAAGTAAGTAATAAACCCGGGAGTAGGCCGGGAGTAATTTCTGGGTTGAAATCGGCATTAATTTGCGTTATTGTCTACGTCACATACATTGTATTTCTTAAACGTAATCGTTCAACCCTGATATCTAATAGCAAAGGCACTGATCATATAATTTGTGCAATCTTTTCTACCTTATACCGCCTTAAAACAAATATAGCGCCATATATAAATGTTCCCGGGTCACATAATCAAACACCCCTTAAATTATTGGGGCCAGATAAGGGCGTGAGGTGGGTTGGGGGTTTGAATGTGTGTCGAGTCCCGATATGACAAATAAATATACATGTTTTAACTCCATGCTGAATCTCAGCTTTACTTCTGACAAACGTTTAAGAAATACAATGTATGTGATATAAGCAATAAGGCCGAGCATAAGGCAAATAAACGCCAATTTTTTCCCCGAAATTTCTTCCGGCCCACTCCCGGGTCAATTATTCACTAGACGAAGCGATGAAAAAACTTTTTTTTTGCATTTTTCATTTCTCAGATATGCTTTTAACTGATAATACATGAAGTAATTCTTGTAGAAACCCCAGATTGAACATATTTTGAAAAATGCTTCACATCGTCGATACCGCAAAAGTTACTCCCTGGCGAAAATTTTACGACTTAGTCGTATATTTCGGTTCATATCTTGAAAAGTACTGCAAAATTATGTTATAACTTTTATGCATTTTAAAGAAAAGTATACATTCTACTTTTGGTCCAAATTTCATTCAGATATATGTTTGTTTAGTACCTTTATTCGATTGTCAAAACTTAATCCCGGATATATCCCCCCCTGGCTCCCGGCCGTTACTCCCGGGTTTTATACTTTCCCCCAACCAGTGTAGATTCTGATCAGATAACATGCTGTTTAAACTGAATTTACATTGTTTGCATATGTAGGGCTGCACGGCCCCCCGCCCATCGGGGTTGAAGAAATAGATTGACTGCATGATGCTTCCACGCAGAGCTGAAACCGACCACACGTGAATACTGGTAAACCAACTAGACGATCTAAGCCTGCTCAGGCAAAGCGGTGTGTGTCGGACCGTCCATGATTATAAACCCTATTGGTTTCATTGGACGGCAGGGCTTGAGATGCCGTTTCATCTCGGTGTCGGGTCAAAATGACCTATACAGTGTTGACAGGGACGTTAAACCTCAAATCAAACAAACAAATAATTTAAAGTAAGATTGCTATGAACCATTAACATTATTAATAATTGCATGAGGTTTCAATTGATTTATCTCCATTAACTGTGCCAAGTAACTATATTACAATCGGCCAAAACACGCCTAAATTTTTCTCACGTTCATTTACCCATAATTTACATAACATGCGTAACTGTCACATATAACTGTAACTTCTATAACTTACCGATATTTTAAGGAGATAACTGTTGTTCTTCTTGAAAATGTGACAAGTATTCGCCGGCATGAAGATCGTGGAGAATTTGGTCTGTTAAAACCGACGTAACGAACCTACTTTCGCGAAAGGTTTCAATACTTCAATACAGGTCTAATAAATCTCTAGCATCCGATATTACTACTTTAAAAAATCACTTTATCAAACGATATTCTACTAGGGTGGTCCTCCCTCTATACTACAACCAAGGCGTTTCATGAATATAGCTGAGCAGCTTTAATTCTGACCTAGTGCAAGTGCCCCCCTCCTCTCTCTCTCTCTCTCTTTCTCTCTCTCTCTCTCTCTCTCTCTCTCTCTCTCTCTCTCTCTCTCTCTCTCTCTCTCTCTCTCTCTCTATAAACTGTATTTGTCTGCTCATAAAAGTCTGATCATGTTTAGTCATGACAACGTACGTGTTAAAGTGGCATTCATTTTTGTCTCAATAGTTTCAAAGCTTTTCCTGATATTTATGAAGTAATGCTTTTGTTTGTGAATGTTTATCATATATGTACCGGTCGTAAAGGAGAGGATACGTATAGGCTGAGCCTACATCCAATCCTTTGATGCATATGTATGTACTTTGTGTGTATATATGTTGTGAAGAAATTGATATTAAAAATATCAATTTAACGTTTGAATGGCAATACAGTATGTATATTATATCTGCCCATAAAACAGATACTGCAGGAATCCGTCAGAACCACCTTAGCGTGGCGGTTCTAACTGGTAATTTGTACGAAATAAAATATCAAAAATTTTAATTTGATTTTGTTTTCAGGTCGCAAATGTTTCAATATATTTGAATAGGCGTGTCTTATTAATGATGTATTTTTTGCCAACAGATCTCTGTCCGAGCTATAAGGTTATGGATCAGGAATCTCAACGTTGCACTGATGATTGTACTAAAAAAGATTTTGATGCTGGCTTCTGCTATCGGTGGAATTGTGTCTGCGTTAATCACGCGGAATAAGGTACATAAGCAGGAATTCTCGTACTACAGGTACTAATCCGCTCCAGTCCGTCACTTCTGTGACGTCACAGCCTGTCGCTAATTCTCAGACAGGTAACATTAGGGAAATGTATAAAATTATATAGGAGCCCGACATTTATACAAGATATCATTGTAACCTCGCAACTGTTGGAAGAAAATGCATCTGCTTCAGTTTTATACCAAATTGGTTGAAATTAGATATAACTTTAAATGGTCCAGATCGTAATGAATGCTACTAGGGCTTTTCCTTATTAAGTTTTTGTATTTTACAACAAAACTGAACAATAGCATTACTTCAAACGCCCAAAAGTCGCATTTTTAAAAAACTCTCCGCTCAGTATAACCTCTCATTCGATGGATCTATTTAATATCTACAGTTTTGTGGTAAAATTTTGAAAACATATTTTATTAAAAGTGTCCCCAGGTTGCAGAATATACCTATATTTGACCAAATACAACTGGTCGATGTGTCACACACACTAATTACACACTAGTTAACACAGGTAAAATGGCCGGTCAAAGGGAATTAATCGAAGCCTATCAAAAATGGAATATCGATAACATGAGTGACAGTTCCTGTAGTACGATAATTCCTGGTAGTGAAAATCTCAATGGCTCGAAATCAATTACTCATCGGGTGAACAAATCCATGAACTGAACATAAGTGAAGGCAATGATCAGGAATCGATACAATTAACCCACAGCTCCAAGCAGTGACATCAAAGGGAACGAAACACAAACATGAAACAACTTGCACCTAATGGAAACATCAATAGCGGAAAGCCATAAGGACAATTACTTTCCCACAAATTGCCAACTTTCTATCAAAAACAAAATAATATAAGCGAAACAGACACGTAAAGACAAACCATAACAAAAATAAACCGCGACAGAAGAACCGCCTTGGAACGGTCAGTGAAACGAATTCCTTATATTTCTTATATTGATTATCAATGCAATACATTCAAGATGGCGTACATGAAACAACGGCGAGGATTCTACAGCAAGAAAACCACTGAAATGCTGGAGCAAAAGAAAGCAAACAATTAGACTCCGACGGGCCCGACCAGAGAAAGAGCATCAGACACCAACCAACATAATACAAAAATAGATTCTCTCTAATTCTCAGTAAGCCTTTACGCTGGAACAGTCATTCAATTTGAGGCCCGTCCACCGGCGTTCAGCTAAAGAGGACAGTAAATTTGTCAACCGTGATTGGGTTAACTACCATGCATACAGTCTGTCGTATAACATTTATGCTGCACCCGATACTTTTATATCAAAGAACGATTCTACGAAATTAGGCGCTGAAGTATGTGCAATTATATATATATTTTTTATTTATATACTAAGTCGACATTAAATTCGGGTTCCGAAAGACCTTGTTGCAGAAAAGATTTAAGCCCGACACTTTATTTTGAAATGAAATAGGAATGACGTCTATAAATTTTGAAAATGTTTTGCATAGTTTATGATACCGATAACCCTGATTAAGAAGTTGAGGAGTTTAGAATTTCTTACGATTGTTAAAGTCAGTTACATTACAAGACACTATGGCAAATCGGATTTCGAAATATAAACGCCATAGGATGCCGTACGAGGAAAATCATCATCAAAAAAAAAGTCTCCTTATCAAAATTATCGCGTTTATTATAAAAATTGCAGGAAACAAACATCTAAACCCCCTTTATATGGAGAAAAGTTGGGTTTGCGGGGCATTTAATATATTCTATGTGATTGCTCAAAACTGATTGATGGGATTGAATATTTTCACATGAAAACCGCTAATCCAAGAGATTGAAAAACGCCATTTTTAATACACTGTACCGTGAATTAACGTAGTATAATCCCAACTCTTTCTTGAGTCCATAATGCCATAGTGTCACCTTTTGTTTTCAATAACACCCGAACATAATATATTTAAATAGCAGTAAATTGTTGAGAAATAAATCACAGTGTTGGGTTCAGCTGTATAGAAGACCATAATCACGAGCGCGAGAGGTTTGTCTAGTAATAACTGACCAACAAACTATCATTAATTACTATTATGTCGATTCTGACACATTTAAATGGACAATAATGCTGTTGTTTCCGTCAAATTCGCCAAACCTTTTGCCATTTTTAGAAGAAATGCCGCCGGATTTATTGACTGTAATGCATATACATGTATTTTTATACTGTCGTAACGTTAACTTCATCTTCCAGCCATAATAAGGAGAACACTGGTTTATTTTTGATGTTATTTAATGATCAAGTGCCGTCGCGTGAGTCGATGTATTCATTGAGGATTGAAAAACATTGCGTCAGAACAGTTTCTGTAAATGCACCGAAAATGTAACTATTGTCTATAGACAATATATTGTTTAGACCTAAACACAGCTGCCAAACGGCACTCATTAAACTAATAGACCAATGGATGACATGTATTAACAAAGGTGATATAGTGGGAACTCTATTTTTAGACTTTCGTAAAGCTTTCGACTTAGTCGACCATTCTATCTTATTAAAGAAACTTGCAACATATAAATTTAAACATTCTGCCCAACAGCTTTTCGCTTCATACCTTCAGAACCGCAAACAAGTAATAGATAATGGCAAGGGATTGACACAACCAGCAAACATAAAATCTGGAGTACCTCAAGGCTCCATTTTAGGCCCAACACTCTTTTTGATGTTTATCAATGATTTGCCTTTGTTCATGGAACACGCAGACGCCGACTGCTATGCAGACGATACAACAATTCATACAAATGCAAAGACAAAATCCGAAGTCGAAATTAAGCTTCAGCATGATGGTAATAATGCAAATTTGTGGAGTGAACAAAACAAAATGATTTTACATTGTGACAAGACAACTTGTATGCTTGTTGGTACACGTTTTATGACTCAAAACTCGAATCAACTGAATATTAGTATTGACGGCAATGATATAAAATCAGTTACTAGTCAAAAGCTATTAGGTGTTCATATAGACCAAAATTTACTCTGGGCGGAACATATTGATTATCTCTGTTCCACGGTTACTTCTAAGATATCACTTTTAAAGAAACTTTCATCATACATCTCAACTGAAGCCCAGAAACTTTTCTATCTAAGCTATATACTCCCCCTTTTAGACTACGGATCAAATACATGGGGAACAACATCGAAAAGTAACTTAGAAAGAATTTCAAAACTTCAAAAGCGAGCAGCACGTATTATTTTAAATGCATCTTTTGATACACCTTCGTCTGAGATGTTTGAAACACTATGTTGGGCAACTATACCTAAACGCCATAGTTTCAATAAGGCAGTTCTGGTTTATAAGGCACTAAACGACATGACGCCTTCGTATATTTCTGAACTTTTGACTCCTATGTCTCAAATACATAACCGTACACTTAGGTCATCGATGGACGGCTCTTTAGCAGTACCCAGATCCAATACGACAATATTTGATGGTTCATTCTCATGTTCCGCTCCTAAAATGTGGAATCGACTGCCAGAATCCATAAGAAAATCGTCTTCTCTTAATGTTTTTAAGCGACATGTTAAAGATCATATTGACAACTGTTGACTACATTGACTATAAAGTGATACAATGTGCAATAACATAATTTTTAAATGTATATTTAAACCATCTTAGTTTGTTCGTTTTATATGATTTATAAATTCTAAAAAGGCATGTCACACAATACTCCTTTACAGCTACATGCACAATGTGTACAGAATGAATGACTTTTGTTTTTCCAGCTCAGTTAGAAATATGATTGATATTGTTTTATAGTATCATACATAGCTTCGTCATGTATTTCATTTGTGCAATATAATTAAGTAAATGCTCTATTTATAACTGAGACGTTTTATACGCTCGCTTCAACATACCAAAGCAGTGCATTGTTTTTACTTGGGTTGACTTGTGACTTTAAATGTAGCCATATGTATGTAATCCTGTTTTATTTCATGCACCGATGCTTAATCTTACATGTGTAGGTCTTGTCTGTTAAGTCAATTTTATACATGTATTACTTTGTTTTAATATTGTATATATGTACATAGTTAGTTATATGTTATATGTTAATAGAGGGCCGCAAGGTAGAATAGCTTTCCAGCTAAATGTGTACCCTCTCAAAATATTGTGTAAATAAATAAATAAATAAATAAGTCGCACTGTATTATAATTATGGAGCATTAAAGGAGATTGTTTTGGTTGTTGGGTGAAGAATATTAAGACCACAGTTGTGACCACTTTTGAACAGTCTCAAAATACCACTATTTTCAAAGGGTTCCTATATTGGCATAGCCAACTTTCCCAGAGGTCCTAATACATTGTAAAACATTGATTGCCAGTTAATGTACACACCTAATATCGGATATAAAGATGAATAACAACAGCAGAAACAAATAGGAGAAAATGTATACTGAACAGCAAAAGAAACGCGAACAACGATTTCATGTTAATATAATTCCCATTTTGATTTAGCTGCAACATCCCCTTTAGACAAGTGAAATCTGATTTTCATATTGTCAGATCCAAGGATTTCAATTCACTTCTATGTTTTGATGCCAACATGTAAAACATCACGAAAACACGACTATATAATTTTGTCCCCCTTGAACCCTACTTTTTTATGGTAAACTGGGGTTTCCGGGGGGTATACCGTATTTTTCTTATTTCTGCTCTAAAATATAGATTGTGGGTTCTCGTTAGAACCGCCTCGATTAGGCGGTTCTAACATGTACCCACAATCTATATTTTGAGCAAAACTAAGAAAAATATCAAAATTTTTCATCTTAAAAAAATCATTTTTCGGCGATAAAGGTTACAATGTATTGATATAGGCGTGTTTTCGTAATGATGTAAAAGGATTTTAACAAAGCACTGTGAAGACTAGTCAATCATATTTGACAGCCAAAAACAATGCAAAAGAAAACCAAGAGTTAGACTCCGATGGACCCGACCAGAGACAGAGCATCAGACATTATATAAAATTAAATTTTGTCTTATTCTCAGTAATCCGTGCACTCTGGAACCGTCATAGAATCTTAGACCTGACCCATCGGCGTGCAATTAAAGGGGGAGGCAAAGTTGTAAACCGTTACTGGGTTAACTTCCATGCATGCACCCTGTCGTATAACATTTATATTAGGCGCCGAAGTCATTGAAATTATTTCGAATTTATATACTAAGACACCATAAAATTCGGGCGCTGATAGACTTTGCCGCAGAAGAGATATGTAAGTCCGACATTGTGTTTTGAAACTAAATCGAAATGACGCATATAAAACCCCGAAAATGCCTTGCGTAGTTTATGATACCGATAACCCTGATTAAGAATTCTAACAGTTAACAAACCACCACGAGTGCCGAAGGCAGCCACACGACCAGACATCCCGGCAAACCGAATCAGCCGCGAAACAAAAAAGCCCCAGGACGCCGAACGAGGAACATCACCATCAAAGAAAGGAAAATTAGCAATCGCTAAATCCAAATCATCGCAATTGCATGACCTGCAGAAAAAGCGACCGACTGAAGTCGGTTGATTTTCTAAGAGTGCCCTAAAATCACCGTGTCATTCTGTCATTCTGTCAGTCTGTCTGCCCGTCCGTAACCCGTTTGTGAAAATTGGTGATAGTGACTTAACCGCTTGGAATATTTAAACAATTTTTGGCATACTGATAGATATCGATGAGATCTAACCAATGAACTTGCGAAATATTACATTCCATTTAGTATAGCCTCGCCGAGGCGAAAAATGTGAAAATTTTCGAACTGCTTCTCCTCGGAAACCGTTGGGCCGATTGAAGTCAAATTTCATATGGAGCCTCTATGGGATGGGGGAAACCAAACTTTGCTCATGGGGTCCAAGTCACATGACCAAAATGGCCGCCAAGCCATATATGGTCTGTCTGTCTGTCCGTCCGTAACCCGTTTGTGAAAATTGGTGATAGTGACTTAACAACTTGGAATATTTGAACAATTTTTGGCATACTGATAGATATCAATGAGATATAACCAATGAACTTGCGAAATATTACATTCCATTTAGTATAGCATCGCCGAGGCGAAAACTGTGACAATTTTCGAACTGCTTCTCCTCGGAAACCGTTGGGCCGACTGAAGTTAAATTTCATATGGAGCCTCTATGGGATGAGGGAAACCAATATTTGCTCATGGGGTCCAGGTCACATGACAAAAATGGCCGCTTAGCCATATATGGTAAAAACCCTTCAAAATAGTCTTCTCCAGAACCACTGGGCAGATTTCCATGAAACTTGATAAACAGCATCTGGGACGTAGGCCCATCATAAATTGCTAAAATGGTGACCCTTGGTTGACCTTGACCTTCTTTGTGCCTAGGTCAAACTTTGACCCATATGCTTTTGTATTGGAAAAGTGAGAATGCATTTTATCCTGCAAACGATTCAGAATACAGTACTAAAGTATAAGATATATTTTTGCTCCTTACGATAAGGCGCATTTATTGGGGAACCGTTTAAGGTCCAGGTCACATGACCAAAATGGCCGCCATACCCATATATGGTAACACTCATAAAGCTAAAAGCATACATGTTTCGTGATTATTCCCGCAGTTTGGAACGTGGCAGTTTTTTTTTTCTTGAAACGAGACGTTCTGAGTAACAGTAAATTTCCGCACACGTGCCAGGTAGACATTTTGACAGCCCTTAAATATTTGTTTCATTTGTTTAGAAACTATTACAGCTTCATTACCACCGAATTAAGATATGAATAAGACAAGGAGTCTATAGGCACTATTGCTTTCGATCTAACTTATTCTTTGATGATTTGAGACATTTTGATTAGTTTAAATGTATTTATTCATACTACAAGTATTATCCAAACATAAAATATACAAATGTGCATTTCAATTAACAGTATATGAAGGGATCCGGAAAGAAGTCAATCGACTTATATAAATCTGTTTCCCGAGAAATGTACATTTCTACTGCAATCAACCGGTGAGAACGTATATAAAATTGACATGTGGTTAAACCAATTTTGTAGTTCTAACAATATAATGAAATATGGAACGTAACAATAACACGGAGAATAAGAATAATAAATCTATGAAATTCAGATTATGTTAAGACTGAAGGAAAGGCGAAAGTAAACATGAAAGGGAAGACAAACTAACTATTTATATTGTGTGTGTGTGTGTGTGTGTGTGTGTGTGTGTGTGTGTGTGTGTGTGTGTGTGTGTGTGTGTGTGTGTGTGCTTCTGAACTGCAAGGATTATTTGGGTATTAACCTGGTTGTCTAAACTGTTATCACCAAAAAAATGGATTTTAGATTTGGAGTTCAACAGGGGCTTAGAATGTTCAGTAAGACGATTCTTGCATCATTAAAGCTTTGGCATTCCAAAAAATGTTTGGTCGTTTCAATACATAGTGTGGGTCATCAGTTATATTTTTCGAAAACAAATGGTGTTTTAAAATACTGGTCTTTGTTCTGAGTCCAGTATGTTGTATATGTAAACTCTTTTTGTCTGTATGATATACTTAGGCGGTCTCTTCTTATTTTGTCTGAGGTTGTATTTAAGACATGAAACTGAAGACCTTCTCTAATATCAGAAGATGTGTCATTCCCCAACCTTATACTAGCAAGAAGAAAGGAGTTGTTATATAGCTGTATTCTGGCCATAGCGGGTATCATATTATTAGCGTCCCGTAGATTATAGGGGATTGGATCGTCAATAACAAGCGGAATTAATGTACTTAAATAGTTTGGGGACATACCAGTTGACATTTTGTAAAATATACACAGTTTCTGAATTTGCCGCCGCTGTTCCAAAGTTTCCCAACCCGTTTTCATATACAGTAGATCAATGGATAGTAGTTTCCGTGATAATTCTGACGGCCTCAAGTTGAACTTTCTCAAGACCATTCTTTTCATATTGTGTGCAGTTGTCCCACACTACATCGGCATATTCTAGGGCAGGTCTTATAAAAAATATGTACATAGTGCCCAAGGATTCACTATCAAGAACAAATTTCAACTTACCCATGATATTAATTTCTGCCTAGGCCTTAGCTGTTATACAATCAATATGCTCGTGCCATGCGCAATCGTTAGAAAGATACTTAAATGCTGATAACTATTTACTTCTTTCATTGGTTCATTACTCATAATAAGTTGGGGATGATTGGGTATGTTAGTTTTCCTAGAAATGAGGAGAGCTTCTGATTTTGACGGATTTATTTTTTCCTAATCACCGTTCTGCCCATCGATGGATGACAGCTAAATTACAATTTACTTGTCGAGCTGCCTCGTAAGGATCGTTCACTATTAAATATAATGGGTGTCATCAGCAAAAAGACAAATATTAGAATTGTTCTCTAAACCAGTGTAAACTAGACATTTTGATTGCATATACCACTGATGAAACCGGGTATTACGATAACTCCCCCATGTGTTAAACGAGGCGACGACGTCCGTGACAGCTCTTCCTTTTCTATTGCAATTCTTTCCATCGTTTGCGACAATAAAATTGAACTTAACAGAATTAGTTATTCTGATAATAGACGGGAACATGGGATCACATACCCCGCCCGAGAGCGATATTTGCCCTCACCTAACGGCTCAGGCAAATATCGCTTTCAGGCGGGGAATGTGATCCCATGTTCCCCGCCAAGAATCAAAATAATTTATATAGTTTACTGCAAATCTTTGTCGTGACTTTTTGTACTTCTTCCAAAGTGTTCTTTTGTAACGGCGTCGCGAGAAGATGTTTACATGTGATGTCACCAAACGCCCCCTTCTGTACGCACTACATACGGCGCTCAGTAGGTAAATGTTTACGGCGTGTTAAAATGAAAGTTTTATAAGGGAAAACAATTAAACAAAGTACAAATGAAAGAAAAACAATCAAAACTTTCATTTTTATTGTGCTTCATGAAATTATTTATCAACTTCAATAAATTCAAGATGGCGTACATCGCAATTCAGCGAAGGCAAGCACAAGAGTGGTATACATTATTGCTCACATAGTATATGGACTTTAATTGCCCTTGCGATGTCCATTCAAAAGCCTGGATTTTTTTTTGCAGTATAACACTGTTATTTGACAATCAGATTCTTACATTAGTGTTCATTTCATATGTAATTCCTTAATCAAACCTGTGAACCCGAAGACTACTCTACTAAAGTCACCACAGCTGGTGTCTGGGAATGTTTGGCGACCACAAAAAGTCTCCCTGTCCTACATCAAAGTGTAGTTTATATTTTCTTGCTCTTTGGGATCATTGATCCCATGGTGGATGTTGATGTTCCTCGTGCGCCATCCTATGGCGTTAATATTTCGCAATTAATTCGATTTGCTAGAGTGTGTAGTCATGTAACTGACTTCAACACTCGTAATAAATTATTAACGGCTAAACTCCTTAATCAGGGTTATCGGTACCATAAACTACGCAAAGCCTTTTCAAAATTTTATAGACGCCATTCTGATTTAATTTCAAAATTCAATATTGGACTTAAATCTCTTCTGCAACAAGGTCTATCGGAACCCGAATTTTATGGTGACTTAGTATATAAATTCAGAAAAATATATAACCGCAATGACTTCAGCACCCAGTTTCGTAAAATCATTCTTCGATATAAAAAGATTGGGTACAACATGGATGTTATACGACAGACTGCATGCATGGTAATTAACCCAATCACGGTTGGCAACTTTGCTTCCCTCTTTAATTGCAAGCCGGTGGGTCAGGCCTCAGATTCTATGACGGCTCCAACGTAAAGGCTTATTGAGATCTAATTCAATGTAATGTTGGTTGGTGCCTGATACTCTGTCTCTGGTCGGGCCCATCGGAGTCTAACTGTTGGTTTTCTTTTGCTCCAGCATTTCAGTGGTTTCTTGCTCTCGAGTCCTCAACGTTGTGCCACCTCTGTGGTTCTTTGATTTTTGTGTTCACGGAGATGTTGCACTGATGAGTTAGCAGGCCTTAATGCGGACTGAACAAATCATTTGTCTAAATCGCGCCGGAAGTATGGATTGTGGCCACGTAAAATCGATTTAAGCCCCCCAGTGGAAATCATTCCACTGACCGTTCCAAGGCGGTTCTTCTGTGGCGGTATATTTATGGTGTTGTTTGTTACTTACTGTGTGTATCACTTGTGTCTTTTTATTTTGGATGGCCATATGGCCATTTTGTGGGAAAGTAACTGTCCTTATGGCCTTCCTTTGTTTAGGTTTCCATTATGGTCTGGTCGCTTAATGTTTGTGTTTCTTTCCCTTTGGTGTATTTGATGGGTGGAGTAAGTTAATTGTATCGATTCCTGATCTTTGTTTTACTTCTATTTTGAAAATATTTGAGGGTCACTGATGAGGCCTAATTAGCCGAAACTAGCCAGTCTGGCCCAGAAAACATGCACCCTCCATATTGTACAGTTCTTTGGTGCATTCCTTGCTTCCAAAGGATAACCCTTTTAGGAAGTAGATACAATTTACCCACAGCTTTCATCAGAGACACCAAATGGAAAGAAGCGCAAACATGAAACAACTATACCCTTATGGAAACGTCAATAGCGGAATGCCAAAAGGACAGTTTCTTTCCCATAACATGGCCAATTGGCTATCCAAAACAAAATAATATAAGATATTCACACGCTCAAAGACAACCATAACAAAAATAAACCAAGACAGAAGAGCCGCCTTGGAACGGTCAGTGAAACAAATTCCACTTGGGAGCGCTTAAATTGATTTTTCGTGGCCACACTCTTCGCCCTTATTTCCGGTGCGATTTAGACAAATAAGTTGTTCAGTCCGCATGAAGGCCTCCGTACTCATCAGTGCAACATCTCCGTTACCACAAAAATCAAACAACCACAGAGATAAAAGAATGGTGAGGACTCGACAGCAAGAAACCACTGAAATGCTGGAGCAGAAGAAGATCAACAGTTAGACTCCGATGGGCCCGACCAGAGACAGAGCATCAGGCACCAACCAAAATTATATAAATTAGAAACCCTCTATTTCTCAGTAAGCCTTTACGCTGGAACCGTCATAGGATCTGTGGCCTGACCCACCGGCATGCAATTACAGAGGGAAGCAAAGTTGACAGTCGGGATTGGGTTAACTACCATGCATGCAGTCCAGGTCGTTGTTTTTGCTGTGGTTCGTTCATGTTTTGTGTTGGTGGATCTGATTCTTTCCCATATCATATATGTTGTTCCATTGATGGTTCTGATTCTTCCCCCGTTTTGGTTGTTCATTTTTAACTACATTTGTCCTTCCAATTTCATGTTTGTGATGTTGGTGATTCTGATCCCCCCACCCCCATTATGTATACCAAGTGTTTTTGAAACGTCGCGTCAACGTTCTCTGGAACATCAATGAAGTTATTGCTACGCTGCCTACACGCTGCTTGGTTTAAACTTATTTTATAACATATTCTACACAAATACAATTACTTACGAAGGGATTCAGAAAGAGGGTAGGTTTGTATTAAACTTTTTTCCCATGCATCTATCTTGCAACTGGTGAAATGAATACTAAACAGACATAGACAGTCATATATTATCTAGAGAGATATAGGATAGAATGTGGGATAGACAATGAAAACAATTAGGAAGAAACAACAACTATAAAAGAGAGAAAGAACAACTACAAATGAGTAATAGTTGAAGAGAGAGAGAGAGAGAGAGAGAGAGAGAGAGAGAGAGACAGAGAGAGAGAGAGAGAGAGAGAGAGAGAGAGAGAGAGAGAGAGAGAGAGTATGAGAGAGTTTTCACTGTGTGTAGCACTTACTATCACTGATAAACGTTTGAACATCAGGAAACTCTCAGTTTTGATTGTAATTTAGCTCAGTATGACCAAACAAAGGAGTGGTAGTGGTCGGTTGACAGTGCACTATTACCTTGGCCATCATATTAATTCGTATTCCTTTGTATCTCTGGCACTCCAATAAGTAATGTTTGTCTTTTGTTTGTTTGTTTGTTTGAGGTTTAACGTCCGCATCAACATCGCATAGGTCATTATGAGGACGTTGCTTCCGATTTTTGTTGGATTTTTACCCGACATTGAGATGAAATGACACCTCAAGCCTTGCCGCCCGATGGAACCAATAGGATTTATAAGCATGTACGGTCCGACACGCACCGCTTTGCCTGGGCTGGTTTAGATCCTCTAAACGATTTACCAGTACTCGCTGCGGCCGGTTTCAGCTCTGCGTGGAAGCATCATTCAGCCCATCTATTCCTTCAAGCTCCGATGGGCGGGATCCGAGTAATGATTGGTTGTGTCAGTTGTTCCACAAGTAAAGTCATGGTGATTCATAATGTTTTAAAGAAGAGATGATGATTGCGGGAGCTACAAAAAGATCTCAGCCGAGTATGGTGAATCTGAGCAAAAATTTCACCTATAAAATAATATTTTGGATTTTGTAGGGGTGTCTGTTGGAATTTCATTTATGCGATTTTTTAAAATTTACATCTCTGAAGTCAGGACTAAGTAAATTCCAGGTTCTGATACAAGATGGTAAGAATGAGTCATAATATATCTTGGTTCTGGACATTGTTTGTCAAATGTTCGTTGACTTTCAAAGTCCATAGACTTTGGAATTTTCTACAAGAGGAGGTATTAAAGCAGAAAGAAATGTAGGGATGATGTCTAAAGAACATTACCAAGGTTCTAATTTAGTTGCATATGTAACATTTCGTGCTGCTTCAAATTGTATTTTCTCTGAGACATTTACTTCGTACCTGGTGCAGTTATCCAATACGGCATCCGTGTACTCTAAGAGGGGCCTGATTAATGGAAAATATATTTTTTCTTGGGCTTGTCTATCAAGAATAAATTTAAACTTGAGCATAACGTTTATTCAAGTCCAAGTTTTTAAGGTTATATAATTTATATCCTCATACCAGGTTCCGTCAATAAAGTATAGATTCGGCGATGTTTATGAGACGTTAACTCCTGAATAGGTTCATTATTCATCAAAAGTGGCGAATGGAGGGGCTGATTTATTGTTCTAGAAAGGAGTAAGGCTTCAGACTTGGCAAGGTTAAATTTGACAAGCCAGCATTCTGCCCAAACATGTATTTTTTTCAAAATCAGAATTTTTGCTCCGGCATTTCAGTGATTTGTTGCTGTCGAGTCCTCACCGTTGTTTCTGCTCTGTGGTTGTTTGATTTTTTTTGTGTTCACTGAGATGTTGCACTGATGAGATAGGAGGCCTTCATGCGGACTGAACAAATTATTTGTCTAAATCGCGACGGAAGTAAGGGCGAGGATTGTGGCCATCGATTTAAGCCCCACCCCCCCCCCCCCCACCCCAGTGGAATTCGTTTCCGCTGACAGTTCCAAGGCGGGTTTTCTGTCGCGAATTATTTTTGTTATGGTTTGTCTTTGGGTGTTTGTGTCGCTAATATTATTTTATTTTAGATAGCCTTTTGGCCATTTTGTGGGAAAGTAACTGTCTTTTGGCTTTCCGCTGTTGATGTTTCCATTGGAGTCTGTTGTTTCATGTTTGTGTTTCTGTCCCTTTGCTGTCTCTGTTGGGAGCTGTGGGTTAATTGTATCGATACCTGGTCATTGCCTCCACTTCTATTTTTCAATTGTCTTGCTGAACAATTTATTTGTCTAAATCGCGACGGAAGTAAGGGCGAGGATTGTGGCCACGTAAAATCGATTTAAGCCCCCCAGTGGAAATCTTCCACTGACTGTTCCAAGGCGGCTCTTCTGTGGCGATTTATTTATGTTATTGTTTGTTACTTATTGTGTGTATCACTTGTGTCTTTTAATTTTGGATGGCCATATGGCCATTTTGTGGGAAAGTAACTGTCCTTATGGCCTTCCTTTGTTTAGGTTTCCATTATTGTCTGGTCGCTTAATGTTTGTATTTCTTTCCCTTTGGTGTCTTTTGTGGGTGGAGTAAGTTAATTGTATCAATTCCTGATCTTTGTTTTACTTCTACTTTTCATTAGGTCATTGACGATCAAATTAAAGGTTGTATTATCGGCTAAGAGCCGGACAGAAGACTCTGTGTTGTCTACGATATGCAAATAAAAAGCGGACCTCATTTAGAACCCTGTGGTACACCTGCTTCAATAAAAAGCCAATCAGAAATTCCACCTGATATAACCACCCTATGTTTTCTGTTTGGAAGGTAACACGCTAATCATTAAAGAAGAGTTGACTTTACAACTATGCAGCAAGCCCGTTTGCCAAACTCTGTCAAAAAAATTGCTGATATCGCAAAACATTACCCTCACCTCTTTGCCATCATCTAAAGCTTTACAAAACGAGTTATAAAAGTCAACAAGTTGATTAACAGTGAAATCGTTGGAAGAAAAACGTGATTGTAAACCTGTGATAATGTTGTGCTCTTTAGAATAATTAAATGGGTGCTTATGGACAATCTTTTCCATGACAGTGTCCAATAAAATTAAGACGAGCTATTGGTATGCAATTACTAATAAACGATGGGTCGTCTTTCAGAACAGAGGAGAAACACTAGCTTTCTCCCATTTGATGAGAAGATCAAATTTCGATAAAGAACAATTGAAGAGGTCACTTTTAGTGGTTCGGCAAGTTCTTTCAGAACTATGTTATTCATGTTATCCGGGTCTGTTGTCTTCCATCTTTTTAAGCTTTTTAGATAATATTCTACTTCTTTTTTGTATTCCCTGACTACAAGGATTCTAACAGTATGCCAGAGTTTTCCCATGCTACATAAATCAAACCGCATCGTGTCACTAGAGTTCACTAACATACGCTGTTTACGTACAGCAAAAACAGCCAGCGTTTGATTACATCAGAGGTTAAGTTTATTTCTATCTATGCCCACGTCAAAGAGTCTTTCAGACAATGCCGTTAGAATGATGCTTGATAGAATCATAATAATTTTCCCTGATATCCCTCTTATATGGAACCCACCATTCACGCAGTACTAGTCTCAACACTGTTGTAGAAGATGATTTATATAAGCTCAGAGCTTTCTATCAGATCCTATACCATGTAATATTGTGTTCTGTATATGTGAATAGTTTAAAATTAATCGTGTTTAAACCAATTTTCCCTGCCCATGTTTTATTGCGAGTAGCCCTTAGTCCGCTAATCACGACACCCCATACTTTAACAAACAGTGTAGATCCCGATTCCGGCTTCTGAATGCACTGTTTGACATTCATTTTGAGACTATGTGTCAAAAATTTACATCAAATAATCTGATTGGTTCAAAGTCAGAAATGGCTTTGGGCTAAATTAATTATTCAGCTGCATATGGGTAAATGCACATTTCCATCATTCAAATCAGGGTTCCAGTCGGTAATGTTGTGGGAAAGTTACTCTCCTTTTGGCTTTCCGCTATTGGTGTTTCTATTAGGGTCTGGTTATTTCAAGTTTGTGTTTCTTTCCCTTTGGTGTCACTGCTGGGAGCTGTGGGTTAATTGTATCGATACCTGGTCAGTGCCTTCACTTCTATTCAGTTGTATAAAGAATTGTTAGCTTAAAGGCCGGGACAATTTATATATTTCTTATATATTTAGTATACTGAAAGAGTACATAAAATGCATTATTTTACTGAAAACTGCATGTAAAAAAATCCCATTTGTTTCAAAGTTATGCTCAATTATATCTGATACGTACCTATTTTCCACTTTGGGTAACCTCCCTTGGCGTTTGGTTGATGTAGACCCAAAATACAATATTTTGTGACATCATAGCGGTAATTTAAATTAATTTTACAACTGACATATTTTGTTATTTTGGCGTTTGGTTGATGTAGCCCCACAATACAATATTTTGTAACATCATAGCGGTAATCTAATTTAATTTTACAACTGACTTATTTTTTATGATTTTATTATACATTTCATTATGTCCACTGATGGCTGTGAATCTAATTATTACGTTAGATATAAATTACATTTCTGAATTAAACGTTTATTCAAGTTTTAAATGAAATTTTAGACTGTTTAAAACAAACAGTTAATTTATAAATGCTTCAGTTACGTTAATAAAAATGCTTTTTTGAATGTCTTCTAAACTATTAACCTGCCACTGCCAAGGTATTTGATCTATATATATACATGCCATCTGAAAGTTAAATTACTAAAATATATTACTTTAGTCTTAATTTATAGACCTTAGATCTGAAATCGGAAGATATTGCTTTTGAGATTTGACTGAGATCAATTTCATATTTTTTTTTTTATTTAAAAAAAAAAATCAATTTCATAAATAGTTTCAGGTGGCTAAGTAACTTCTGATGATTTATAACACCATATATATTGATCTTTAAAAACGTTCAAAGAATTTAATGTCGGCGATGACATCATAGAATACTTCATGAGTGTTAATGAGGCAGTTTGAAGTTGTTCTCTACGTTTGAAATATGTCAGATTTCAAATTGTGATATCTTGGAAACTAATAAAGATAATTTGATCCGGCTTTCAGATTTCACTTGCATGTAACTGAAACAATGTTATTTAGGTTCTTAATGCTTTCAATACCGTGATAAATGACCTTTAAGAAGCTAATTCGTCGTGGCCAAAATGTCCTTGCAGATGCAAAAGCTGTTTTTTTTATAAAAAAATATCAGCATATCAGTCATATCAAATAATCAACTTAATAACGATAGGTGGAACAAATGGCCCGACAGGGAATAGTAATTCATGACGGGAAATATTAATTGACTCGATCCTCGCCGACGAGATTTAACATTTGATTGCACTATTTTGACTTTTAGAGACGCCGGTCACATGCGGTGACACCAACCTTGCATAACGTCGTATTTAACAATTCTCAGTCAAAAACCTTAGGATTTTTTTATTTTAATCCTATCGCCGGATAGGAGATCCTGAGGGGACACTGGGCAGGGGGAAAAGCATTTCCAAATTGCATAGTGTGGTATCCTAAGTAGACATTTTCTTTGTTTTCAGGTTAGAAGAGTGATACAGACGTATGCTTAGAGTATATAAGGAGGAATAAATACATTGAAAAAACGATTTTGCTAGTTTTATGTTTCCTTAATTTATCCCTGATTGGGAAAGTCATTAGAATAAATGACCAAAAAAAAACCCTCCAAGCAGAAAACAGCAGGTCAACGTCGGGCAGACAGCGATACGATACGACGTTGATCGTATGGTTTCGCCCGACACTGCCGACCGGCATTTTTTGCCTGCTGGGTAAAAGGTTTTACCATTGACGCAATGTCTACAACACAGAGAGTTGTATGAATTTTAATCTTAGCCAACCAGCCCCAGCATAGCAGGCTTCATCCGTGACCTTTAAATATTTGCACAATTCCGTATTGAAATAAATGATTCCAAAGGACTAGAACATTCACATATCACCCACAATCTTGTGAAGGGCAATGAGACCATGACCAACTTTATCTGACATCTACCTGGCCACTTTCATCCATGACAGTCACAAGTAAACCCAGTATTGGTTTGTCTCCCTTTGACTGAGTCCTATGGCATATACCTGTTGTGTAGTCTCAACTGTGTTATAAGCCGGTTGTGTGTGAAAACATCTTCGCCTTTGTGACCCGGTGAATACTGAACGAGAGTCATGCCAATAGATGTCTCGTTAAATTCGGACCTGTTGTTTTGTCGTCGTTATGTAGTCGTAACGAGCTTTTGTGAAACCATTAAGAGTGAGCCATTTCTGCCAAAAAAATAAAATATTGGTTCTCACTAATCCATTTTTTGTTCTGAAATGAAATAGTCCACTTTATATATTGGAAAACAAACAACTTTTATAGTTTATGTGTGTCAGTTGAATTATGTTAAAAGACATTTTTAGAAATGCAACATATTTACAAGTTCATTTAACGAAAACCCCTTAAAAGTAGAAGTAAAACAAAGCCCAGGAATCGATACAATTAACTTACTCCACCCATCAAAGGCACCAAAGGGAAAGAAACACAAACATGAAGCGACCAGACCCAAATGGAAACCTAAACAAAGGACGGCCATAAGTACAGTTACTTTCCCACAAAATGGTCAAATGGTCATCCAAAATAAAAAGACACAAGTGATACACACAGTAAGTAACAAATAACAACATAAATAAACCGCAACAGAAGAACCGCCTTGGAACGGTCAGTGGAAAGAATTCCACTGGGGGGCTTAAATCGATTTTCATGGCCATAATCCTCGCCATTTACATAGAGAAAAATGGGGTTTACAGGGATTTACATTTTCTATTTTCTGCTCGAAGACCACGGTTGTGAGAACTCGTTGATGGGACGGTTCTAACCTGCATCACAACTTACCATTGGAGTATAAGTAAAAGAAAATCGCCACACATTTTTTTTACAAAAATGACCGTTTGCGGTGGAATCTTCCACCCATTAAAACCCATTTAGAGATATATTGGGTTTCATATTGATTATGTAATACAATAATTTGTACATAAACGCAACAGTTAAATAAGTATGTGTTATGAATACCCACTTTATATTGAGAAAAGCAGGGTTTACAAGGTATTATAATTTCAAATATCTGCACCAAGACATAGTAGATAACCGTTTTTGAGATACGAAATGCCATTTTGGGATAAGAAACAAAACAACACTATGCCACGAGTATATGCTATCTTAATGGGTTGACAATAAAGGCCCTGATCTGAGCTTGGCGTCTGATCTGAGTTTTCAGCATGAGTGTCGATGTTTGGGCTTTCCCGTCCAAAACGCACTGAAATATGCTTGGCTCTCATCATAATATTAACGAGTTTATGTAATGAGCACCCTTCTTAATTCACCTTTTCGTACAGAAACAGTGGTTTTAGGGATATACATCATGCTTTTTACTTTCGCCCAAAATTATGTTGTGGGTATCCGTTAGAACCACTATGAGGCGGTGCAAAAAAGCACCCACAGCAGGGTACTCGCAAGAACATAAAAATCACCCACAACCTATTTGTATGAAACAGTAGTTAAGTAAAAACTAAATATGCAAAATGGTGATTGTAATTTAATATGATGTTATTCGCATTTACAGTTTGGATATTCTCTTCACTGCATTGTGATTTGCTTTTTTAGGGTCGAAGTTTGGAATAAGTGTTGATTTTTTCCTCTTCCTCGACCACTTTTGCTTCCTGACATTTCGCTTCTGCTTCTTCTAGTTCCGATTAGTCTCGTTCAGTGGCGCTGTGGTCGTTCATTCGTAGATTCCCGCGAACGTCCGCATGTTCTCTGCAGTTAACGTACAAAACTCTGCAAGCGGTGGTATGGAGATCGAGACCTGAAGCATTCCGAAAAGCTCATTACGATAACTCACCCGTGCGAAATAATGTATTTTTTTCACATCTCCAAAATGGCTACTTTCCTGATGAAAATCCGCTATACTTTTCTTATCTATACAGCAAGCATGGGTTGTGGGTGCTCGTTGGAACCGTTTCATTGGGGCGGTTCTAACGAGTAGCCACAACCTATGTCTTAAGAAATAAGAAAAATAATATCTACCCCCTTAAACCCCAGCTTTCTCTATAAAAAGTGGGGTTTGGGGGTATTTTCACGGACTTGTTCACGTGATGTAAAATCAAGCCATTGTGTACTTATTGAGTTCAATGCATAACACAAAATATCTTTTTTCCCACATTTAATTACAGTTACGCTGTGGCGTACCCAGTTTGATCTGATGAAGCTTAAATGCATTTATTCTGGTATAGTAGTCGCAGATAAGATTGACTAGGCGGGGCTATTCAGGTGTCAATATATGTCAAATTCGATGAGTCCACCAAAAGATTCGGTCGATTGCCTTTTGCATGCGTTTTGCAAGCGGACCGAATGACCATATTCGCCACAGCTTTGTTTGTGTTACAGTTGAATTCACACAATCTGGTGACTTGGTTTACCTTTTCGTTAATAGAACATTCTAAAGGCAGGCACAAACGATAGCTCCGCCTAGTCAATCTTATCAGTCGAATCAATGGAAACAAACGTGCACCAGGGTGTAGGTCAGGGCGAAGGTCAAGGTCAGGGAGATGGTTCTGCTTAGGACAGTTATGAGGGTGAAATCCATATTCTAAGTTGGAACATTGAGGGTCTAACCGATTTAAAGAAAAATTGTGCTGATTTTTTCAAATTTTATCACTCAGTATGATTTGATTTGTCTTTACGAAACTTGGACGAAAAAAAGTTCAAATGTCAGTTTAGATGGTTATAGCAAAATTATACATTCTTATAGGCGTTTTCAAAATCGAAGAGCAAAACGCTAGCCGCGCTAGCGGTGGAATAATCATTTTCATTAGAGATGAAATAAAAAATGGCGTGGAATTAGTAAAAAATGATAATGACTCGATCGTATGGATTAAACTTGATAAGCAATATTTTTGTACCCAAAATGACAGATATATTGTGGCAGTTTACATTCCTCCGGAAAATTCACCATTACACGATATCTACAACATAAATTTTTTTCAGAAATTAGAAACTGAAATCAGTCACTATTCACAATTTGCTGAAATATACATGATCGGCGACATGAACTCAAGAGTGGGTAACAGATGCGACTATATTGACCATGATAGTTTTTTGATCGATTTTGACGATGACAGTTTGTCTCTTGACACGCCTCTGAGGCGTTCATCCATGGATAGCGTTGTAAACAGATTCGGTGATTGCTTGCTTGACCTTTGTAAGGCGTCTGGAATGCGTATTGTGAATGGCCGTATGTTCCCGGACACAGATAAAATGACGTGTTTCACATATAACGGTGAAAGCATCGTAGATTATTTAATAACGTGTGAAAACAATTTTTCGGCTCTTTCATTAATGATTTTACATGAATATAAAGAATTTTCGAATCATGCACCATTGTCATTTGGTTTTAAAATTGGCACAGAAAGGTCAAGGGCAGCAACCCCCAAATATGCTTACAACTTGAGATGGAATGAACACTTTACAAAAGATTTTGCAGATAGATTGCAAAATGATGCTCAATTATTGCAAAATATAGTTCAGGAAGATACTTCTGTAGACAGAATGGTCGACAATTTCTCAACTTTTATTACAGATAGGGCTAATATTTTTTTCAAGAAAACTACTTTGTTGAAAGCAGGTAATATTTTTACATGTTCCAATAATCGAGAAACGAAAAAATGGTATGACCAAAACTGCTATTCTAAGAAACAAAAATTACAAGAATGTATACGAAACTTTAATTTGAGTAAAATGGAAGAGAATTGAAAGAAAGTTTTTGACTGTAGAAAATATTACAAATATTTTTGTAGAAAATGCAAACACAATTTTAATCGAGATAGGTGTAACCAGATGAATGAAATGAGAAAGAAAAAACCGAAAGAATTTTGGAAATTTTTTAAACAGAAAAAATGTGGCGAAAGAACTAATTTAACAGAAAATGATTTTCATGCATATTTTAAAAAATTATCGACAGAAATATCCGAGAATTCGTCTTAAGAAGTTAAGGACTTTTTGCAAAATTTTGAGATGCATGAGAAAACCAGCACATTGCCGGTGCTAGATGAGCCAATTTCGCAGGAAGAAATATTGAATGCTATACGAAATCTTAAGAACAATAAATCAAGTGGTATCGACGACATTTTAAATGAGTATTTTCAAAAAGCGACAGAAAGTTTGATAGAACCTCTTCATATTTTGTTCAACAAAATTCTAAATAGCGGGTCATTCCCAGCTCAGTGGGCAACAGGTCTGATTGTTCCCATACATAAAAAAGGAAGTTATGACGATACAACCAACTATCGTGGAATAACATTGATAAGTTGTTTCGCAAAACTATTTACCACTGTCTTAAATAATCGTTTGAAAAAGTGGGCAGATGAAAATGACGCCAGTACAGACGCGCAATTTGGTTTTAAATCAAACCATTCCACTATCGATGCTATCTTTATTTTAAAATACTTGATAGATAGGCAACTACAGGCACGAAAAAAACTATATTGCGCTTTCATAGACCTGAAAAAGAGTTTGATTCTATTTCTCGCTCAAGTATGTGGTTCAAATTGATCAAAAGAGGAATAGATGGAAAACTGTTTGACCTTATTCGGTCTATGTACGAAAATATTAAGCTTAGGGTAAAATATCTGGGCTCGGTGTCTGACTTCTTCTCATGCGAAGTAGGTTTGTTACAAGGGGAGATAATGTCACCATTTCTTTTTGCACTGTTTATAGATGACATAGAAATAAATTTACAAGAAAATTTGACTGATGGAATTACCATTGATCAGCTGCAGCTTTATCTTTTACTGTTTGCAGACGATGCAGTACTGTTTTCTGAAACACGAGAAGGTCTTCAAAATCATTTGAATAATCTTGAAAATTATTGTAAAAAGTGGAACCTTACTGTAAATGTGCAGAAAACTAAAATAGTAGTATTCAGAAAGGGGGTAGGATAAGTCATGAGGACAAGTGGTTTTATGCAGGTGAAAAAATCGAGATCGTCAACAGTTTTGCATACTTGGGTGTAGTGTTTTCAAGTGGGGGTTCGTTTATTCCTAATGCCAAAACTTTATCTGGGAAAGCCTTAAAATATATGCACCAGTTGCTGAATCTATTACATGAAGTGGACACGCGTTTAAACATAGCATTAAATTTGTTTGATTCCCTCGTAGCATCCGTATTGAAATATGGTTGTGAGGTATGGGGCTTCATAAATGCTGAATGTATTGAGAGGGTACACAGAAAATTTGGTAAATATATTCTAAATGTCAAACAGACAACGAATAATTACGCATTGTACTCCGAGCTAGGACGATATCCATTGCATATAGAACGACAGGCTAGAATTGTCAAATATTGGTTTAAGTTAATGCGGAAGTCAGGCCAAAATTGTATAATTAACGCCATTTATAATGAGATGAAAACCCATATGTCAACCGATACCCGAAATATCTATTGGCTTACTAAGCTTAAACATCTACTAGAATCTAATGGTTTTGCCGAAGTATGGCTATATCCAGATTCAGTAAACATAAACGCGTTTATACCGGTCTTAAAAACTAGATTAACAGATAACTTCCTTGTCGAAATGCGAAATGGTCTTAATACAAGCACGTCCATGGTACTATATAAAGAACTATGTCAAAATTTTGAAATTTCTCCGTATTTATTAAGTATCACCAATCGGAAACATAGAAGTTCACTCACAAAATTACGACTTTCGTCCGTCCAGCCCCTAATTGAAACGGGTAGACACACAGGTATGGAGAGGCACAGCAGAAAATGCACTTTATGCACAACATCCTACATAGAGGATGAATTTCATTTTACTTTGATATGCCCGATCTATCAGACCTTACGAACTCGGTACATCTCAAGATATTACTATAGTCATCCGAATATGATCAAATTTATCCAATTATTAAATTCTAGTGGAAGTACTCTTAGACGTCTATCAGTATTTATAACAAAGGCTTTTATAATAAGAAACTCATTCTTTAATGCAATAGAATGAATTTAACACAATATATTAAACTTGTTTTGGTTATCTGTACTGCAATATGTTAAAATGCGGGAAACTTATCTGTTTACATGGCACAAATTGCAAATTATGCCATCATAAATCATTCTGACAATACATTTTATTTCACTCTCACTAGAGTAATGAGTGCGATATGAATATTACTGCATGCGTAAAATATTTGTATATGTATGTTATTTTGGCGATGAGCTTGTATGCTTAAGTCACAATAAATATTCTGTTCTGTTCTGTTCTGTTCTTATTTGCCACTACTATAGCAGTAGGACATACCCTGTGTTCATAATTGTTTTATTGCCCCCTGTGATATACTGTCTATAATAGATCAAAGGCGGGCCTTAATAGGGTGATTAGTAGCTTCAGCAGAATCCCCTGACTGTGGCACTTAAGGGGAAAATAATGTACACCCCTATCCTGTTGAAGACATGGGAGATCACTTCAGTCAGCACTTAGAGCTACATAATATGATGTAATGAAATGATAGTCCTTAATTATCAAGAATAAATGCCTTTAACAACACTATTTGCAGTACTGGCCATCATTGATCATTTAAATTTCCAGTTAGCTGAATCTTGAAAACAGCGTTTTGTTTTCTAGGATGCACTTGGGTTATGCCACATATGAAAATCAAAATACACACACACTCTCTCTCTCTGTCTCTCTGTCTCTCTCTCTCTTTCTTTCCACACACACAAATTTATTCTCAATATTAGTGTAATAGCACAGTTTGCTTCTGATGCAAGAGGTCATGGCACAGGCAATAAAATTCCATATGCATTTCTACGGCACACACAGAAATCTCAAGTTAAAGGGGATTCGAGTGAGAGTACAAGTGCCTCGTGTTATTCTAAGACTGACATCATTCACAGAGACAATGCCACAAAATGCATCATCCTTCGAATCTCGACTATACCTGAACGCACCCTGCATCACGTTAACAAGTAAGTGAAACAAACAACCTGGTAAACCAACTTTGTATATAGAAAACTTGGGTTTACAGCGGTATATATTATTTTTTTTTATTTCTACGCCAAGGTATATGTTGTGTGTTCTCGTTAGAACAGCATCACTGAGACGGTTCTAACAGGCACCCACAACCTATATTTGGAGTATTAATAAGAAAAATACCATAATTAATCTCAGAAAAATAACCGTTTTAAAGATTTGAAAAAAAGGCACTATGATACAGCGATTTATTTTCATAAAATATGTGCTTGGACAGTCATTTTATGTGCAGATTATCTTTTGCCTTAATCCCGGAAGGCGACAAAAACGATATACATTTAGTGCACTGTAGATGTGCAAGATAAAAAGATAAAAAGATAAAAATCTACACAGTCATCATATAATTGTGGTTGGGTCTTTAACCTGCACAGGGGATGACACTTCCTGCACAGGGGGGTCTCCAGTCAACTTCCCGATCTTTAAGGGCGGTGCACTTTATGACAATCAGGCAGTGGAGCGTGTTCGGACACCGAAATTCTATCACCGCTACACAAGGTCGAACTGGGATCATCTAGCATCAGAGGCCGGTGCACTTCATGTTCGGTAACAATGAGGCGGCTCTAACGAGGAGCCACAATCTATGTTTTTGAGCCAAACGAAGGCAGACAATTTATACCCCCGTAAACCCCACGTTTCTCTATAATAAGAGGGGTTAGGGGGTTCTTAGTTTTATGGACTTGTTGTCGTGATAATTGTCACGACGGCGAAGCACAAGTAACAATTCTGATCTGTTCAACACACGAGATGAAATAAGTTTGGTATTTATCGAAAAATGCAAATTTTACACATGACTTTGGCGATGAAAACACGCCTATATAATTTTGACCCAGTTGAACCCAACTTTTATATAGTAAAACCGGGGTTTCCGGGGATATACCTTATTTTTTCTTATTTCTGCTCTAAAATATAGATTGTGGGTACTCGTAAGAACCGCCTACATGAGGCGGTTCTAACGAGTGCCCACATTCTGCTCTAATATATAGATTGTGGGTACTCGTAAGAACCGCCTCGATGAGGCGGTTCTAACGAGTGCCCACAATCTATATTTTGAGCCGAAATAAGAAAAATATTACAATTTTTCATCTTAACATTTTTTTTTTCGGCGATAAAGGTGGCAATGTAATTGTATAGGCGTGTTTGCGAAATGCTGTTCAACACACGAGAAGAAATAGTTTTGGTATTTATCGAAAAATGCAAATCTTACACATGACTTTGGCGATGAAGTGTAACTGAAAAGCTCCACCCCGCCCATATGGGATTGTAGAAAAAAATGGGCTGCACGATGCTTCCACGCAGAGCTGATTCCGGCCCGCACCCATACGGGCTTGAAGAAATATATGGGCTGCACGATGCTTCCACGCAGAGCTGAATCCGGCCCGCACACTAGTACTAGTAAACCGCTTAGAGGATCTAAGCCAGTCCAGGAACCGCGGTGCGAAGCGGACCGTCCATGCTAATAAACCCTATTGGTTTCATTGGGAGACTTGGCTTGAGAAGTCATTTCATTTCAATTTCGGGTAAAAGTCTCACAAAATTGGAAGCAACGTCTCCAAAATGACCTTTACAGTGTTGACGGGGACGTTAAACCTCAAATCAAACAAACAAAAGTAACTGAAAAGCTGTTCGTACCATGCTTCGCACTCGTCAAAATTCCTGGTGTTTTCAACACACTGAATGAAATATGTTTCCAACACGTTCGATGAAATATTAGTATTTATGAAAAAAAAAGAAAGAAAGAAAAATAACCATAAAAGAAGTCCGGGCTGCTATTGTGAAAATAACGGTCGTGTTATTTTTTATGAAAGCCTGGTAGGGACTTCCTACTTCCTAGTTCCTACTTCTTAGTTCCAAGTTCTTATTTCCGAGTTGCAATTTCCGAGATGTTTAATTAGAGAAATGAATGATGATATGCAGGTATATCTTTAAGTATGTATGTCTGTGTGTGTACCTGCGTGCGTTTACGCGTACTAACAAATGTATTCATATATGCACAGTGTAGGTGCATGTGTGTGCAACTACGCAGGCGGGTACGCACGCAAGTAAATGCACACGCAAGTAGGCATACACACATACATACATACATACATACATACATACATACATACATACATACATACATACATACATACATACATATATACATACATACATACATACATACATACATACATACATACATACATACATACATACATACATACATACATACATACATACTTTCATACGCATGTACGCAAGCACTCACGCACACAGTGACACAGACAGGCATATAGATTGGCGGACGGACACTCGCAATAAGTTGGCAAACATACAGGCAGACAGACAGACAGACAGACAGACAGACAGACAGACGCACTGAGTTCTTACTTCTTAGTTCCTACTTCTTAGTTCCTACTTCTTACTTTTTAGTTCCTACTTCTTAGTTCTTACTTCTAACTTCTTAGTTTCTACTTCGTAGTTCTTAGTTCCAAGTTCTTATTTCCGAGTTGCAATTTTTGAGTTGTACAATTATAGGTATTAACGCTGATCTGCATATGTGTATAAATGTCTTTATGTCTGTCTGTCCGTCCGACTGTCCGTTTAACTGTCTGTACGTCTGTCTGTATGTCTGGCTGACTGTTGTTTGCCAACTTGCTGCGTGTGTCCGTCCGTCAATCTGTATGCCGGTCTATCTCAATGAGTGTGCGAGCGTGCGTGTTTGCGTACGTGCGTGCGTATGTATATAGGTATGTATGTATGTATGTATGTATGTATGTATGTATGTATGTATGTATGTATGTATGTATGTATGTATGTATGCATGTATGTATGTATGCCTACTTGCGTGCACGTGTACTTGCGTGCGTGCATGCGTACACGCCTGTGAGGTTATTCTGTACAGTCATGCATGCACATGTCTTAGTTCCTACTTCTTATTTCTTACTTCTAAGTTCCAACTTCTTAGTTCTTACTTCTTCGTTCCTACTTCTTACTTCTTAGTTCCTACTTCTTAGTTCTTAATTCCTACTTCTTAGTTCCAAGTTCTTATTTCCGAGTTGCAATTTCTGAGTTGTGCAATGCTAGGTGTAAACGCTGACATGCATGTATGTTTGTATGTCATAATGTCTGTCAGTCTGTCCGACTGTCCGTTTATCCGTCTGTCTGTCTGACTGTAGGTCTGCCAACTTGCTGCGTGTGTCCGTCCGTCAATATGTATGCCTGTCTATCGTAATGTGTGTGCGTACGTGCGTGATTGCGTATGTGCGTACGCATGTATATATGTATGTATGCTTACGTATGTGCAGGTTTACTTGTGTGTGTGTGTGTGCATGCATACACTCCTGTGTAGTTACACTGTACATGCATGCATGCACATGTCTTACTTCCTAGTTCCTACTTCTTAGTTCTTACTTCTTAGTTCCTAGTTCTTGGTTCTTACTTCCTTCTTCTTACTTCTTAGTTCCTGCTTCTTACTTTTAGTTTCCTTTTCTTACTTCCTAAGTCCAAGTTCGTATATCCGAGTTGCAATTTCTGAGTTGTATAATTATAGGTATAAAAGTTGACATGCATGTATGTCTGTCTGTCTATATGCCTATCTGTCTAAATGTTTGCCAAGTTGCTGCTTGGGCCGTCCGCCAATCTGTATGACTGTCTGCGTACGCGCGTGCTTGCGCACGTGCGCGTGTGCGCGCGTGCGTGTTTTTGTGTGCATGCGCATCCGGCATGCATAAATGTATGTATGTTTGCCTACTTGCGTGTGCGTGTACTTGCATGTGTGGGAGCGTACGCGCCTGCGTAGTAACATACATGCTCGTTCACTGTACACGCATGCAAATAACTTACTTCCTACTTCTTAGTTCTTACTTCTTAGTTCCTACTTCTAACTTCATAGTTCCTACTTCTTAGTTCTTACTTCTAACTTCTTAGTTTCTTCTTCTTAGTTTCAAGTTCTTATTTCCTAGTTGCAATTTCTGAGCCGTACAATTATAGGTATAAAAGCTGACAAGTATGTATGTCTGTCTGTCTATATGTCTGTCTGTCTGTCGGTGTAACTGTGTGCCCGTCTGTCTGTCCGTCTAACTGTATATCCGTCTGTCTGTCTGTCTGGCTATGTTTGCCAACTATCTGCGAGTATCCGTCCGTTAATCTATATACCTGTCTCAATGTGTTTGTGGGTGCGTGTTTGCGTACGTGCGTGCGTATGTACGTATGCATGTTTGTATGTTTCCCTACTGGCGTGTGCGTTTACTTGCATGAGTGCGTGCGTACGTGCCTGCGTAGTTACACACATGCACGTACACTGTACACGCATGCACATATCTTACTTCCTTTTTCCTTTTTCTTAGTTCTTAGTTCTTACTTCTTAGTTCCTACTTCTTACTTCTTAGTTTTGTCTTCTTACCTATAGTTCATACTTCCTAGTTCCAAGTTCATATTTCCGAGATGCAATTTCTGAGTTGTACAATTATAGGTATAAACGCTGACATGCACTTATGTCTATAATTCTGTCCGTCTGTCCGTTTAACTGTATGTCCGTCTGTCTGTCCGTTTAACTGTTTGTGCGCTGTCTGTCTGTCTGTCTGACTGTATGTTTGCCAACTTGCTGCGTGTGTACGTCCGTCAATCTACATGCCTGTCTGTGTCACTGTGTGTGAGTGCCTGTGTGTGCATCTGGCATGTATGTATGTATGTATGTATGTATGTATGTATGTATGTATGTATGTATGTATGTATGTATGTATGTATGTATGTATGTATGTATGTAAGTATGTATGTATGTATATATGTATGTATGTATGTATGTATGTATGTATGCGCGTGTGCATGCGTACACGCCTGTGTAGTTGCACACGTGCACGTACACTGTACATGCATGCATGCACATGTCTTACTTCCTAGTTCCTACTTATTAGTTCTTACTTCTTGGTTCCAAGTTCTTATTTTCAAGTTGCAATCCATGAGTTGTACAATTATAGGTATAAACGCTGACATGCTCTTATATCTGTCCGTCTGTCTATATGTATGTGCGTCTTTCCGTTTAACTGTATGTTCGTTTTTCTGTCCGTTTAAATGTATGTGCGTCTATCTGTCTGTCTGACTGTATGTTTGACAAGTTGCTGCGTCTGTCCGTCCGTCAATCTATATGCCTGTCTGTGTCACTGTGTGCGTGAGTGCTTGAGTACGTTCGTATGTATGTATGTAAGCATGCATGCATGCATGCATGTATGTATGTATGTATGTATGTATGTATGTATGTATGTATGTATGTATGTATGTATGTATGTATGTTTGTATGTATGTATGTATGTATGTATGTATGTATGTATGTATGCATGCATGCATGCATGCATGCATGTATGTATGTATGTATGTATGTATGTATGTATGTATGTATGTATGTATGTATGTATATGTATGTATGTATGTATGTATGTATGTATGTATGAATGTATGTATGCCTACATGCGTGCGCGTGTACTTGTGCGCGTGCATGCGTACCCGCCTGTGTAGTTGCACACATGCACGTACATTGTACATGCATGAATGCGCATTTCTTACTTCTTATTTCCTACTTTTTAGTTCTTATTGCCTACTTCTTTGTTCTTACTTCTTAGTTCCTACTTCTTAGTTCTTAGTTTTTACTTCTTAGTTCCTACTTCTTACTTCTTAGTTCCTACTTCTTACTTCTTAGTTCTAACTTCTTTCTTCTTAGTTTCTACTTCTAAGTTCCAATTTCTGAGTTGTACAATTATACAATTATAGGTATAAACGCTGGCATGCATGTGTGTATGTATGTCTAAATGTCTGTCTGTCCGACTGTCCATTAAACTGTCTGGTCGTCTGTCTGTCTGTGTCTGTCTGTCTGGCTGATTGTGTGTTTGCAACTTGCTGCGTGTGTCCGTCCGTCAATCTGTATGCCTGTCTATCTCAATGTGTGTGGGTGCGCACTTTCTTTTGTGCGTGCGTGCATATGTATGTATGAATGTATGTATGTATGTATGTATGTATGTATGTATGTATGTATGTATGTATGTATGTATGTATGTATGTATGTATGTATGTATGTATGTATGTATGTATGTATGTATGCCTACTTGCGTGTGTGCATGCGTACACGCTTTTGTAGTTACACTGTACGTGCATGCATGCATATGTCTTACTTCTTAGTTCCTACTTCTTAGTTCTTACTTCTTAGTTTCTACTTCTTGCTTCTTAGTTCTTAGTTCCTACTTCTTAGTTCCTACATCTTTCTTCTTAGTTTCAAGTTCTTATTTCCGAGTTGCAATTTCTGAGTTGTATAATAATAGGTAGAAACGGTGACATGCATGTATGTCTGTCGGTCTATATGTCTGTCTGAATGTTTGCCAACTTGCTGCATGGGTCCGTCCGCCAATCTGTATGCCTGTCTGTCTGTGTATGTACGTATGTGCGCGCGTGCGTGTGTGCATCTGGCAAGTATGTATGTATGTATGTATGTATGTATGTATGTATGTATGTATGTATGTATGTATGTATGTATGTATGTATGTATGCCTACTTCGTGTGCATGTACTTGCATGCGTGCGTGCGTACGCACCTGCGTAGTTACACACATGCACGTACACTGTAAACGCATGCACATGTCTCATTTCCTAGTTCCTTCTTCTAAGGTCTTAGTTCTTACTTCTTAGTTTTAATGTTCTTATTTCTTAATTTCCTAGTTGCACTTTCTGAGTTTTACGATTATTGGTATAAACGCTGACGTGTATGTATGTCTGCCTGTCTATATGTCTGTCTGTCTGTCCGTCTGTCCGTTTAATTGTATGTCCGTCTGTCTGTCCGTCTGTCCTTTTATCTGTATGTCCGTCTGTCTGTCTGTCTGGCTATGTTTGCGAACTTGCTGCGTGTGTCCGTCCGTCAATCTATATGCCTGTCTCAATGTGTGTGTGTGTGTGTGTGTGTGTGTGTGTGTGTGTGTGTGCTTGCATACGTGCGTATGAATGAATGAATGCATGTTTTCCTAGTTGCGTGTGTGTGTACTTGCATTAGTGCGTGCGTACGCGCCGGTGTAGTAACACACATGCACGTACAATGTATACGCATTCACATGTCTTACTTCCTATGTCCTACTTCTTAGTTCTTATTTCTTAGTTCCTACTTCTTACTTCTGAGTTGTATAATTATGGGTAAAAAGGTGACATGCATGTATGCAGGTCTGTCTATCTGTCTGTCTATATATTTGTCTGTCCGTCCGTCCGTTTAAATGTGTTTCTCTGTCTGTCTGTCTATGTTTGCCAACTTGCTGCGTGCGTCCGTATGTATGCCTGTCTATCTATCTGTCTATCTGTGTGCGTGCGTGCTTGCTTGCTTGCGTGCTAGCGTACGTGCGTGCTAGCGTACGTGCGTGCATATGTATGTGTGTATGTATGTATGTATGTATGTATGTATGTATGTATGTATGTATGTATGTATGTATGTACGTACGTACGTACGTATGTTTGTATGTATGTATGTATGTATGTATGTATGTATGTATGTATGTATGTATGTATGTATGTATGTATGTATGTATGTATGTATGTATGTTTGTATGTATGTATGTATGTATGTATGTATGTATGTATGTATGTATGTTTGCTTACTTGCGTGCACGTGTACTTGCGTGCGTGCGTACGCGCCTGCGTAGTTGCACACACATGCACCTACACTAAGCGTATATGAATGCATGTGTTAGCACGCGTAAACGCACGCAGGTACACACACAGACATACAGACATACATACTTACAGATATACATGCATGTCACCATTCATACCTTTTATAAACATCTCGGAAATTGCAACTCGGAAATAAAAACTTGGAACTAAGAAGTAAGAACTAAGAAGTAAGAACTAAGAAGTTAGAACTAAGAAGTAGGAACTAAGAAATAAGAAGTAAGAACTAAGAACTAAGAACAAAGAAGTAAGAAGTTCCTACCAGGCTTTCGTAATTTTTTCATATGCATTGATTTTACTGCTAAGTATAAAATAAAAGAAATATAAAATAATAATAACAACATGCAGATGCACAGTATGGAAGTCATTACGTGAACTAGTCCATTACGATAACACACCCGTGCGACATAGTGCATTTTTACACCCCCAAAATGGCCATTTCCCTGATGAAAATCAGTGATATTTTTCTTATAAAAACTGCAACACAGGTTGTGCGTGCTCGTTAGAACCGCCTCAAGACCACCCACAACCTATATCTGGGAGCAAAAAAATAATAATGTATACCCCGTAAACCCCCGTTTTCTCTATATAAAGTGGGTGTTTGGGGGTCTTCATTTCAAAGACCATCATAAACCCCAGTTTTCTCTATAAAAAGTGGGATATAGTGGGGTCTTCATTTCACGGACTTGTTCACGTGATGGTCATTGAAATGAAGACCCCCAATACCCCACTTCATACAGAGAAAACGGGGCTTACAGGGGCATACACATAAACAATGAAATAGTTTTGACGGTCATTGTCCTCCTTCGATTGATTTGAGGACATCCGTGCGACAAAGTGCATTTTTCATATCTCCAAAATTGCTAATTTTCTGATAAAATCCGTGACATTGTTCTTTATGAATACTGAGGTGCTCGTTAGAACCGCCTCAAGCAGAAATAATGGTTATATTATCATTTTTACCTAGAATTGGTCATTTCTGACACCATGTTTGACATTATTTCACACGGGTATGCTTTCCATATATATCCATTATGCCTCCTGATTATCATCACGCAAACATGCCTATATAGTTTTGACACCTCTTGAGTAGTAAAACTGTAGTTTATAAGGGTATACTTTATTTTTCTTGTTTCTGCTCTAAAATATAGATTGCAGGTACTTGTTAGAACCGCCTCATCGAGGCGGTTCTAACAAGTTCCTCAATCTATATTTTACACCTCTAATCGAGGCGGTTCTAACGTGTACCCTCAATCTATATTTGAAAAAATACCCCAATTTTTCATATTGAATTTATCATTTTTACGGCGCTAAAATTTACTGTGTATTTGTATAGGCAGGTTTTCGTAATGATCACTAAGAGTGGCCCTCCGTGGCTCGGACCACCGCTGTCTCGAACAAATTGTCACGGTTCCAAAGGTGTAAGAGCCATCAACTTTTAATGTAAACACTTATTTACTAGACAATTACAAATCAACATCACGCGACCAAGTCCGTGAAATGAACACCCCCTTAAACCCCACTTTATATTGACAAAACTAGGGTTTACTGGGATATACATTATTGTTCTTATTACTGCTCCAAGACATAGGTTGTCGGTACTCGTTAGAACCGCCTCGCCAACAGCCTGTGTTTGCTGTTTAAAAAAAGAAAAAGAAAACATCGATTTTCACCAGAAAAGTAACCATTTTTGGAGACATGAAGATGCACTATGTCCCACGGGTCTGTTATTGTAATGGTACAGAAGCTGTGTCAAACGCATGCATTACGAAAACACGCCTATACAAATGCACTGTTATCTTTACCGCCGAATAAACAAACATTTTAAGATGAAAAATCGTGATATTTTTCTTATTTCTGCTCAAAATATAGATTATGGGATACTCGTTAGAACCACGTCATCGAGGCGGTTCGATGAGACGGGTCTAACGAGTATCCCACAATCTATATTTTAGAGCAGAAATAAGAAAAATAAGGTATACCCGCTGTAAATCCCAGTTTTACTATGTACAAATGGGGTTCAAGGGGGTCTAAATTATATGGGCGTGTTTTCCTGATGGTATTAGCAATGAAAAGTAGAAGTAAAACAAAGATCAGGAATCGATACAATTAACTTACTCCACCCATCAATAACACATAACGGAAAGAAACATAACGAAGCGACCAGACCATAATGGAAACCTAAACAAAGGAAGACCATAAGGACAGTTACTTTCCCACAAAATGGCCAAATGGCCAGCCAAAAGAAACAGACACAAGTGATACTCACAGTAAGTAACAAACAACAACATAAATAAACCGCCACAGAAGAACCGCCCTGGAACGGTCAGTGGAAAGATTTCCACTGGGGGTGGGGGGGGCTTAAATCGATTTTACATGGCCATAATCCTCGCCCTTACCTCTGTCGCGGTATACACTAATTTTGTTTAGTCCGCATGCAGGCTTCCTAACTCATCAGTGTAACATCTCCGAGAACATACAAATAAAAAAAACTACAGAGATGAAACAAGGTTGAGGACTCTACAGCATACAACAACAGAATTGCTGGAGCAAAAGAAAACCAACAGTTTGACTCCGAGGAGCCCGACCAAAGACGGAGCATCAGGCACCAACCAACATGAAGAATACTAAAATAAAATAAAATTCCATTTATGTTTTTACGCTGGAACCGTATTATAATCTTAGGCCCGACCCACCGGTGTGTAATCAAAGAGGGAAGCAAAGTTGACAACTGTGATTTGGTTAACCACCATGCATGCAGTCTGTTTTATTACATGTATGTTTTACCCAATCTTTATATATCGAAGAACGATTTTACGAAATTGGGTACTAAAGTCATTACAGGCATGTATTTTTCTAAATTTATATACTAAGTCACCATAGATTTCGGGTTCCGATAGGCCTTGTTGCAGAAATGTTTTAAGTCCAACAATGAATTTAGAAACCAAATCAGAATGACGTCTATAAAACTTAGAAAAGGCTTTACGTAGTTTATGATACCGATACCCCTGATTAAGAATTTTAGCGGTTAATAATTTATTACGAGTGTTGAAGTCGGATACCTGACTAGACACCCTTGCGAATCGAATTAACTGCGATTTATAAACACCGAACGATGTCGCACGAGGAAAATTACCGTCCAAAAAGGAAAATTTACAATCTCGAAATCAAAATCATCACGTCTATCATAAATGTTGCAAGAAACAAATCCATCTAGAATAGATAAAAGTAAATCCAAAAAGGAGGAATTTGCCTTTACAGAAAGGAAGAAAAAAATAATTATAAAACAATAAAATCAAACACGACAATAGGAATAATCAGGGATGGATACAATTACCTCCCATCCAAGACGTCAAAGGACAAGAAACACGAACACGATGATGATGACGATTTCGTGTTTAACGACGCGCCACCCCTCTTTATAAAGGTATGTAGAATTATGATGGTATTAAAAGTTAAAAAATGTCAGAATGATAATGTATAAGAATCTGAAGCAAAATTAAATCTTATGAAAAAGACCAATTTATTTTAAGATCAAAAGGCACATCTTGAAACAGTTGTTGCAAAGTGTCAACTTTGAAGCATAAGTTATGGGACGATGAAAAGTCTGCACATTCAATTAAGATATGTTTAACAGTGAAAGGCCGATCACAGCCTACTCATGAAGGCTGATCATCACCATTTAAAATAGAAGAATGAGTAACTCTAGTATAGCCAATGCGCAGTCGCGTTAATGCTACATCCTCTTTTCTGGAAGACCGTGGAGGAGAGCATTTTGTTCCAACGTCAGGTTTAATGGCACGGAGTTTTTATCAATAGCACAGTTCCATTCACCTTGCCATTACGAAAAGATGTATATGTTGAGCAGTGTTTTAAAATTATTAAAAGGGATTTTAAAAACGGACGGATCAAGATTAAGCGATTCCTTTGCTTTCTTGTCAGCATACTCATTGCCAACAATGCTAATATGGCTCGGAAGCCATCAAAACAAGATTTGGTCAGTTTCTAAAATGTCGTGATGTTTTTCGATCAATTTTTTAATTTGAGGATTTTTGGATGATAAATGGTCTAAAACCTTAAGCACAGAAAGTGAATCAGAAAATATAATTGCCTTTTGAATTGTTGAGGAACTGACTAAATCTAAAGCTAGGTGTATTGCTTTTGGCTTCAGCTGTTAGAATAGATGAGCCATCTGGAAGGCGCCAGGTTTGGTGCGCATCTTGAGAGACATACGCACAACCAACTTTATCACATTATATCATTGTAACGTGACTGGAGTACCTGAAAGTTTTGTTTGAGTAGCATTGGATTTGAATCGGATATTTTGCCATCATGTAAGTCAAACAGAACAAATTTTTTTTAATACACCAAGATGGAACTTCAGCGGTTTCATGGTTTTGAATATTTTTAAGGTCGATACCTGAATTTTCTAGCAGTGGTAATATACATAATCCAAAAGTTTTGATTGCTGTGGGTTTAATATCATACTTATCTACAAATTCAGGTGGAAATGGAATTTTGAAAGCCGGGTTAGTTGGATTAGCAGCAAGTCTGATCGCATACTGAAGATGACGTTTTTCTCTGCACGAAGTTAAAAAGGTTCACCTGTTTCCACATAAAGGCTTAGTACGGGAGAAGTACGAAAGGCAACCATAGCCAGACGAAGGCCTTGGTGATGGATAGAGATTTTAAATAGGACTTTCTGGCAGAACCATAAACAACAGAGCCATAATCTAATTTAAATCTTATCAAAACAGAAGTAGAGGCAATGATCAGGAATCGATACAATTAACACACAGGTCCAATCAGAGACATCAAAGAGAAAGAAACACAAACATGAAGCAACAGACCCCATTGTAAACAGCAACAGCGAAAAGCCAAAAGGGCAGCAATCCTCCCAACAAAGGGCCAGAAGGCCACCTAAAACAAACCAATACAAGCGTCACAAACACCCAAAGACAAACCAAAACAAAAATAAACCGCGACAGAAGAATCACCTTGGAACGGTCCGCTGAAACGAACTCCATTGGGGGGCTTAAATCGATTTTACGTAGCCACAGTCCTCGCCCTTACTTCCGTCACGATTACGACAAACAATTAGTTCAGAGTGCATGAAGGCCTCCTAACTCATCAATGCAACCTCTCCGTGAACACAACAATCAAACAACCACGGAGATGAAACAACGGTGAGGACTCGACAGTAAGAAACAACATAAATGCTGGAGCAAAAGAAAATCAAGAGTTAGACTCCAACGGGCCGGACCAGAGACAGAGCATCAGGTACCAACCAACATAAGCCTTTACGTTGGAAGACCGGTAAAGATGTAATAAGGGACACCGATCTGCTCCCCAACTTGTATGAGCTAAAACCTTCAAAAGATTCAAAGCTTTAAAGCCTTTTGCTTAAAGATATATAAAATGGGGAATAAAAGGTAACTTTTGAACAAATATGACCCCTAGAAATTTGGCTTCTTCAACAACAGGAATTTCTAATCCGTATAAAAACAGGAAGGGATGTTCGTGTTTCTTCCGTAGCTAACAAAAATGGACACACTGCATTTTCGACTTTGAGAACTTGAAACCATTTTTATCAACCCATTTTTCAACTCTTTTTAGCTCACCTGTCACGTGGTGACAAGGTGAGCTTTTGTGATCACATTTCGTCCGTCGTCCGTGCGTGTGTGCGTCCGTCCGTGCGTAAACAATTTCTTGTCCGCACGATAACATCTTCATTTAGGATTTGATTATAACCAGACTTTGTATAGACTGCCAATTCGAAATTCGCAAAATTGCAGTATGTTTCCTCTGGCTTTCTTTGCCGGATCATTACAGGGTCACTGATGAGGCTTTATTAGCCGAAACTACGTAGTATGACCCATCTTCTTTCTTATGAATGTTTTCATTGCTCTTAAAGGAACTCATTTTTGATTTTTATTTGCACACAACTTGAACCACCATGAGATCTGTATTCCTTTCTTGAACTAGCCATATCCCATCATGTGTTACGGAGTTACGGTCCCTGAAAGGGCAAAAATTGCCTATTTTGGTCTTGTCTGCATGATAGCTGCAGTTTTAGTCCGATCGTCATCAAACTTGCTCAGACTGATCATATTGACAATATCTCGGTCAAGTTCGAATATGGGTCAGGTCGGGTCAAAAAGTAGGTCAGTAGGTCAAACCATAAAAAACCATGTGAACACTCTAGAGATGAACACTCTAGAATGATCGTCTTGACAATATATGGGTCAAATTTGAAAATGGGTCATGTCGGGTCACAAAATAGGTCTGTAGGTCAAATCATAGAAAAACCTTGTGAATACACTAGAGGCAACAGTTTTGGTCCGATAATCATCAAACTTGCTCAGAATGATCATCTTGACAATATCTCAGTCCAATTCGAATATGGGTGTTGTCGGGTTAAAAAGTAGGTCAGTAGGTAAAATCATAGAAAAACCTTCTGAGCACACAAGATGACACATGTTTGGTCCCTCAAAAGGCAAAACTTGCCTATTTTGTTCTTGTCTGCATGATAGCGACAGTTTTGGTACGATCGTCATCAAACTTGCTCTGACTGATCATATTGACAATATCTCGGTCCAGTTCGAATATTGGTCAGGTCGGGTCAAAAAGTAGGTCAGTAGGTCAAACCATAAAAAACGCTCTGAACACCATAGAGGCCACAGATTTTGTCCGATCATCATCAAACTTGCCCATAATGATCATCTTGACAATATCTCAGTCCAATTCGAATATGGGTTTTGTTGGGTCAAAAAGTAGGTCAGTAGGTCAAATCATAGAAAAACATTCTGAGCACACAAGATGACACATGTTTGGTCCAATCATCATCAAACTTTTTCAGAATGATCATCTTGATAATATCTTGGTCACGGTCGATTATGGGTCATGTCGGGTCACAAAGTAGGTCAGTAGGTCAAACCATAGAAAAACCTCGTGAATACACTAGAAACCACAGTTTTGGTCCAATCATCATGAATCTTGCCCAGTACGATCAACTTGACAATGTCTCGGTCAAGTTCGAATATGGGTCACTTTGGGTAAAAAAGTAAGTCAGGAGGTTAAATTAGAGAAAAACCTTGTGAACACACTAGAGGCCACAGTTTTGGTCTAATCATCATCAAACTTGCACAGAATGATAGTTTTAATGGCCATTAACTACTTTCTGGAAAAATTATTGGTGGTGTCATTATGGTCATTAGTGTTTTTGTTTTTGCCTGTGTTAATGGCCTTTCATAATATAATTAATGGCCATTAATGCGACACAAAAATGTTCAACATTAATGGCAATTAAAAGGGCATTATTCCTGAATTCATTGCCATTAAAGATTAATGCCCATCAAAAATCCAATAATTATGGTTCTATTCATGGCCAAATATTTAATGACCATAAAAAAATCATTGAATTGATTGGCATTAAATATGTTAAAAATAACTTTAATGGGGTAAATTTGTGGCAATTATTTTAGTAACTTGCCACTTTTTAACAACATTTTAATGCCCATTTATATCTTTAAAAGTAATGGTATTTTAATGGTGTTTTAATGGTATTCTAACATTTTTAACTATTTTCACTACATTTTCCATTAAAAAAGGCCATTAATAGAATCATAATTAATGGGGTTTAATGGCTTATTTTAATGGTGCAATTAATGGGAAAATAATGGGTATTTTTGCAGTAGTGATATTTCGACTTCTTTCTCTAGTGACATTGTGGGAAGAATTTGGGATCTGATTGTTTCAGTTCCTGATCGTTTCTCTTTTTATTTTGTATGTTTTTTATTAAGTGTATTTAACCGATATAACGTAGGAAGCTTGTCTTTGCCTGCTAGTCTTTGGGTGTTTGTGTCGCTTATGTTATTTTATTTTGGATAGCCTATTGGCCATTTTGTGGGAAAGTAACTGTCCTTTTGGCTTTCCGCTGTTGGTGTTTCTAATAGGGTCTGTTGTTTCATGTTTGTTTGTCTTTCCCTTTGGTGTCTCTGATGGGAGCTGTGGGTTGATTGTATCGATTTCTGACCATTGCCTCCACTTCCATTTTTAACGCATACAGCAAACTTGGTGACAAATTTGGTCATCAACTACAGCCCTCAAGGTTGCAGTTTATTGGCCTTTGTATCACCAACCTCTTGCCGAAGAGTGTTAAAATAGTGGAACCGTCAAACAACGACGACATTGTTATGGTCCTTATCGACTATGGCAAAACAAACTGAAATTCTTTAATACCTAGTTAAAGGTGACCTAAAGACGTCTTTATTGTTTTGGATAGCCAATCAGCCATTTCGTGGGAAAGAAACTGTCCTTTTAGCTTCCGCCATTGATGTTTGTTTATTTATTTCATGTTTGTTTTTCTTTCCCATTGGCGTCTCTGACGGGAGTTGTGGGTTAATTGTATCGATTCCTGACCATTGCCTTTACTTCTGTTAATGCGGTAACTCATTCGTATTTTGAGAGTAGAAAGAAATGCGTTTGTTCACTAGTTTCAGAATTCAATGCTGTGTGTCTACAGGGGAGAACCTTTTGAAGGGTAATATTATGTTCTGTTTTCAATGACATTGTGTGCATGCAGTTATTTCTGTGCATATACTAGCTGTATGAGGGAGCAGTAGTTATCGTGTCAAGTGTCCATGTAAACATGTAATTTGTGTAGTCATTTGATTTGATCTTGCAATATTACGCATACAATCCAATTATAATTGGACCCCGCCCATAGAGCTTAGAGAAAAAAATAAGGCTGTATGGTGTTTCATTGCCGAGCTGAAGCCGATCTTACATGAGAAGGCTGCACCGGCAAAGTAGTGCGAGTTGGACCGTAAAACAAAATGCCTTCTCAATCTAAATCCAAACACTGGCAGCACTGTTTGGTCGATGACTTGAACAATGCCGCAATACTCAAGCCCAGTCAAGGTATTACAGGTATACTCCGACGTCAACAGGATAAATATGTTCTATAAAAGGGTTATCCTTTGGAAGCAAGGACTACACCACAGAACTAAAAATATGGAGTGTGCATGTTTTCTGGGCCTGACTAGCTAGTTTCGGTCAATTAGGCCTCATCAGTGACCCTCAGATATTTTCAAAATTCCACAATGGAAACAATGATCCAAAAGGACAAGAAAATATAATCTACACTATGATGTAGGGCAGGGAGACGTTTTACCGCCACCACACACTCCCACACACCAGCTGTAGTTAAGTTAAATATGTTCTATAAAAGGGAAGAACGAATTAGTGTTTTTGTGACATTGACCTTATTTTCAAGGTCACAGCCGTGGTAAGTAGGTCAAAATGAGACCAAATTCAGACTTTGTGCCGAGTATCTCATGATCTTCTGGTGGATTTTAATCAAATTTGCATGGATAAAACATTGAGTAAGGATGAAGAACTGATTAGGTAAGCGTGACCTTAACCTAATTTTAGATCACCGCGGTGCTGTTACATTAAGCTTGTTTTGAACGGGTATGTGGTGGGGGCATCTATGTTCTTAGAGAACATGTCTGGGTGATGTAAGGATTTTATATTGCAACGCTTTGTATACACAGTAAAGTTCCAGACGGGGCTTGTAAGTGTTGCGTCTCATAACTCATTTCATGAGGGAAAGTCCGGAAATGGTAGCCTGGCAAACAGCGCAGGCCCAGATCAAACGCCGTAGCATGCGGTACCGGAGGGGGATGGGTCTCTAATGTTTGCTGACAGGATTTGCGATCAGAAATAAAATAGAAACTAAGACATAGGTATGACATGTCTTAGATGACAAATGGACCTGTATGGAAGGGCAAACCATTATTAGGACAATCATTAGGACTCCTGCCGCTGTGGTTAGAGCCTCGATCAGGTCACGTGTGAGATTCCAGGTTCTGCAACAGAATGTCCTGTGTTTTTGTTTGCGTTTTTCTCTGCGTTTTCGCTCACATCTGATTAACGATCGGCTCGAAATTAGTGAAATAAATTTGAATGGGCTGTCAAACCGAAAACAAAAACGTACCAGATGAGGCAGAATCGTGCTAATGGTTACGCCTCACGATAACAAGTCCGTGAAACGAGGACAACCCCACCTAAACCCCACTTTATATACAGTATACGGGGTATACAATATCTGCCTTAGATTGTGGGTACTCGATAGGACCGCCACACTAGTACAACTACCTAATTACGGTAAATTGCTTGTTGCTTATCAGTCATCGATAGGTGCAGTAAGTGGATTTATCCATAGGTATATGCAGGCTAATCAGCATCAACCACGGTCCATTTGAAACAACAGTTGGCTGTACGGTTCTCAGATGTGATGGATGCTCAAATGGCTTTGCCACTTTTGCGAAACTGCAAACAAAAAATAAGGCGAAAACATTCATATATTCGCCAAGCGATTAGTGCATCTTGCTGAAGAGGCATATAATAATCAGGGTGGAGACTCTATTGACCGCCAACTCATTGATATATTTCTTGATGGCTTGACGAATCCTTAGGGACCATCTTGACACTCTTCAGGCTGCAATTGGTGTTGTTACTTTTGAGCAGAATTTAAGAGCAAAAGAAAATATGTCATACAGAACCAGTGAACCAATGAAAGTTCACCATCCATGAGGTCAAGGATTAATGCGAAGAAATAGATTTAACAGGGTGAACACTGTAAACAGTGACTCAAACACACCTATTAGATGCTGGTATTGTGGTCAAGAAGGCCACATGAAAAGGGACTGTAAGGTCAAGGACCAGGGAAATAGACTGGTAATGGATTATTTCCGAAGTAGGTCAATTTAGGCAAGGCGACCTTGTTTACAGGAAAACTAGGTAGACCTCTGCATTAAAAAATCACTGCAGAGAACAGTAGAAACAAAAACAACAAAACCACATTCAGAGTGAATATTTCTGGCAATCCAAACTTTTGTATAATTTTCATTAGTAAGCAAAAGTTTAGAAGTATTGTTGATACAGGGGCGGAGTGTTCATTGACAATTTAGAAAACAAACCAAAGCTACGTATAAACTCTGAGGATTTGGAATCATCGCACATGGCACATTGTTAAAGGTAGACGGTTGTTTTAATGTTCAGTTCCACTGATAGTAAAATACATTCGAAAACCTTAGATGGATCAGAGAAATATAGAAACAAGATTGAACAGTTAGTTATGAAAAAGTGTAAAAACCTTTTCACTAGCATGGACTCAGAACTAGGTCATACTGATGTTGTAAAAATGAAAATAGATACTGGAGAAATAATATCTATAAACGTAAGACCTTGTTGGGCTGCCATTTAACGCAGAAAATATTGACAAGGCAGTTGATGAGATGTTAGGCTGAGTTGTCATTAGAAGGTCAAATTCCCCTTGGTCATTTCGAGTTGAAATTGATGATGAAAGATGGAACTTAGAGATTTTGCGTTGGCTTTCGAAAACTTAATCAGGTCACCAAAAACATTATTATCCGCTTCCTCTTCTTATGTTAAATGTTACTTTATATTCTTTCAGAATATACTGATATACTGTAGGAAGTGTCTCCTGACAACTGGTTGTCAGGAGCATTTTTGATAGCTAAAATGCTCCTGACAACCAGCAATATTTTTCCAATAAAAACCTATGATATTAGTATTATTTTAATTACCTTTTTAGTATTTCATGGTTATTGATGCATGTTTAATGCTTCTTTGTCATTTTTTAGTATTCAAATTAACTTAATTCATGTTATTTTAACAAGAGGCTTATGGGCCACTATGCTCACCAGAGCTCAGGTGGGTACTGCCAACTGGCAGCCATGTATGGTTTTAATTCATTGATTATAAAGTCTCCCAAACGAGCCCCCATTTCCAAATGAGCACCCATGTTGGCTCTGTATCTAAAATATTAGGCCTTTTATGAAGTGGGGGGTGGGACATTGACCAAACAGAGCCCAGGTGGGTATCAATGAATACGTCTTATCATAAGGAACAATAATATATATATAGTTTAGGGGTGTGGATGTGTATAGTTCCTGAGATATAAGGCCTTTTAAGCTGTGGAGTAACTATATACAGACAACCCACACTATTAGGTGGAATATTCTGTTGTCAGATGTGGGTTTGAGTGCAGGAGTTTTTATTTGTTAACAAGAATTTGATGGTTGCATCTGTTTTCAAGTCAATTGACCCATTCTTACCAATTGATTGATTGATTGAGTTAGGATAAATGACACATCAATCCTTGTGGGTCATTTTTTGTTGTCTCCCTGAGAAAGGGAGAACAGAGACAGAAGAGACAGTAGAAGAGATGAAAGTGACTGAGAAAATGAATGGAAGTGTAGAAACAGAAGAAATAGTTATTCCCCCTCTTCCCATACCTGCTGCATGGACAACAGGCCTTGTCCAACTCTAAGCCAATATCAGTTGGACCCATTTTTACTGAGATACCCATAAAAGGGTCATAGGCAAATAGTGCAGACCCTGATCAGATGCTGCATAATGTGGCATCTTGTTTGGGTCTACTGCACTGTTTGCAAACAGGATTTTCCATCAAAAATATTATTAACATAAAAAATAGACCTGAGACCCTTAAATGGCAAATGGACCTGTCCAACAAATACCTGTCCAACAAATAAGAATGGAAGAATCCACCAGTATACAATGGGTTAAAACAAAGTACCCTGTTTTTTTCTTAACAAAACAATCAAATGACTATAATCAACTCAAACTCCAAGCTACTGGAATTAGGGGCTAATGGTAACAGTAGTTTGATATAAAAGGACGCCCCCGCCCATAGGGGCTTGAAGAAATATATGGGCTGCACGATGCTTCCACGCTGAGCAGAGCTGAATCCGGCCCGCAGTACTGGTAAACGGCTTATTGGATCTCAGCCTGTCCAGGAACCGCGGTGCGAGGCGCACTGTCCATGCTAATAAACCCTTGTGGTTTCATTGGGCGACAGGGCTTGAGATGTCATTTCATCTCAATGTCGGGTAAAAGTCCCACAAAATTGGAAGCAACGTCTCCAAAATGACCTTTACAGTGTTGACGGGTTGTTAAACATCAAATAAAAAAATGATATAAAAGGTGTTGAAATGGATGGAAATGCGGCAAAACTAAATGTTGGCCAAAATTGAATTTGATTTAAACACTAGTTTGAGATATATCAGTGTGTGAGACAATGAAAGTAAGCTGTCTTCTGAGCCTTAAGATGCCAACAAAAACTGAATTTGAAAATGTCATCTGTTTATATTGTCTGTTGTAACTTATAGCAAACTTTTTGAAAATATTTATGCATAGACAGAGTGTTAAAATACCAAAGAAGACAAAAAATAATAAACATGTATCAAGAAACTTAAAATACTGGGTTAAGCAACCAAAATAATGCTTATATAGCAGGCTTTTATTGGAAAAATATTGCCGGTTGTCAGGAGCATTTTTGCTATGTAAAATGCTCCTGACAACCGGTGCTGGTTGTCTGGAGCATTTTTGCTATGTAAAATGCTTCTGACAACCGGTTGTCAGGAGACGCAGCCTATACTGTATAGTCTGCGTTGCATGGCTCATTAATGGTTCAAACGCCTTGCATATTTCTGAAAATGTAATTTTTCAGAAGACAAACGAAATTTATACTAATGATGCACATTGGTATGTCACATTTGTACATGACCTAAAACCATTTCGAGGTCTTGTAAACAAAATCAAGGATGACATTGAAAGCACGAGTCAAATATTTCACACAATTGCATACGACTATGGTAGGGGAGAACTAGTGGAATACCGTGAAACTTTTTAAAGTTTGCAGATTGAGGTTTACTTGTTAACTGATACTTATCAATCCATATTCAAAACCTTCGAGGACTATAAGACACAACACAACGGTACTGGTAGAGTTAAGCACTCTATCATACCATTTATAGGTCAGCTTATGAGTACATTGTTTGGTACAATGTCAGAATCTGACCTTGAAAATATTAACAGACTATAAATATGTTGGCTACGAATCAAGAACAGATTGTTAATGACCTAGGTATGTCACCGTCTGTGTTGAATATGCCAAGAGTACAAGTCAGTGGTTACAGGAAATCATTTATGGATCTCATATTCTGTATTCAGAAGCTTGACAGAAAAATTCTTAAGCTACAAGGACAATTCTTAATCGCGACGGAAGTAAGGGCGAGAATTGGGCCACGTAAAATCGATTAAAGCCCCCCCCCCAGTGGAATTCGTTACCGCTGACCGTTCCAAAGCGGTTCTTCTGCTGCGGTTTATTTTTGGTATGGATTGTCTTTGGGTGTTTGTGTCGCGTATATTATTTTATTTTGGATAGCCTATTGGCCATTTTGTGGGAAAGTAACTGTCCTTTTGGCTCTCCTCTATTGATGTTTCCATTAGGTCTGTTGTTTCAGGTTTGTGTTTCTTTCCCTTTTGTGTCCCTGATGGGACCTGTGGGTTGATTGTATCGATTCCTAATCATTGCCTCTACTTCTATTTTGAAGAAAAGCTTACAAGACTGCGTCAATTTATTCATGATAGAAGTGAAGGCAATGGTCAGAAATCGATACAATTAACTCGCATCTCCCATCAGTGACACCAAAGGGAAAGGAATACGAAATAATTAGACCCTTATGGAAACATCAATAGAGGAAAGCCAAAAGGACAGCCACTTTCCCACAAAATGGACAACTGCCAATCCAAAATAAAATAAGCGAAACACACACTCAAAGACAAACCATAATTAAAATAAACCGCGACAGAAGAACTGCCCTGGAACGATCAGTGAAATGAATTTCTCTGGGGGGGGGGGGGGGTAGGCTTAAATCGATCCTACGCAGCTGCAAGCCCCGTCCTTACTTCCGTCGCTACTTACAAAACAACCTGTTCAGCCCGCATGAAGGCCCCAACCCACCAGCGCAACACCAAAGAGAACACAAAACCAAACAACCGCAGAGATTAAACAACGGTGAGGACTTTACAGCAATATACCACCGAAATGCTTGAACAAACGAAAACCAACAGCCAGACCCCGACGGGCCCGACCAGAGACAGAGTACCAGGCACCAACCAACTAACATTACATAAAACTAAATTCTCTCTAATTCTCAGTAAGCTTTTACGCTGGAACCGTCATAGAATCTTGGGCCTGACTCACCAGCGTGCAATTAACGAGGGGAGCAACGTTGTCAACCGTGTTTGGGTTAACTACCATTCATGCAGTCTGTCGTATCTTTTTATATCGAAAAATGATTTTACGAAATTGGGCGCTGAAGTCATTGCAATTATATATTTTCTAAATTTATATACTATACCATAAAATTCAGGTTCTGATAGACATTGTTGCAGAAGAGATTTAAATCCAGCATTGTATTTTTCATTTAAATCGGAACGACGTCTATAACAGTTTGTAAAGGGTTTGTATAGTTTTTGATATCGATAACCCTGATTAAGAAGTTTAGCAGTTAACAATTTATTACGAGTGTTATACCTATATTCGGTTTCAAATGATTTTTGATGAAATCAAAATGACTTTTCAAAACGCAATATTCTATATTGGAAAGTAGAAGTAAAACAAAGATCAGGAATCGATCCAATTAACTTATTCCACCCATCAAAGACACCAAAGGGAAAGAAACACAAACATTAAGCGACCAGACCATAATGGAAGCCTAAACAAAGGAAGGCCATAAGGACAGAAAGTCTGAAAGCATTAAACCATTTATCTACAAGTTCTATATCTCCCGGTGATTTAAAAGCTTTGTTGATAGAAGTTAAGTAGAAGTAAAACAAAGATCAGGAATCGATGCAATGAACTTACTCCACCCATCAAAGACACCAAAGGGAAAGAAACTCAAACATGAAGCAACCAGACCATAATGGAAACCTAAACAAAGGAAGGCCATAAGGACAGTTACTTTCCCACAAAATGGCCAAATGGCCACCCAAAATAAAAAGACAAGTGATACACACAGTAAGTAACAAACAACAACATAAATAAACCGCCACAGAAGAACCGCCTTGGAACGGTCAGTGGAAAGAATTCTAACGGGGGGGCTTAAATCGATTTTACATGGCCATAATCCTCGCCCTTACCTCTGTCGCGGTATACACTAATTTTGTTTAGTCCGCATGAAGACTTCCTAACTCATAAGTGTAACATCTCCGAGAACATACAAATCAAAAAATTAAAGAGATGAAACAATGTTGAGGACTCGACGGCATACAACAACAGAATTGCAAAAGAAAAGCATCAGTTAGACTCCGAGGGGCCCGACCAAAGACGGAGCATCACACGCCAACCAACATAACGAATACAAAAATAAAATAAAATTCCATTTATGTTTTTACGCTGGAAATGTCATATAATTTTAAGTTCGACACACCGGTGTGCAATCAAAGAGGGAAGCAAAATTGCCAACCGTGATTGGGATAACCACCATGCATGCAATCTGTTTTATAACATTTATATTGTACCCAATCTTTATATATCGACGAACGATTTTACGAAATTGGGTACTTAAGTCATTACAGGCATGTATTTTTCAAAATTTATATACGAAGTCACCATAGAATTTGGGTTCCGATAGGCCATGTTGCAGAAGTGTCGTAAGTCAAACATTGAATTTTGAAACCAAATAAGAATGACGTCTATAAAACTTAGAAAAGGCTTTACGTAGTTTATGATACCGATACCCCTGATTAAGAAGTTCAGCGGTTAATAATTTAATACGAGTGTTGAAGTCGGATACCTGACTAGACACTCTAGCGAATCGAATTAATTGCGGAATATAAACCCCGTACGATGTCGCACGAGGAACATCACCGTCTAAAAAAGAAAAAATTTACAATCTCGAAATCAAAATCATCACGTTTATCATAAATTGTGCAAGAAACAAATCCATCTACAATAGATAAATATAAATCCAAAAAGGGGGCCTCGGTATGAGAGGAATTTGCCTTGTTTAACTGAAGTTCTAGGAGATAAATCTGACTGATCAAACAATCAAAGTAAGTATTGTCAATATGTAATAAATATCTAGAAGTAGAACTAAAAGCTTCACTATTTTCAGATTGGTTATCAATGGAAAGTGACAACATGAAGTCTCTTTCATAACAATACAAGAACAGATAAGCCAAAAGAGGTGCGCAATTCGTACCCATCGGAATACCCACGATTTGTCTGAATAACTTAGTACCGAATCTAATATAAATATTGTCAAGTAGAAAGGTGAGAGCATCACACACTTTCTGACATGACCAAAGTGTATAATTCTTATGCTCTTTAGAAGTGAAAAATGCATTTATGACATTACATGCAAGATAGAGAGAATCTTCTCTATGAAAAGCCCATTCAATTAAATCATTAAGATTTTCTTTTATAAGATTATGAGGAAGTGTAGTGTAAAGAGTGGAAAAACCGTAAGTAGACAGACTTGAAGCACGAAAACGTCTGGATTTCAATTTATTTAAAACCTCATTCGAATTTTTAATAGACCAAAATAGATTTCTTCCTGATCTTTCAACGACTTTATCACAATATTTAATCACATGCGTTTTAATAGCAGTAAGAGAGGCAGTTAATAATTTATAAAGTAGAAGTAAAACAAAGATCAGGAATCGATACAATTAACTTACTCCACCCATCAAAGACACCAAAGGGAAAGAAACACAAACATTAAGCGACCAGACCATAATGGAAACCTAAACAAAGGAAGGCCATAAGGACAGTTACTTTCCCACAAAATGGCCATATGGCCATCCAAAATAAAAAGACACAAGTGATACACACAGTTAGTAAAAAACAACACCATAAATAAACCGCCACAGAAGAACCGCCTTGGAACGGTCAGTGGAATGATTTCCACTGGGGGGGCTTAAATCGATTTTACGTGGCCACAATCCTCGCCCTTACTTCCGTCGCGATTTAGACAAATAATTCGTTCAGTCCGCATACAGGCCTCCTAACTCATCAGTGCAACATCTCCGTGAACACAAAAATCAAAGAACCACAGAGGTGAGACAACGGTGAGGACTCGACAGCAAGAAACCACTGAAATGCTGGAGCAAAAGAAAACCAACAGTTAGACTCCGATGGGCCCGACCAGAGACAGAGCATCAGGCACCAACCAACATTACCAAGAATTAGATCTCTTTAATTCTCAATAAGCCTTTACGTTGGAGCCGTCATAGAATCTGAGGCCTGACCAACCGGCGTGCAATTAAAGAGGGAAGCAAAGTTGCCAACCGTGATTGGGTTAACTACCATGCATGCAGTCTGTCGTATAACATCCATGTTGTACCCAATCCTTTTATATCGAAGAATGATTTTACGAAATTGGGTGCTGAAGTCATTGCGGTTATATATTTTTCTGAATTTATATACTAATTCACCATAAAATTCGGGTTCCGATAGACATTGTTGCAGAAGAGATTTAAGTCCAATATTGAATTTTGAAATTAAATTATAAAATTCAGTGGTTGTACTAGAGCTAGAATTTGCAATAACCGTGCTTTGTAAGGTCTTTTAGGAAGTATTGGTAACCAGTATAGCGTAGGAAGCTTGTCTTGGCCTTCTGTAACACACACAACAAACTTGGTGGCTGAATGACAAATATGTTCATCTACTATAGCTCTCACGTCAGCGAAATAGAAGTACAAGAAAAGTCAGGAATCGATACAATTAATTTACTCCACCCATCAAAGACACCAAATGGAAAGAAACACAAACATTAAGCGACCAGACCATAATGGAAACCTAAACAAAGGAAGGCCATAAGGACAGTTACTTTCCCACAAAATGGCCATATGACCATCTAAAATAAAAAGACATAAGTGATACACACAGTAAGTAAAAAGCAACACCATAAACAAACCGCCACAGAAGAACCGCCTTGGAACGGTCAGTGGAATGATTTCCACTGGGTGGCTTAAATCGATTTTACGTGGCCACAATCCTCGCCCTTACTTCCGTCGCGATTTAGACAAATAATTCGTTCAGTCCGCATGAAGGCCTCCTAAATCATCAGTGCAACATCTCCGTGAACACAAAAATCAAAGAACCACAGAGGTGAGACTACGGTGAGGACTCGACAGCAAGAAACCACTGAAATGCTGGAGCAAAAGAAAACCAACAGTTAGACTCCGATGGGCCCGACCAGAGACAGAGCATCAGGCACCAACCAACATTACCTTGAATTAGATCTCTCTAATTCTCAATAAGCCTTTACGTTGGAGCCGTCATAGAATCTGAGGCCTGACCCACCGGCGTGCAATTAAAGAGGGAAGCAAAGTTGCCAACCGTGATTGGGTTAACTACCATGCATGCAGTCTGTCGTATAACATCCATGTTGTACCCAATCTTTTTATATCGAAGAATGATTTTACGAAATTGGGTGCTGAAGTCATTGCGGTTATATATTTTTCTGAATTTATATACTAAGTCACCATAAAATTCGGGTTCCGATAGACCTTGCTGCAGAAGAGATTTAAGTCCAATATTGAATTTTGAAATTAAATTATAAAATTCAGTGGTTGTACAAGAGCTAGAATTTGCAATAAACCGTGCTTGGTAAGGTCTTTTAGGAAGTATTGGTAACCAGTATAGCGTAGGAAGCTTGTCTTGGTCTTCTGTAACACACACAACAAACTTGGTGGCTGAATGACAAATATGTTCATCTACTATAGCTCTCTCGTCAGCGAAATAGAAGTAAAACAAAGATCAGGAATCGATACAATTAACTTACTCGTCCCATCAAAGACACCAAAGGGAAAGAAATACAAACATTTAGCGACCAGACCATAATGGAAACCCAAACAAAGGAAGTCCATAAGGACAGTTACTTTCCCACAAAATGGTCATATGGCCATCCAAAATCAAAAAATACAAGCGGTACACACAGTAAGTAACAAACAACAACATAAATAAATCGCCTCAGAAGAACCGCCTTGGAACGGTCAGTGGAAAGATTTCCACTGGGGGGGGGGGGGGGGGGTAAATCGATTTTACGTGGCCACAATCCTCGCCCTTACTTCCGCCGCGATTTAGACAAATAATTTGTTCAGTCTGCATGAAGGCCTTCTAATCCATCAGCGCAACATCTCTGCGAACACAAATAATCAAAGAACCACAGAGGTGAGACAACGGTGAGGACTCGACAGCAAGAAACCACTGAAATGCTGGAGCAAAAGAAAACCAACAGTTAGACTCCGATGGAGGCTGAAGTGAATAGGCATTAGTACCACCAAGCTTCTGCTTAATAGTAGAAATAAAACAAAGATCAGGAATCGATACAATTAACTTACTCTACCCATCAAAGACACCAAAGGGAAAGAAACACAAACATTAAGCGACCAGACCATAATGGAAACCTAAACAAAGGAAGGCCATAAGGACAGTTACTTTCCCACAAAATGGCCATATGGCCGTCCAAAATAAAAAGACACAAGTGATACACACAGTAAGTAACAAACAACAATATAAATAAACCGCCACAGAAGAACCGCCTTGGTACGGTCAGTGGAAAGATTTCCACTTGGGGGCTTAAATCGATTTTACGTGGCCACAATCCTCGCCCTTGCTTCCGTCGCGATTTAGACAAATAATTTGTTCAGTCCGCATGAAGGCCTCCTAATAAAAATCAAAAATGAGTTCCTTTAAGAGCAATGAAAACATTCATAAGAAAGAAAATGGGTCATACTACGTAGTTTCGGCTAATAAAGCCTCATCAGTGACCCTGTAATGATCCGGCACTCATCAGTGCAACATCTCCGTGAACACAAAAAATCAAAGAACCACAGAGGTGAAACAATGGTGAGGACTCGACAGCAAGAAACCACTGAAATGCTGGAGCAAAAGAAAACCAACAGTAAGACTCCGATGGGCCCGACCAGAGACAGAGCATCAGGCACCAACCAACATTACCAAGAATTAGGTCTCTCTAATTCTCAATAAGCCTTTACGTTGGAGCCGTCATAGAATCTGAGGCCTGACCCAGCGGCGTGCAATTAAAGAGGGAAGCAAAGTTGCCAACCGTGATTGGGTTAACTACCATGCATGCAGTCTGTCGTATAAGATCCATGTTGTACCCAATCTTTTTATATCGAAGAATGATTTTACAAAATTGGGTGCTGAAGTCATTGCGGTTATAAATTTTTCTGAATTTATATACTAAGACACCATAAACTAAACAAAACATAGCGTGTTAACATAGTGGAGCCGTCACACAACGACGACGTTGTAACCGGCCTTGTCTGCAGGGGCCAAAACATACTTCTAATGAAATTCTTGAATACCTAGATTAAGATGACGTAAAGACGTCTTAGGCTTAGGAGGTAATAAGTTAGTATTTTGAGAATAGAAAGAAATGCGTTTATTCACTAGTTTTATAATGCTAAGTTTCCAGTCCTTAAGGGCTTTATGCTCAACATACTCTCGCTTACACCATCGATTACCGAATTCATTCAAGGCAGCAGCGATTTCATGTCTACATTTACTGAAATCAATTTTAGAAGGAAACCTATATTTCGGTCATTTAGAAATTTTATTACTTATCCTAGAATCAGGAATAATTTTTAAATTGCCAGTAATTACATGACCAGCAGCAGGATAGGAATACACCGAGTTTTTACAATCACATGAATCAGGAGTATTATTATCAATATCAAGATCTGAAACAAGTTTATTGAAATTAAAAATGATAGATCTAACAGGTTTCCACTGACCGTTCCAAGGCGGTTCTTCTGTGGCGATTTATTTATGTTGTTGTTTGTTACTTACTGTGTGTATCTCTGTCCTTATGGCCTTCCTTTGTTTAGGTTTCCATTATGGTCTGGCCGCTTAATGTTTGTGTTTCTTTCCCTTTGGTGTCGTTGATGGGTGTAGTAAGTGAATTGTATCCTGATCTTTGTTTTACTTCTACTTTGTTATATTTATAGCAAATTATTGGTGTTTCAGTATTTTGAAAATAAGCAGGAATGGAAGAAAGCACCAAGCTCTCACGAAACATACTGGGCAAATCTATAAAATACATACCCTTATTAATGAAGGATATTTTGAAGAAATGGCGTTTATGATTAATTTCAGAATCAATGTAAGGACGGAGAGTATGCTGAGTATAGCCTCTAGTTAAGAAAACCGCATCACACTGATTAGAAAATCGTAGAATTTATTCGCCTCGGTGTCCAGAAGACGTTAAACAGAAACGGGTAATGAACTTAGAAATGAAAGCATAGAGTGGCGTCCATGATTTAATAATTAATAGACAGTCACTTCAGTCTAGTAGTTTCGTTTAAAAGAACGTAACTTACGTTTATAGTTACCATTTTTCCTGGTGCCGTGAGATCTAGTTCTGCGTTTTCGACATTCCAGAAGCGAGAAAATATCAAAGTCCGGCATTCTGGAAATATTACCCTCATGATAAAGTCAAAATTACCCATGAAGTATGAATTACCAGGGAATCCTAATATAGACATTTAGTATTTTATAAGACTTTGTCATGTTTTACATACATGGAAAAACATCAAAAACGAATTGTCTTAAAAATCCTATAACTAATACTAAATGAAAGTATGATATCTTTAAAGTACATAATATCCCAGTACAAGTCTAAAATACATCAAACCTTGGTGAAGTAAAATATGTTCTAGAAAGGGTTATCCTTTGGTAGCAAGGAATACACCAGAGAACTGGAGATGTTTTCTGGGTCAAACACTGCTTTGTTAAATATGAATTTGAAGCAGGGTTGCTAATGATCTCAAAAAATAGGGAGGAATTTGCCATTTTGTCAGAAAATGATAATTATATGTGAAACTCTGGATAAACAGAGGTGAAGGGAAAACGTTTCCGGAGCCTTATAACGTTGTGTAATGAAACTTTAATTGTTAAATATTATCAAGTCCGCTTCAATTCACCTAAAGTGGTGCAGCGGTGAAGATATCATTTATTGTATGAACTCTATCAGTTAATTAATGAAGTCCCATGTATTTCACCTTAAGTTATGCATAGGTGGTACTTTATTTGATTGATATTATATTGTGTGGTGAATACACACACAGTGGTTTTATACTTCTGGTGTTCCAGATCCCTGATGACTTCTCAGTCATGATGAGATATTATACAGACGTTCCACATCGTGTGTTGCTGGTGTTGAACAAACAAAATACAAATGTTCACTAGGACAGAGAAATGATAGCAAAACTGTCCTGCAAGACACAGTTGGTGGTTTTACCAGGAGAACCTACTGTTAGACACATCCAATGACAGCGAATGGAGGGATACATTGAATGTATGATTCTCTAATGAAAGTGATGATGATGATTTCGTGTCTAATGACGCGTCAAACCTCTTTGTGGGTCATAAGCGTCAAACGGTTTGAAGAATTATGAGGATATTAAAACTAAAAAAGTCAGAATGATAATCTATAAAAATCTGAAACAGTTGAAGAAGTCCGATTTCTTTTAAGAATAAAATAATATTATCAACAGGTACATCTTGAAACAGTTGTTGCAAAGTGTCAGCTTTGAAATATAAGTAACGTGAGGGTGAAAAGTCAACACAGTCAATTAAGATATGTTTCACAGCGAATGGCTGATCACAGCCTACACAAGAAGGATGATGATCACCATTAAAATATAAGAATAAGTAACTCTAGTATGGCCATTGCGCCGTCGCGTTACTACTACATCCTCTTTCCTGGAAAACTGTGGAGGAGAACATTTTGTTACAACGACAGCTTTAATGGCATGGATTTTGTTATTTATTGCACGTTCCTATTTACCTTGTCATTCCGACAAGATGTATCTGTTGATAAATAGTTTAAAATTATTAAAAGAAATTTTACAAACAGACGGATCAAGATTGAGCGAGTCCTTTGCTTTCTTGTCAGCATATTAATTGCCGACAATGCCGATATGGCTCGGAAGCCAACAAAACAAGATTTGGTGTGTTTTAGAAATGTCATGATGTTTTTCAAGCAACTTTTGTATTTGAGGATTTTTAGATGATGATGGTCTAAGCCTGAAGCACAGAAAGTGAATCAGAAAATATAATTGTTTTTTGAAATGTTGAAGAACTGATAAAATATAAAGCTAGGTCTATTGCTTTGGCTTCAGCTGTAAACATAGATGAACCATCTGGAAGGCGTAAGGTTTGGTGCGTATCTTGAGAAGCATATGCAAAGCCAACCTTATCTCCTTCTTTGGAACCATCAGTATAGACTTGCTGGTTATCATTGTAACGTGACTGCAGTACCTGAAAGTTTTGTTTGAGTCGTATTGAATTTGATTCGGATTTTTTCCATCATGTAAGTCAAACAGAATAGATGTTTTTTTTACTACACCAAGATGGAAACTTGGCGGTTTTATGTTTTTGAATATTTTTAATGTCGGCACCTAAATTTTCTAGCAGTGGTTATATACGTAATCCAACAGGTTTGATTGCTGTGGGTTTAGTTTCATACTTATCTACACATTCAGGTGGAAATGAAACCTTGGATGCCGGGTTAGATGGATTAGCAGCAAGTCTGTTAGCATACTGAAGAGAAAGTTTTTCTCTGCGCGAAGTTAAAGATGGTTCACCTGCTTCTACATAAAGGCTTAATACGGGAGAAGTACGGAAGGCTCCCATAGCCATACGACGGCCTCGACGATGGATAGTATCGAAAGATTTTAAATAGGACTTTCTGGCAGAACCATAAACAAACACAAAATCTAATTTAGATCTTATTTAAGACCGGTAAAGATGTAATAAAGTATACATTATTTCTGCTCCACGATATAGGTTGTGGGTACTCGTTAGAACCGCCTCAATGAGGTGGTTCTAACGAGTACCACAAACTATGTTTTTAGTATAAATAAGAGAAATATCGCTGATTTTCATCAGAATAGTAGCCGTTTTTGAGATATGAAAAATGCACTATGTCGCACGGGTGGGGGTTCATAATGAATGGGCGGAAAAGTTTAGACATACACTAGTGTTGCACTGTCAGTATTATAAGTCGGTACTCTGACGGTTTCTTGCTAGTTATTTTAACCCTTTTTGCACCAAATGGAATCTTCCTCCTTACATATGGCTGGAATCCATTTCAAAATTTATGGGTGTCAGGTTGTGTTTTTATCAAAACTTATTCGGAAAATGACTAAACTTTTAGCAAACAGTGGAGGCCCTGATCAGACGCCGTGTTCTGCAGTGTCTGATCTGGGCCTGCGCTGTTTGCCAACTACCCGTTCTGGGGTTTCTGGTACAGAATGGGTTAAACAATGTCGGCTAAACCCATGTAAATACATTTTGCAATTCAGTATAGAGGAGTAACCTAATAAGCCGGAGTTCATAAAATCTATAGTTGTTGCCCTTTGCTACACGTGCGTTGTATTTTTATGAATAATTAAAGCAAATTTCATTTGAATATCTTGCATGGTTTAGAACCATGGCCAATATAAATGGGTATAAGTAGATAAAGGGTCATAAGTCAAAAATAATTAAAGTAGAGTTATTGCCTTTAACTACACATGTGTGGTCCTAACCTGCCCGTACCAGATCTATAGTGGATACACGGGTCGTTAAGCAAACAATTTTTGTTAGACCTTATCGCCCCGAAGACATTCAGCTCTTGACGTCATCCCCTTTCACCGGAAACTATTTTTTCCGCTAGACGTTTCGCCCCTAAAGACGTTACTTCTTGTCATTTCGCACTGCCAGTCGTGTCGCCCTATCAGTAGTTTTGCACACTAGAAGTTTCAACCGACCCACATGAATGTTTGCTTTTATTGGAGTTTCTGGGCCCAGTCAACACTATTTAGGTCATTTTTGAACCGGTGAGATAAAAAAAATGGATACTTTCAAGCGCATCTGTAGATCCTAAGCAATATGTGTATCGAGTTGGTAACCACTATAGGCCAATAAATAAAAACGAAGTTCCATTTGACAAGGTTTGTGAAAGACGATAGGAAGGGCGGACGGACGTCCGGACGTACACCCGTACCTGTTTTATTATTATTATTATTATTTTTTTTACATAAAATCCGGTATAATGAATTGATATTTGCCCCTTAGTTAGATATTGGCCTTTGTTGGTTTCGGGCGAAACGACTTGATGGCTCTACTCTTGGCCAAATAAAGTGAAGGCAATGGTCAGGAATCGTAAAAAATAACCCACATCTCCCATAAAAGACAACAAAGGGAAAGAAATGCAAACACGAAATGACTAGACCTTAATTGCAGCATCAATAGCAGAAAGCCAAAAGGACAGTTACTTCCCCACAAAATGGCCAATTGGTTATCCAGAACAAAAACGATACACACATTCAAAGATGAACTATAACAAAAATAAACCGCGGCAGAAGAATCGTCTTGGAACGGTCAGTGAAACGTATTTCATTGGGGGTGCGGGTGGGGGGCTTAAATTGATTTTACGCGGCCGCAATCCTCGCCCTTACTCCCGTCACGATTTCGATAAATATTTTTTCCAGTGCAACATCTCCGAGAACACAGAAATCAAACAACCACAGAGATGTAACAACTGTGAGGACTCGATAGCAGGAAATAACAGAAATAATGTTATAAAAGAAAACCAACAGTTAGATTTCGACGGTCCCGACCAGAAGCAGATCATAAGGTACCGACTAACATTACATAAAACTAAGTCTCGGATTTGAAGAAGAATGTTTTTATTGGATTGTTAAGCATTACTACATGTCAGAAGAAATAACATTCGAATGTGACTAGCTTTAAAAATAATGAAATCCGTTGAGAATTTAACACTAGAAATTTAGTTATGTAGTATATAATTTCATTATTACTTTCTATTTTATAATATATAAACGAAAAAAAATGTTTGACTACAAAATAATAAAGGTTTATTTTTCGGACTAAACGGACATTTAATAAAAAAATAAAGTTTTTCCAATTAGAAACAAAATTGCTAGCCCACGTATTCGATTTTGAAGCCAGCTTGCTGGAAATATGTGAGAATGCAATATGTCACTTTAATGCGTTGTCGTTCTGCATGTTAATTTCGAATTGAATTTTCAACATCTTTGTGACTAAATAGAATTATTAAATTGATCAAGCAACAGATGGTGAAAATATATAACTACTTATACCCTGTCATAGAATATAAATTGAAATTGTTTATTCAGGCTACGATCAGTCGGTTGTCTTTAAAGACAAAGTATATTTCTACACATACTGGTAAACGACTTGCCAGGAAAAGTGAAGAAAAGGGGTAATATTTTATCCGTCTGTTTCTCTCTGGTTATGTATTTATTTATTTATTTTCTCATTTACAATTGGCTTTTTGCGTATTTAAAAAAAAATGATATTTGCTTTTTTTTTCAAAAAGTTTTCAAAGGTGGCCGTCGACTGGGGTGGACTTATTTTATCATTATTATTATTATTATTAGTTTTATTGTTGTGTTTGTTTTTCTTCTTCTTCGTTTTCTTCTTATTATTATTATTATTTATTTTTGCATTACGTCCCTATCAGAATTTCCAAGAAAACCGGAGAACCCGGAGAAAACCACCCACCTGACCCTGACCTAAAGCGGCGTCTCACATGTGACCCAAGCGAGGCTCGAACCACAGCGGTGAGAGACTTAGTGCTTGAAATTCAGCGCTCTTATCCTGTAGGCCACGGAGGCACATCAGAAAGAAGGAACTTCGCTCATAGCCGTAAAATATATTCATAAAAGTCCATCTATTTTTGGCCTTATTTGTTATATTTGCACTCTTCTGGAGTCCATGTCTGTTGGTTCGAACATTAATATTTGCCATTTGTCTACGGAATAATCATTTTCGATTAACGCTTTGGTACTTCGACCCAAACTACTTATTATATTTTATGAGCCATACCAAAGCGACCGTGTGCGTCCAGCGAAGTCTCGGATCAGCCTACGCATGCGCGCACTCTGATCAGAGTCCTCACATGACGTCATATGTATGATCATTGGCAGATCTCTGGGAGGTAGGACGGGTTGTAATCAGATGAAGTTTATTTGTAGAATAATTCGAAACTACGTTCTCTGAACGTACATGTACTTGCTCGAAGACCAAACCGAACCGTATGCGTACTAAATTACCAAATTCATGTTTCAGTTTTGTTTTACTTACACTTTGAGGGTGAATTGTATTGACGGGGATTCCTGGCGATTTATGGATCGATCCTTTGTCAGTCAGTCCTTAGTAAATAAGCACATACGCAGCTTAAGATTACTGATGTCCACGTGACTGTACGAAATCTGGGTGACGGTCATTTATAGCAAAGCGTTTGTCAAGAGTGTACACTATGATAACACATCCGTGCGATACAGTGCATTTTTCAAACCTCGAAAAAGGCAATTTTTCTGAAGAAAGTTTGTGATAGTTTTCTTATTTATTCTCCAAATACAGGGTTTGGTTGCTCGTTAGAACCGCCTCATTGAGGCAGTTTTAACGAGTACCCACAACCTATGCCATAGAGCAGAAATAAGGAAAATCATGTTTTCATTGTATAAATTGGGGTTTAGAGGGGTCTGTGTTTCACGGATTTGTTCACGTGATGACCTGTAAGATATTGGCTTGGTTCACGTGTTTTGACATTTGCAAATAGTGTAGACCCAGATTAAACGCCACAGAACGTAAAGTCTATTCAGGGCGTAGACTGCATAAAAGTACATGCATTCAAGGGTTAAACGGATGTCGAACTTTTACGGACATCCAGGTAACTGCAGTCGGTTAAAGTTCACATTTATATAGGAATTTGATAATCATTTACGCATATAATAAAAAGTAATAGCAATATGTTTTTGTGCCAGCGGTTCAAGATTCAGCATCTTCGAAAAAAAAACATGTATTTTTCATGAAGTTTTATCAGCAAGGTTTGGTCCTTTTTACAAATAATTAGAAGCACCAGCTAAATGTATAGAATATATAGTTTGTTTGTACTGTTTAGTAAAACTACTGAATGAAGCAACGAAAATTGATGCATATATTGTCATAACATTTTTGTAAGTTGTTATTGTTATTCTGTACCAGCGAGAGTACAATGACAAATGTATTGTGAACACGTCCATATAAATTAATGAGAACAGTCTGGGTCTTTCTTGAAAATGAAATACACTACCCTCCTTATCAATTTCCAGTTTACCTTAGCAACCAGCAGCCAGCGGTTGTCACTAAGGTAAACAATAATAAAGAATATATTACGCCTACAGTGTGTTAGTTGAACTGCATGTTTGAGATTCATTTATTTATTTATCTATTTATTTATTGATATATTTATTCTGAAATGTAAATGCTTCCGAATTCAGTTTCACAATCACAAACACTATATGATGCCTACGACGTGCTACTTGAACTATGTTTGAGATTTATTTATTTATTTATGTATTTACTCTTAAATAGTAATACTTCCGAATTCAAATTTCAAATATTGGAGAATAAATCGGTACTGCTTTGATACTTCTTTTAACTATTTAAGTTTGAAATGGAACATTAATGTGTTTGTTACATTGTCCGAGGTTTGGTCCGACCATCATAAAAAAAAAACGCTACATAATTTTGACCCCCATAAACCACATACAGTAAAACAGGGATTTATAGTAGTATAATTTTTTTCTGTTTCAAAACATTGATCGTGGGTACCCGTTTGAATCGCCGAGAAGGCTCTAGCGAGTACCCATAAACTATGTTTTGTGCCTGTTTGACCGCCTCGCCGAGGCGGCTCTAGCGAGTATCCACACAAACTATGTTTTGAGCAGAATGTAGAAAATTGCGTATTTTTTTAACCAAACAAATTATTTATAGTAGTTTTATTAGTTTGTTTGACTGTTTGTTTGTTTTGGATTTAACAGCCAAGTCAATACTATTTAGGCCGTTTTTAACTGTGTACCTATCCCCACTACTCCTGAGCAAGGTTATACGTAAACGGTTAACCAGTAGAGTGAATATTCTTTCATCAGAAACGCTCAATTGCCATTCTTGAATCATTTTAGTGATAAAATTTTCAATGTCCATGTGTATTTGAATAGGCCGGTTTCCGTAATTGTTTAGTTTCATTAAGTGGCGTTAGTTTCCAAATGTGTCTCCCAATTGTAATAAATTATAATTAATTAGATTTGCCTACAAGGGTCAGAAAGCCAGATAATTGTATTGCTCTGAAAACTGTGAAGATAATCCAAAGTTTTACAGACCTGTCAAATATTGCTCAAAAAATTATCTCGTTTACATCTCGACAAATTGAAATCTAGGCAAAATGCTTTACAGATCATGGCATTTACATTAAAACCGCACCAGCCTTAAGACTAACAGAGGCTAAATTCTGCATCACGTGAACAAGTCCGTGAAATGAACACCCCCCTAAACCCCACTTTATATAGAGAAAACTGGGGTTTAAGGGGGTAAACATTATTTTTCTTATTTTTACTCATAGACATAGGTTGTGGGTACTCGTTAGAACCGTCTCGGTGAGGCGGTTCTAACGAGCACCCACGACCTATGTTTGCAGTATTTATAAGAAAAATATCACGGATTTTCATCAGAAAAGTAGCCATTTTGGATATGAGAAAAATGCACTATTTCGCACGGGTGTGTTATCGTAATGGGTAGGACTTTAAATTTGATGTAATGGGCCATAAAAACCAGTACTGGCTTGGATAAATAATTATTAAGAAAAGGCAAATAAAGATCTCTCTCTCTCTCTCTCTCTCTCTCTCTCTCTCTCTCTCTCTCTCTCTCTCTCTATCTCTCTCTCTCTCTCTCGTGCAAGTAATTTCATGTACATTGCTCATGCTTATTAAAACAAAATACAAACAACATTTTCTGGATCTATTTTGACCCTCTTAGACCCTCCTTTTTACAGTAAAATTGGAATAAAGTCCTAAACACCCGTATTTCGGCTAACCCGGTCGCCCCTGTTTCAGACCGTCCGATCAATAAAATAACAAACTAAAAGTTAAAACACGACCCTACCATTTTCAAGTTCTTCGTCTTTGAATTTGCTCATAGTAATTTCGCGTTTTAAATACATTTTGTAGTTTTATGGCATATAGTACCTTCCAAAATACAGAGCTTACATTTTTGAGCATCTAAATGAACAATGTTTTACAGCGCAAGTCTCAACATGACAAGTTCATAATGAAAAAACATGTTAAAAAAAACGAATAAAAATTCAGGCCCCAACCTGTTGTTATTTTATTTATTTATTTTTTTTATTTTTTTTTTTTTTTTTTTGAAGAAAAAATAAATCAAGTTTCTCCTACCAATCGATTTATTTTTCAGCATGCTAGTAGAAAGACAGCTAGATTTCGACGGTCCCGACCAGAAGCAGATCATAAGGTACCGACTAACATTACATACAATTAAGTCTCGGATTTGAAGAAGAATGTTTTTATTGGATTGTTAAGCATTACTACATGTCAGAAGAAATAACATTCGAATGTGACTAGCTTTAAAAATAATGAAATCCGTTGAGAATTTAACACTAGAAATTTAGTTATGTAGTATATAATTTCATTATTACTTTCTATTTTATAATATATAAACGAAAAAAAAAATGTTTGACTACAAAATAATAAAGGTTTATTTTTCGAACTAAACGGACATTTAATAAAAAAATAAAGTTTTTCGAATTAGAAACAAAATTGCTAGCCCACGTATTTGATTTTGAAGCCAGCTTGCTGGAAATATGTGAGAATGCAATATGTCACTTTAATGCGTTGTCGTTCTGCATGTTAATTTCGAATTGAATTTGCAACATCTTTGTGACTAAATAGAATTATTAAATTTATCAAGCAACAGATGGTGAAAATATATAACTACTTATACCCTGTCATAGAATTTAAATTGAAATTGTTTATTCAGGCTACGATCAGTCGGTTGTCTTTAAAGACAAAGTATATTTCTACACATACTGGTAAACGACTTGCTAGGAAAAGTGAAGAAAAGGGTTAATATTTTATCCGTCTGTTTCTCTCTGGTTATTTATTTATTTTCTCATTTACAATTGGCTTTTTGCGTATTTAAAAAAAAATGATATTTGCTTTTTTTTCAAAAAGTTTTCAAAGGTGGCCGTCGACTGGGGTGGACTTAGTTTATCATTATTATTATTATTATTAGTTTTATTGTTGTGTTTGTTTTTCTTCTTCTTCGTTTTCTTCTTATTATTATTATTATTTATTTTTGCATTACGTCCCTATCAGAATTTCCAAGAAAACCGGAGAACCCGGAGAAAACCACCCACCTGACCCTGACCTAAAGCGGCGTCTCACATGTGACCCAAGCGAGGCTCGAACCACAGCGGTGAGAGACTTAGTGCTTGAAATTCAGCGCTCTTATCCTGTAGGCCACGGAGGCACATCAGAAAGAAGGAACTTCGCTCATAGCCGTAAAATATATTCATAAAAGTCCATCTATTTTTGGCCTTATTTGTTATATTTGCACTCTTCTGGAGTCCATGTCTGTTGGTTCGAACATTAATATTTGCCATTTGTCTACGGAATAATCATTTTCGATTAACGCTTTGGTACTTCGACCCAAACTACTTATTATATTTTATGAGCCATACCAAAGCGACCGTGTGCGTCCAGCGAAGTCTCGGATCAGCCTACGCATGCGCGCACTCTGATCAGAGTCCTCACATGACGTCATATGTATGATCATTGGCAGATCTCTGGGAGGTAGGACGGGTTGTAATCAGATGAAGTTTATTTGTAGAATAATTCGAAACTACGTTCTCTGAACGTACATGTACTTGCTCGAAGACCAAACCGAACCGTATGCGTACTAAATTACCAAATTCATGTTTCAGTTTTGTTTTACTTACACTTTGAGGGTGAATTGTATTGACGGGGATTCCTGGCGATTTATGGATCGATCCTTTGTCAGTCAGTCCTTAGTAAATAAGCACATACGCAGCTTAAGATTGCTGATGTCCACGTGACTGTACGAAATCTGGGTGACGGTCATTTATAGCAAAGCGTTTGTCAAGAGTGTACACTATGATAACACATCCGTGCGATACAGTGCATTTTTCAAACCTCGAAAAAGGCAATTTTTCTGAAGAAAGTTTGTGATAGTTTTCTTATTTATTCTCCAAATACAGGGTTTGGTTGCTCGTTAGAACCGCCTCATTGAGGCAGTTTTAACGAGTACCCACAACCTATGCCATAGAGCAGAAATAAGGAAAATCATGTTTTCATTGTATAAATTGGGGTTTAGAGGGGTCTGTGTTTCACGGATTTGTTCACGTGATGACCTGTAAGATATTGGCTTGGTTCACGTGTTTTGACATTTGCAAATAGTGTAGACCCAGATTAAACGCCACAGAACGTAAAGTCTATTCAGGGCGTAGACTGCATAAAAGTACATGCATTCAAGGGTTAAACGGATGTCGAACTTTTACGGACATCCAGGTAACTGCAGTCGGTTAAAGTTCACATTTATATAGGAATTTGATAATCATTTACGCATATAATAAAAAGTAATAGCAATATGTTTTTGTGCCAGCGGTTCAAGATTCAGCATCTTCGAAAAAAAAACATGTATTTTTCATGAAGTTTTATCAGCAAGGTTTGGTCCTTTTTACAAATAATTAGAAGCACCAGCTAAATGTATAGAATATATAGTTTGTTTGTACTGTTTAGTAAAACTACTGAATGAAGCAACGAAAATTGATGCATATATTGTCATAACATTTTTGTAAGTTGTTATTGTTATTCTGTACCAGCGAGAGTACAATGGCAAATGTATTGTGAACACGTCCATATAAATTAATGAGAACAGTCTGGGTCTTTCTTGAAAATGAAATACACTACCCTCCTTATCAATTTCCAGTTTACCTTAGCAACCAGCAGCCAGCGGTTGTCACTAAGGTAAACAATAATAAAGAATATATTACGCCTACAGTGTGTTAGTTGAACTGCATGTTTGAGATTCATTTATTTATTTATCTATTTATTTATTGATATATTTATTCTGAAATGTAAATGCTTCCGAATTCAGTTTCACAATCACAAACACTATATGATGCCTACGACGTGCTACTTGAACTATGTTTGAGATTTATTTATTAGCTCACCTGACCGAAGGTCATGGTGAGCTTTTGTGACAGTAAGATGTCCGGCGTCGTCGTGCGTCGTCCGTCGTCCGTCGTCCGTCGTGCGTAAACTTTTTCTTGTGAACACACTAGAGGCCACAGTTTTGGTCCAATTATCATCAAACTTGCTCAGAATGATAATCATGACAATATCTCGGTCAAGTTCGAATTTGGGTCATGTCGGGTAAAAAAGTAGGTCAGTAGGTCAAATCATAGAAAAACCTTGTGAACACTCGAGAGGCCACAATTTTGGTCCAATCATCATCAAACTTGCTCAGAATGATCATTGTGACAATATTTTAGTGAAGTTTGAATATGGATCATGTCGGCTTAAAAAGTAGGTCAGCGGGTCAAATCATAGAAAAACCTTGTGAACACCCTAGAGGCCACAATTTTGGTCCAATCATAATCAAACTTGCTCAGAATGATCATCATGACAATATCTTGGTCAAGTTCGAATATGGGTCATGTCCGGTCAAAAAGTAGGTCAGTAGGTCAAATCATAGAAAAACCTTGTGAACACTCTGAAGGCCACTGTTTTGGTCCAATTATCATGAAACTTGCTCAGAATGACCATTGTGACAATATTTCAGTCCAGTTCGAATATGGGTCATATCGGGTTAAAAAGTAGGTCAGCGGGTCAAATCATATAAAAACCTTGTGAACACCCTAGGGGCCACAATTTTGGTCCAATCATAATCAAACTTGCTCAGAATGATCATCATGACAATATCTCGGTCAAGTTTGAATATGGGTCATGTCCGGTTGAAAAGTAGGTCAGTAGGTCAAATCATAGAAAAACCTTGTGAATACTCAGGAGGCCACAAGTTTGGTTAAATCATTAATCTTGCTCAGAATGGTCATTGTGACAATATCTTGGCTAAGTTTGAATAAAGGTCTTTTCGGGTCAAAAAGTAGGTCAGTAGGTCAAATTAAAGAAAAAACTTGTGAACACTCTAGTTTTACATAGACTTATATAGGGAAAATCTTTAAAAATCCTTTTCTCTGAAACCACAAGGCCTAGGTCTTTTATATTTGGTATGAAGCTTCATCTAAAAGACCCCTAACAAGATTATTCAAATGATAGTGCTGAGGCCAAAAATGTCCCCGCCCCCGGGCCCTTTGGTTTTACATAGGCTTATATAGGGAAAATCTTTAAAAATCTTCTGCTCTGAAGCTGCAAGGCCCAGGACTTTGATATTTGGTATTAAGCTTTATCTAGTGGACCCCTACCAAGATTGTTCAAATTATAGTGCTGGGGCAAAAAATGCCCCCGTTCCGGGGCCCTTTGGTTTTACATGGCCTTATATAGGGAAAATCTTTAAAAATCTTCTTCTCTGAAACCGCAAGGTCCAGGACTTTGATATTTAGAATGAAGCTTCATCCATTGGACCTCTACCAAGATTGTTCAAATTATCGCCCTTGGGCCAAAAATGCCCCCGCTCAGGGGCCCTTTGTTTTTACATAGACTTATATAGGGAAAATCTTTAAAAATCCTTTTCTCTGAAACCACAAGGCCTAGGTCTTTTATATTTGGTATGAAGCTTCATCTAAAAGACCCCTAACAAGATTATTCAAATGATAGTGCTGAGGCCAAAAATGTCCCCACCCCCGGGCCCTTTGGTTTTACATAGGCTTATATAGGGAAAATCTTTAAAAATCTTCTGCTCTGAAACTGCAAGGCCCAGGACTTTGATATTTGGTATTAAGCTTTATCTAGTGGACCCCTACCAAGATTGTTCAAATTATAGTGCTGGGGCAAAAAAAGCCTCCACCTGGGGCCCTTTGGTTTTACATAGGCTTATATAGGGAAAATCTTTAAAAATCTTCTTCTCTGAAACCGCAAGGCCCAGGACTTTGATATTTTGTATGAAGCTTCATCTAGTGGACCCCTACCAAGATTGTTCAAATTATAGCCCTTGGGCCAAAAATCCCCCTGCTCAGGGGCCCTTTGGTTTTACATAGACTTATATAGGGAAAATCTTTAAAAATCTTCTTCTCTGAAACCGCAAGGTCCAGGACTTTGATATTTAGAATGAAGCTTCATCCAATGGACCTCTACCAAGATTGTTCAAACTATCGCCCTTGGGCCAAAAATGCCCCCGCTCAGGGGCCCTTTGTTTTTACATAGACTTATATAGGGAAAATCTTTAAAAATCCTTTTCTCTGAAACCACAAGGCCTAGGTCTTTTATATTTGGTATGAAGCTTCATCTAAAAGACCCCTAACAAGATTATTCAAATGATAGTGCTGAGGCCAAAAATGTCCCCGCCGCCGGGCCCTTTGGTTTTACATAGGCTTATATAGGGAAAATCTTTAAAAATCTTCTGCTCTGAAACTGCAAGGCCCAGGACTTTGATATTTGGAATTAAGCTTTATCTAGTGGACCCCTACCAAGATTGTTCAAATTATAGTGCTGGGGCAAAAAAAGCCTCCGACTGGGACCCTTTGGTTTTACATGGCCTTATATAGGGAAAATCTTTAAAAATCTTCTTCTCTGAAACCGCAAGGCCCAGGACTTTGATATTTTGTATGAAGCTTCATCTAGTGGACCCCTACCAAGATTGTTCAAATTATAGCCCTTGGGCCAAAAATGCCCCCGCTCAGGGGCCCTTTGGTTTTACATAGACTTATATAGGGAAAATCTTTAAAAATCTTCTTCTCTGAAACCACAAGGCCTAGGTCTTTTATATTTGGTATGAAGCTTCTTCTAAAGGACCCCTACCAAGATGATTCAAATTATAGTGCTGGGGCCAAAAGTGGCCCCGTCCCGGGGCCCTTTGGTTTTACATAGACTTATATAGGGATAATCTTTAAAAATCTTATTTGAAACCACAAGGCCCAGGACTTTGAAATTTGGTATGAAGTTGCATCTAATGGACCTCTACCAAGATTGTTAAAATTATAGCCCTGGGGCCAAAAATGCCCCCACTCTGGGGCCCTATGGTTTTACATAGACTTACATGGGGAAAATCTTCAAAAATCTTCTTCTCTGAAACCACAAGGCCTGGGTCTTTGATATTTGGTATGAAGCTGCATCTAGTGGACCTCTATCAAAATTATTCAAATTATAGCCCTGGTACCAAAAATGTCCCCGCTCCGGGGCCCTTTGGTTTTGCATAGACTTATATAGGGAAATCTTTAAAAATCTTCTCTGAAACTGCAAGGCCAAGGCCTTTGATATTTAGTATGGAGCTTTATCTAGTGGACCTCTACCAAGATTGTTCAAATTATAGCCCTGGGGCCACAAATGCCCCCACCCCGGGCCGGGGCCCTTTGTTTTTACATAGATTTATATAGCCCTGGGGCCATTTGGTTTTGCATAGGCTTATGTAGGGAATATCTTTAAAAAAAATCTTCTTCTCTGAAACTGCAAGGCCCAGGTCTTTGAAATTTGATGTGTAGCTTTATCTAGTGGACCTTTGCCAAGATTGTTCTAATTATAGCCTTTGTTGATGTTTGGTATGAAGCTTCACCTTTAAGACCTCCCTCAACATTATGCACATTAAAACCCTGGGGCCAATAATGGCCCTCTCTGGGGCCCACTTGTTACACTATGGATCAGGTGAGCGATCCAGGGCCATCATGGCCCTCTTGTTTATTTATGTATTTACTCTTAAATAGTAATACTTCCGAATTCAAATTTCAAATATTGGAGAATAAATCGGTACTGCTTTGATACTTCTTTTAACTATTTAAGTTTGAAATGGAACATTAATGTGTTTGTTACATTGTCCGAGGTTTGGTCCGACCATCATAAAAACACGCTACATAATTTTGACCCCCATAAACCACATACAGTAAAACAGGGATTTATAGTAGTATAATTTTTTTCTGTTTCAAAACATTGATCGTGGGTACCCGTTTGAATCGCCGAGAAGGCTCTAGCGAGTACCCATAAACTATGTTTTGTGCCTGTTTGACCGCCTCGCCGAGGCGGCTCTAGCGAGTATCCACACAAACTATGTTTTGAGCAGAATGTAGAAAATTGCGTATTTTTTTAACCAAACAAATTATTTATAGTAGTTTTATTAGTTTGTTTGACTGTTTGTTTGTTTTGGATTTAACAGCCAAGTCAATACTATTTAGGCCGTTTTTAACTGTGTACCTATCCCCACTACTCCTGAGCAAGGTTATACGTAAACGGTTAACCAGTAGAGTGAATATTCTTTCATCAGAAACGCTCAATTGCCATTCTTGAATCATTTTAGTGATAAAATTTTCAATGTCCATGTGTATTTGAATAGGCCGGTTTCCGTAATTGTTTAGTTTCATTAAGTGGCGTTAGTTTCCAAATGTGTCTCCCAATTGTAATAAATTATAATTAATTAGATTTGCCTACAAGGGTCAGAAAGCCAGATAATTGTATTGCTCTGAAAACTGTGAAGATAATCCAAAGTTTTACAGACCTGTCAAATATTGCTCAAAAAATTATCTCGTTTACATCTCGACAAATTGAAATCTAGGCAAAATGCTTTACAGATCATGGCATTTACATTAAAACCGCACCAGCCTTAAGACTAACAGAGGCTAAATTCTGGTAGGACTTTAAATTTGATGTAATGGGCCATAAAAACCAGTACTGGCTTGGATAAATAATTATTAAGAAAAGGCAAATAAAGATCTCTCTCTCTCTCTCTCTCTCTCTCTCTCTCTCTCTCTCTCTCTCTCTCTCTCTCTCTCTCTCTCTCTCTCTATCTCTCTCTCTCTCTCGTGCAAGTAATTTCATGTACATTGCTCATGCTTATTAAAACAAAATACAAACAACATTTTCTGGATCTATTTTGACCCTCTTAGACCCTCCTTTTTACAGTAAAATTGGAATAAAGTCCTAAACACCCGTATTTCGGCTAACCCGGTCGCCCCTGTTTCAGACCGTCCGATCAATAAAATAACAAACTAAAAGTTAAAACACGACCCTACCATTTTCAAGTTCTTCGTCTTTGAATTTGCTCATAGTAATTTCGCGTTTTAAATACATTTTGTAGTTTTATGGCATATAGTACCTTCCAAAATACAGAGCTTACATTTTTGAGCATCTAAATGAACAATGTTTTACAGCGCAAGTCTCAACATGACAAGTTCATTATGAAAAAACATGTTAAAAAAACGAATAAAAATTCAGGCCCCAACCTGTTGTTATTTTATTTATTTATTTTTTTTATTTTTTTTTTTTTGAAGAAAAAATAAATCAAGTTTCTCCTACCAATCGATTTATTTTTCAGCATGCTAGTAGAAAGACAGCTAGATTTCGACGGTCCCGACCAGAAGCAGATCATAAGGTACCGACTAACATTACATACAATTAAGTCTCGGATTTGAAGAAGAATGTTTTTATTGGATTGTTAAGCATTACTACATGTCAGAAGAAATAACATTCGAATGTGACTAGCTTTAAAAATAATGAAATCCGTTGAGAATTTAACACTAGAAATTTAGTTATGTAGTATATAATTTCATTATTACTTTCTATTTTATAATATATAAACGAAAAAAAAAAAAATGTTTGACTACAAAATAATAAAGGTTTATTTTTCGAACTAAACGGACATTTAATAAAAAAATAAAGTTTTTCCAATTAGAAACAAAATTGCTAGCCCACGTATTCGATTTTGAAGCCAGCTTGCTGGAAATATGTGAGAATGCAATATGTCACTTTAATGCGTTGTCGTTCTGCATGTTAATTTCGAATTGAATTTGCAACATCTTTGTGACTAAATAGAATTATTAAATTTATCAAGCAACAGATGGTGAAAATATATAACTACTTATACCCTGTCATAGAATTTAAATTGAAATTGTTTATTCAGGCTACGATCAGTCGGTTGTCTTTAAAGACAAAGTATATTTCTACACATACTGGTAAACGACTTGCTAGGAAAAGTGAAGAAAAGGGTTAATATTTTATCCGTCTGTTTCTCTCTGGTTATTTATTTATTTATTTTCTCATTTACAATTGGCTTTTTGCGTATTTAAAAAAAAATGATATTTGCTTTTTTTTTCAAAAAGTTTTCAAAGGTGGCCGTCGACTGGGGTGGACTTAGTTTATCATTATTATTATTATTATTAGTTTTATTGTTGTGTTTGTTTTTCTTCTTCTTCGTTTTCTTCTTCTTATTATTATTATTTATTTTTGCATTACGTCCCTAACAGAATTTCCAAGAAAACCGGAGAACCCGGAGAAAACCACCCACCTGACCCTGACCTAAAGCGGCGTCTCACATGTGACCCAAGCGAGGCTGGAACCACAGCGGTGAGAGACTTAGTGCTTGAAATTCAGCGCTCTTATCCTGTAGGCCACGGAGGCACATCAGAAAGAAGGAACTTCGCTCATAGCCGTAAAATATATTCATAAAAGTCCATCTATTTTTGGCCTTATTTGTTATATTTGCACTCTTCTGGAGTCCATGTCTGTTGGTTCGAACATTAATATTTGCCATTTGTCTACGGAATAATCATTTTCGATTAACGCTTTGGTACTTCGACCCAAACTACTTATTATATTTTATGAGCCATACCAAAGCGACCGTGTGCGTCCAGCGAAGTCTCGGATCAGCCTACGCATGCGCGCACTCTGATCAGAGTCCTCACATGACGTCATATGTATGATCATTGGCAGATCTCTGGGAGGTAGGACGGGTTGTAATCAGATGAAGTTTATTTGTAGAATAATTCGAAACTACGTTCTATGAACGTACATGTACTTGCTCGAAGACCAAACCGAACCGTATGCGTACTAAATTACCAAATTCATGTTTCAGTTTTGTTTTACTTACACTTTGAGGGTGAATTGTATTGACGGGGATTCCTGGCGATTTATGGATCGATCCTTTGTCAGTCAGTCCTTAGTAAATAAGCACATACGCAGCTTAAGATTGCTGATGTCCACGTGACTGTACGAAATCTGGGTGACGGTTATTTATAGCAAAGCGTTTGTCAAGAGTGTACACTATGATAACACATCCGTGCGATACAGTGCATTTTTCAAACCTCGAAAAAGGCAATTTTTCTGAAGAAAGTTTGTGATAGTTTTCTTATTTATTCTCCAAATACAGGGTTTGGTTGCTCGTTAGAACCGCCTCATTGAGGCAGTTTTAACGAGTACCCACAACCTATGCCATAGAGCAGAAATAAGGAAAATCATGTTTTCATTGTATAAATTGGGGTTTAGAGGGGTCTGTGTTTCACGGATTTGTTCACGTGATGACCTGTAAGATATTGGCTTGGTTCACGTGTTTTGACATTTGCAAATAGTGTAGACCCAGATTAAACGCCACAGAACGTAAAGTCTATTCAGGGCGTAGACTGCATAAAAGTGCATGCGTTCAAGGGTTAAACGGATGTCGAACTTTTACGGACATCCAGGTAACTGCAGTCGGTTAAAGTTCACATTTATATAGGAATTTGATAATCATTTACGCATATAATAAAAAGTAATAGCAATATGTTTTTGTGCCAGCAGTTCAAGATTCAGCATCTTCGAAAAAAAAACATGTATTTTTCATGAAGTTTTATCAGCAAGGTTTGGTCCTTTTTACAAATAATTAGAAGCACCAGCTAAATGTATAGAATATATAGTTTGTTTGTACTGTTTAGTAAAACTACTGAATGAAGCAACGAAAATTGATGCATATATTGTCATAACATTTTTGTAAGTTGTTATTGTTATTCTGTACCAGCGAGAGTACAATGGCAAATGTATTGTGAACACGTCCATATAAATTAATGAGAACAGTCTGGGTCTTTCTTGAAAATGAAATACTCTACCCTCCTTATCAATTTCCAGTTTACCTTAGCAACCAGCAGCCAGCGGTTGTCACTAAGGTAAACAATAATAAAGAATATGTTACGCCAACAGTGTGTTAGTTGAACTGCATGTTTGAGATTCATTTATTTATTTATCTATTTATTTATTGATATATTTATTCTGAAATGTAAATGCTTCCGAATTCAGTTTCACAATCACAAACACTATATGATGCCTACGACGTGCTACTTGAACTATGTTTGAGATTTATTTATTTATTTATGTATTTACTCTTAAATAGTAATACTTCCGAATTCAAATTTCAAATATTGGAGAATAAATCGGTACTGCTTTGATACTTCTTTTAACTATTTAAGTTTGAAATGGAACATTAATGTGTTTGTTACATTGTCCGAGGTTTGCTCCGACCATCATAAAAACACGCTACATAATTTTGACCCCCATAAACCACATAAAGTAAAACAAGGATTTATAGTAGTATAATTTTTTTCTGTTTCAAAACATTGATCGTGGGTACCCGTTTGAATCGCCGAGAAGGCTCTAGCGAGTACCCATAAACTATGTTTTGCGCTTGTTTGACCGCCTCGCCGAGGCGGCTCTAGCGAGTATCCACACAAACTATGTTTTGAGCAGAATGTAGAAAATTGCGTATTTTTTTAACTAAACAAATTATTTATAGTAGTTTTATTAGTTTGTTTGACTGTTTGTTTGTTTTGGATTTAACAGCCAAGTCAATACTATTTAGGCCGTTTTTAACTGTGTACCTATCCCCACTACTCCTGAGCAAGGTTATACGTAAACGGTTAACCAGTAGAGTGAATATTCTTTCATCAGAAACGCTCAATTGCCTTTCTTGAATCATTTTAGTGATAAAATTTTCAATGTCCATGTGTATTTGAATAGGCCGGTTTCCGTAATTGTTTAGTTTCATTAAGTGGCGTTAGTTTCCAAATGTGTCTCCCAATTGTAATAAATTATAATTAATTAGATTTGCCTACAAGGGTCAGAAAGCCAGATAATTGTTTTGCTCTGAAAACTGTGAAGATAATCCAAAGTTTTACAGACCTGTCAAATATTGCTCAAAAATTATCTCGTTTACATCTCGACAAATTGAAATCTAGACAAAATGCTTTACAGATCATGGCATTTACATTAAAACCGCACCAGCCTTAAGACTAACAGAGGCTAAATTCTGGTAGGACTTTAAATTTGATGTAATGGGCCATAAAAACCAGTACTGGCTTGGATAAATAATTATTAAGAAAAGGCAAATAAAGATCTCTCTCTCTCTCTCTCTCTCTCTCTCTCTCTCGTGCAAGTAATTTCATGTACATTGCTCATGCTTATTAAAACAAAATACAAACAACATTTTCTGGATCTATTTTGACGCTCTTAGACCCTCCTTTTTACAGTAAAATTGGAATAAAGTCCTAAACACCCGTATTTCGGCTAACCCGGTCAACCCTGTTTCAGACCGTCCGATCAATAAAATAACAAACTAAAAGTTAAAACACGACCCTACCATTTTCAAGTTCTTCGTCTTTGTATTTGCTCATAGTAATTTCGCGTTTTAAATACATTTTGTAGTTTTATGGCATATAGTACCTTTCAAAATACAGAGCTTACATTTTTGAGCATCTAAATGAACAATGTTTTACAGCGCAAGTCTCAACATGACAAGTTCATTATGAAAAAAAACATGTTTAAAAAAAAAACGAATAAAAATTCAGGCCCCAACCTGTTGTTATTTTATTTATTTATTTTTTTTTATTTTTATTTTTTTGGAAGAAAAAATAAATCAAGTTTCTCCTACCAATCGATTTATTTTTCAGCATGCTAGTAGAAAGACAGCTATTTCGCCTCAAAAACATGGATTGTGATTACTCGCTAGAACCACCTCGTCGAGGTGGTTCTAACATGTAGCCCAAGTCTATGTTTTTAGCAGAAATATGAAACAATGTTAGAAGTTAACGACACATTTTCATTATTTGGTGGTAAAATGTTCATTTTATATTAAGTATTTTGCTCGTGTAACAAAAGCTGCAGCCATTAGCTCTAGACAGGGCTTTAGTTGATGACCACATTTGTCATTCAGCCAACACGTTTGCTGCCTGTGTTACAGAAGGCCAAGAAAAGTTTCCTACGTTATATTGGTTACGTAAACTTCATAAAAGACCATACAAAACACGTTTTATTGCATATTCAAGCTCTTTTACCACCACTGAACTCTCAAAATTATTAACTTCATGTTTTGATGCCATCAAAAACATGTGATAAAGTATTGCGACAAAGTCTTCGAAAGATACGGTAGAAATCTATTTTTGTCTATAAAAATTCTAATGAAATTTTAAATAAATTGAAATCCAGACGTTTTCGTGCTTCATTTATGTCTACTTATGATTTATCCACCCTTTACACTACACTTCCACATAATCTTAAAAAAAACTTAATGATTTAATTGAATGGACATTTCATATGGAAGACTGCCTCTATCTTGCATGTAATGTAAGAAATATTGTTGTCTTTTTCACTCCTGAAGAGCATAACAATTATACTTTATGGTCACATCATGAAAACACGCCTGTCTAATTTTGACCTCTTGAGCCTCACTTTTATATAGTAAAACTTGGGTTTGCATGGGTAATTTTGTTTTTGTTTTATTTCTGCTCTTAAATATAGATTGTGGGTACTCGTTAGAACCGCCTCTTTTCTTATTTCTGCTCTTAAATATAGATTGTGGGTACTCGTTAGAACCGCCTCGATGAGGTGGTTCTAACGAGTGGCATAGTCTTTATTTTGAGCAGAAATAAGAACACTATCCTAATTTTTCATCTTAAAAGTTTTTTTTTTTCGGCGGTAAAGTTTTCAATGTACTTGTATAGGCGTGTTTACGTTATGATGTCAGAAAGTGTGTGAAGCTCTCACCTTTCTACTTGACAATATTTACATAAAATTGGGCACTAAGTTATTTATTTTGATGACTCTGATGGGAGCTATGGGCTAATTGTATCGATTCATGATCATTGCCTCCAATTTTATTTTGATCAGTCAAATTTATCCCCAGAACTTCAGTTAAATAAAGCAAATTCTTCTGATACCGGGGCGCCGTTCTTGGATTTACATCTTTTGTATATGGGTTTGTTTGTTGCAAAATTTATAATAAACGCGATGATTTTGATTTTGAGATTGTAAATTTTCCATTTTTGTATGGTAATGTTCCTCGCGCGCCATCCTCTGGCATTAATATTTCGCAATTAATTCGATTTGCCAGAGTGTGTAGTCATGTAACCGACTTCAACACTCGTAATAAATTGCTAAACTTCTTAATCAGGGTTATCGGTACCATGAACTACGTAAAGCTTTTTCAAAATTTTATAGACGTCATTCTGATTTAACATAAAATTCAATATTGGACTTAAATCTCTTCTGCCTTAAGGTCTTTCGGAACCCGAATTTTATGGTGACTTAGTAAATAAATTCAGGAAAATATTTGGGTCTGTTGTTTCATGTTTGTGTTTCTTTCACTTTGGAGTCTCTGATGGGAGCTGTGGTTTAATTGTATCGATTCCTGATCATTGCCTTCACTTCTATTTTAATTCTTTGTAATGTTGGTTGGTACCTGATGCTCTGTCTCTCTTCGGGCCCATCGGAGTCTAACTGTTGGTTTTTATTTTGCTCCAGCGTTTCACTGTTTTCTTGCTGTCGAGTCCTCAACGTTGTTTCATCCCTTTGGTTGTTTGATTTTTTTTGTGTTCACGGAGATGTTGAACTGATGCGTTAGGAGACCTTCATGCGGACTGTACAAATTATTTGTCGAAGTCGAGACGGAAGTAAGGGCGAGGATTGTAGCCACGTAAAAATGATTTAAGCCCCCCCCCCCACCACCACCACCACCACACACATACACGAGTGGAATTCGTTTTACTGACCGTTCCAATGCGGTTCTTCAGACGCGGTGCATTTGTGTTATCATTTGAGTGTTTGTTTTTTGTTTTATTTTGATCTTGAGAGCCAATTGGCCATTTTGTGGGAAAGTAATTGTCATTTTGGCTTTGTGCTATTGATAGTTCATTAAGGGTTTGTTGTTTTATGTTTGTATTTCTTTCCCCTTGGTGTCTCTGATTGGTTAATTGTATCGATTCCTGATCATTGCTTTCACTTCTTTTTACTCCAGGATTATTCATTGCAGTCGTTTATCATCCGTTTCGGATTCAAAACTTTGGAGTCGAGACACGCTGATGAAGATTAAATATTCGAAAGGCCTCCCTTTGTGCCACTACATTTGGTATAGTTACACCTTAATTGCAACCACTGGGTCGGTATCTCTGCTGGTGGATGATTTGTTCGTCCCCAGGGGTATCATCAGCTCAGTACCAGTTCCTTAGTGCTGAGGTTGATACTGCGGTGTTGACGTCAGTCCCCAAGTTCTGATTTAAATAACTTTATTATATCTTTAATTTTTGCAGTATAAATTGCTATTTTTTCTAACACTAAGACTGACATGTCAGGTTGGACATGTATTTTAGCGGATTTGGTTGCCACTTTTTGTAATATTTCAAATGTTGCAAGTCTCGCTACTTTGATCAACTCCTTCCTGATGCCCGGGACTTCCATGGAGTGATGGCCATGTTTGCTGATGTCGGCTTGGTGTGGGGACGCCTATAAGTCCGCGGATGGGCGTCTCTTGTCAAATGCCTCCAGTTGACCTGCCTCATGAGCTACGTCGGTCGGTGTGTGCTCGGAGGGAGATGTGCCGTGTTTGTCGGGTCTTGTCCATCATCCGTTTCGGTTTCAAAACTTTGGGGTTGAGACACATGATGAAGATTAAATATCAGAAAGGCCTCTGTGTCACTTAATTTGGTATAGTTACGCCTTTATCACCCATTTATTGCAACGTTGAGCAGAGCTTATAATTAATCGTTTTCTTACCAATCGACACGCAGATTGACTCATCCATGACATTTATACTCTCAAGCGGGCGCTTTTTACTACGTTATGTGAGTTAACTATTTTTGTCCACATTTGGATTATCCACGACGCACGATTTTTCCTACCGTACGCAAAACTATTGGATGAAACATCACGAAAACTTTCCTATATAATTTTGACCTCCATTATAGCCCACTTTTGTACATTAAAACTGGGGTTTACAGGTGTAAACATTACTTTTCTTATTTCTGCTCAAAAACATAGATTGTGGGTACATGTTTGAACAGCCTCGGCAAGGCGGTTCTAACAAGTTCCCATAATCTATATTTTTAGCAGAAATGTGAAAAATATTAGATTTTTTTTATCCTTAATTGTTCCTCTTTTTTCTGAGGATTTTGTTTTCAATATATTTGAATAGGCGTGTCTTCGTAAAGTTTCTAATATTATTTTTAAAACATAGATTGAGGATATTTGTGATAATAATATTAAAAAATAATAATATACTGATTAAAATCTTGAAATTAGGGAAATAACAATGGCATAGTAATATTAATAATAATAATAATAATAATAATAATAACAAGAATAATAATTCAATTTTTTTAATCGCCTCACTCCCTGTTAGACTTGTTATTGCGATGGATACTCGTTTGTTTTATCCGTGCTCCGTGCGGGTGTTGGGGTGCTCGTTAGAACAACCGAATGGAGGCAGGTCTAGTGGATACCCCCGGCCTATGTCTCGGGGCTGGAATCGTTAAGATAATGTATTCACCATAAACCCCACTTTTCTCTTAATAAAGTGGGGTTTAGGTAATAGTCATTATACACCTGTTAACGTTATGTGATGCAGCGTTTGTTTACTGTTTCCAAAACACCAGTCTTGAATTTCGTTTGGGTAAGATGCGGGCGTGAACCTGAACAATTCGATATCCTCAATAGGATTGCGGTAGTCGTGTGAGCTGAAGATCAACGTCTACCTCAACCAGTCGGAGTTCTTTTTACTCATATTGTTATACAATGAAGATTCAATCTAATAACAAAAGAAACACCTTCTCCAAACCTTGTGACAGCTAGCACTGATTACTGAAACTATGTAAAATGAAAATATTGTATTTGCATTGTTTGTACTGGTGGAGAAGATTGTATTAGTCACTATAACACTGTACAAAATGCCATTGTTTATGCATTTCCTATGTCCGCATGGGTTTTATAGCCTATATAGATGACGAATAAAATTTTGTTCCGTTCTGTTCTGTTTATTATCGTTTTGTTTTAAACAAGACTTTGATTTGATTGTATAAAGACATTAACGCAGCAACAATATTATTATTAAAATGACCTTGGCGTAACAAGTCACTGATAATATAAATCCCAGTTAAACACTCCGTAACATCGCGAAGTGGATTTTATAGGGTTGGACATTATTGGAAAGACAGACTGATGACCGCCTTACCGAGGCAATTGTAACACGTATTAACTAAATATGTTCTTGACGATATAAGAATATCACCTATTATTACTTGTTAATTAAATAAACAGACAGCAATCAACTAGCTTGTTTTTTCTAGCATCTATTCATTTATTATCCTAATGCTCTTGCCTAACGCGAATCGGACAGAGCAATACGAACGCATGCAGTCTGACCTGAATCGTTTGACTGTCAAAGCAAGCAAAAACTATATCATGGGTGCCACCTTATAATTTGCAATCTACAAAGACTGGGATCGGTTTGCGAATACACGCCGTCGTTAAATTCGCCAGAGGGGAAATGAGATCCTGCTACCCACAGAGACCCGATTAGATTGCGTTTTTTATTGATCGGCTAATTATGATTTAATATAATAACAACATGAAAAATATCATCTTCACTACTGAGCTGTGAATGTGTATATTAACCATTCAAGCTCTAGGAATAAGTAGCAGACGACAATTTCAAATATTTGTGTTTTTTTTTTTTAATTATTTTTAACGCGAATAAGGCTTGACTTCTATTTTGCCTAAACTTCATTTTTGACATTTCACGTGAATCGTTTGCTGCAAACGATTCACAAGTAGTATGAAGCCTCATCTGCACTTAGAATTAACAACAAAAATATTTTGAAACAAAAATAATAATAATACAAATACAAGACATAAACGGTAATTAGTTCATTTTTTGGATTTGTCATGTTGTGTTTAACAACGGTGTGTCTTGAGCCGTCGTTTTTTTTTTGTTTTTTTTTATTTATCCTTTTTGTCTACAATATCGGCCATTCTTGAAAATTTGTGTTGCACATAATAAAATGTTTAAAACCTGGTTGCATTTTAGAGTCTTGGCTTATCAATTTATGTATTTCAGACTGATTTATTTTTCTAAGTACACTTGATATATTTGACACTTGGCGATACTATTTGTAAACATATACATCATTTATGTTTATTGTTTTTTCATTCAATTGTTGTTTTTTTTTCTTGTTTTTTTTTTGTTGTTGTTGTTTTCAAGAAATAAAGATTATTTATAACACTATCCCGACTTTCTTTAGTTCAAACAGTGACCTATATAGTATTTATTTTAAAAGCGGTCCTCAGACATCGATGCCTCAAAAATTTTACGATTTACAATTTGCCTGTGGCAATTATCACATCTGGTCAGTCGAGTCCTCACCGTTGTTTCATCTCTGTGGTTGTTTGATTTTTGTGTTCATGGAGATGTTGCACTGAGGAGTTAGGAGGCCTTCATGTGAACTGCACAAATTATTTGTCTAAATCGCGACTGAAGTAAGGGCGAGGATTGTGGCCACGTTAAATCTATTTAAGCCCGCCCCCCATCCCCAACCCACTACAGTGGAATTCGTTTCCCCTTGCCGTTCCAGGCGGTTCATCTGTCGCGGTTTGTTTTTGTTATGGTTTGGCTTAGGGTGTTTGTGTCGCTTATATGGTTTTATTTTGGCTAGCCTATTGGTCATTTTGTGGGAAAGTAACTGTCATTTTGACTTTCCGCAGTTAATGGTTGCATTGGGGTCTGTTGTTTAGTGTTTGTGTTTCTTTCCCTTTTGTGTATCTGGTCGGAGCTGTGGGTTAATTGTATAGATACCTGGTCATTGATTCCACTTCTATTTTGGATACTTAAGGCTTTGGGGGAGATAGCAATTTATTTTCTGTGTTGTTAGCTTTGATTCCCTTGATTATCAGCACAGCTGAGAAAGGTAATATCCGTATAAAACCGGTATGAAACAGCCTTATGTTCCATTCAGGACCATTTAACGAGCTCACAGTGTTGTAAGCATTTTGATTTCCTAACTAGAATATTAATTTTGTTTTCTTAATACTGTTCTTTCTCACTCGAGATATTTTAATGTAAAAAGTTTTCCTCGAATTATTGTTCCTATACTTCGCCTGCATGCGAGTGTTGCTGGTTTCTGTTTTTTTGGATAGCCGATCGGCCTAGTTCACAGAGGGTCAACCGGAATCCGTCTACTGGTTTATATTCCAATTGTTTCGTGCTGGTTTTGTCAAAACGGAAACGGAAGTAAGGGCGAGGATTGTGGTCGCGTAAAATCGGTTTAAGCAAGCCCCCCCCCCCACCCCCACCGCCCACAAATACACACACACACTAGTTCCACGGCGGTTCTGCTGTCGCAGTTATTTCTTTATTACTTGTCTTTGAATAAGTGTATCGCTTTCACGAGGAGAGTTGAATTAAATCGTAGAACTCGGTATTTTTTCTATACAATTCAATATTTTTCCCATTTTTGTGCCATGTAAGCCTTTGTCAGTTTAGACCTTTGTGAGTTGAACATTTTTGGTCTTACTTTTTGTTTGAAGACCTATACACATAGGCAAAAATAAAAGAAGTCAGAATGTTGAGTTCAGAGCAGTCATAAAGTTCCTCACTTAGGAGGGTGCAAAGGCCAAAGAAATTCATCGGTGCATGGCTGATGTGTATGGTTATAGTAGCCCTAGGTATTCCACAGTGGCTAAAAGGTCAGAAGAATTTAAAGGTGGGCGAGACTCCATAGACAATGACCCCCTCGGCCAGGTCGCCCTGCTGATGTCATCAGCCAGGAGTTGATCGACCGTGTTGAGAGACTTGTGCTGAACAATCACCAAACCAAAGTTGCCGAATTTATTCAGAATGTGGTATTTCTATTGGAAGTGTTTATACTGTAATCCGTGAATATTTATACATGTCAAAAGTATCTGCCAGGTGGGTACCCAGATACCTGAACATGCAAGATCGTCAGCAAAGGGTGGAGTCAAGTCAAGAACTACTGGAAGTGTACAGTGCCAATCTAGAAGACGGTCACACCCGTCTTGTAATAGAAGATGAAACTTGGCTTTACCACTGGGACCCAGGTATAAAAAAAGGAGTCCATGCGATGGAACCGCCATGGCCCTCCCAACAAGGGAATTTCGTACCACAGGGGCCCAGATATAAAAAAGGAGTCCATGCGATAGAAGTGCCATGGGACTCCCACCCTACCAAACCATCCGCTGTCAAGCTAATGGCCGCGATGTTTTGGGACTCCAAAGGGATTAAATTGATAGATTACAAGCCTGTTGGCCCCCAGGTATTAGACTTCCTGCCTTGCCGTGGCCCTGGGGGCTCAATTCCCACTGGACACATTGCCGCTGTGGTCTCTGTGCCCACTGGGAAGAGCAAGGAAGTACCACCCGTTTGCCGTGGGTGGCGTCCTGTAAGCCGGAAGAAGGGATCCTGGAGGTTGAGGGTTACCTGAGGTGGCGGTGCTTCAGGTATCCAACACGCATCTTTGGCCTGGCTTTTCGGTGTAGACGGGTGGCCGTGCGGTCCGGCACGGTCAATCGGCTGGTCGCGCCGAGCCCTAGAGATACCGCTTTGCTTTCTCTTCAACTCTTTTTGTATCTTTCCTGATACCAACCATATGCCCATTTACCTTACCCTTTTCTGTCTTTGTAACTCTAGAAGGCGGTGGCTAAACGGATCAATCGTGTAGGCATTTTGTCTATACGAGTATATCTCAGGTGTATCTCTAACACCTGCGAGTTGGATAACCACTCCATTATGGTGTTCCCTTGTAGGGCTCCACGGAGGGCGGAGAGCACTTGGGACGAAACTAGAATTTTTTCCTTATGCCTAATGGAAAAAAATAACCGCACCCACGCATCTAAACGTAAAAAAGACGAGGATTCATCCGACACGGATGATCCCAGTCACCAATCTAGTCAACAGTCTAGTCAGCAGTCTGAAGCACCAAAGACTTTTAATTTTCCACGCTTCTTGGTTATGACATCAGTCGAAGAAACTCGCACTGTGTCAAGTTTATCGCCTTTTGTTATTGAAAAGAGTATTATGTCCATTGCCGGACACCCAAAAAGCATCAAAAAGCTTAAGTCAGGTGATCTCCTCTTGGAAGTAGAGAGAGAACAGCAGGTTAAAAGTAGAAGTAAAACACAGATCAGGAATTGATACAATTAACTTACTCCATCCATAAAAGACACCAAAGGGAAAGCCTGCTTGGTACCACAAAGCTCTTTGATCTCAAGGTCAAGGTGTCTCTGCACAATACACTCAATTCGTGTAAAGGTGTCATCCGCAGCCCGAGCTACGTCCTTGCACCGATGCAGAGATAATTGACAACTTGGGATCTGAGGGCGTCATTGCAGTACGTAACATCCAAGTTCGTAGAGATGGTGTATTGAAGCCAACAGGTATTTACGTGTTGACCTTTAATACACCAGTTCTGCCCAAGAAAATCAAAGTTGCATATCTTTCGGTTAACGTAGAGGTATATATACCAAACCCTCTCAGATGTTACTCATGTCAGGTTTTTGGCCACCACGAAAGCAGATGTCAGAAGAAGCAACTTTGTCCAAACTGTGGTAAAGACAAACATGTTGATAATCATCAAAACTGTAAGCATGAGGCCAAATGCATCAATTGTGGTGGCAATCATGCTATTTTCTCACGAGATTGTCCGGCATGGAAAAAAGAAAAAGAAATACTCACTGTAAAATACCAAAGAGCGATAACCTTCCCAGAAGCGCGGAAAATTGTTGAGGTTCGAAACGCAACACCAACCACCAGTTACGCCAGCATCACAAAGGGTGCTGGTGTAAAAGTGTCCAGCTCCGCAACACAGACTGTTGATTCATACATAGCTGAACTGAAAAATCTGGTGAATGGAGTAAATCCAATCCAGTACCACAAAGTTCAACCAAGTTATCAAATGGCGCAATCCAGGTTGCTTCGGATCGGTCGACAGCGACCGTACCGAAGCCAGCGCCGCATGTAAAAGAGAAACTCGACTCCGGTCGAACTACTAAGGGATCGGAAGATCCGAAAAAGCAAATGTCTCTAAAGCAAACAGACAGACAACGTAAAATGGAAAGAGACAATATAAAATTCCAGAACAGATTCGGATCTTTGAGTGATAGTGATATGGAGTGTTCCTTGCGCGCCATCCTCTGGCATTAATATTTCGCAATTAATATCACCAAATGGCAATAACAGATCGAGGTCAGCAACACCACGAGCTGGTGGTAGCAGATCTATATCACCAATTGCAGCTCCATAATAGTTTCTAGTCTTAATCCCTTCATAAAATGGATTTAAAACACAAAATAATACAATGGAATTGTCGAGGTCTTAAATCAAATTATAATGAACTCTTATTACTTATTTCGTTATTAAACCCATCGGTTTTTTGTTTGCAAGAAACTTTTTAAAAACTGATGACAACACTGATGTCAGGGGTTTCAATACATACAACTATATCTATTCTGATGGTAACAAACCATCTGGTGGCAGTTCAATTCTTGTTAAATCATGTTTACCACAAAGAGAGATCAAATTAAAAACAGACCTACAAGAGCATAAGAATTATACACTTTGGTCATGTCAGAAAGTGTGTGATGTCCTCACCTTTCTACTTGACAATATTTATATTAGATTCGGTACTAAGTTATTTAGACAAATTGGGGGTATTCCGATGGGTACTAATTGCGCACTTCTTGTGGCTGATCTGTTCTTGTATTGTTATGAAAGAAACTTCATTTTGTCGCTTTCCACTGATAACCAATCTGAAATAATTGAAGCTTTTAGCTCCACTTCTAGATATTTAGATGATTTATTAAATATTGATAATACCTATTTTGATGGTTTGATCAGTCAGATTTACCCCCTAGAACTTCAGTTAAATAAAGCTAATTCTTCTGATAGGCCCCTTTTTTGGATTTACATTTATCTATTAAAGATGGATTTGTTTCGTGCAAAATTTATGATAAACGCGATGACTTTGATTTTGAGATTGTAAATTTTCCTTTTTTGGATGGTGATGTTCCTCGTGCGCCATCCTATGGCGTTTATATTTCGCAATTATTTCGATATGCTAGAGTGTGTAGTCATGTAACTGACTTCAACACTCGTAATAAATTATTAACGGCTAAACTTCTTAATCAGGGTTATCGGTACCATAAACTACGCAAAGCCTTTTCAAAATTTTATAGACGCAATTCTGATTTAAATTCAAAATTCAATATTGGACTTAAATCTCTTCTGCAACAAGGTCTATCGGAACCCGAATTTTATGGTGACTTAGTATATAAATTCAGAAAAATATATAACCGCAATGACTTCAGCACCCAATTTCGTAAAATCATTCTTCGATATAAAAAGATTGGGTACAACATGGATATTATACGACAGACTGCATGCATGGTAGTTAACCCAATCACGGTTGGCAAATTTGCTTTTAATTGTACGCCGGTGGGTCAGGCCTCAGATTCTATGACAGCTCCAACGTAAAGGCTTATTGAGAATTAGAGAGATCTAATTCAAGGTAATGTTGGTTGGTGCCTGATGCTCTGTCTCAGGTCGGGCCCATCGGAGTCTAACTGTTGGTTTTCTTTTGCTCCAGCATTTCAGTGGTTTCTTGCTGTCGAGTCCTTACCGTTGTCTCACCTCTGTGGTTCTTTGATTTTTGTGTTCACGGAGATGTTGCACTGATGATTTAGGAGGCCTTCATGCGGACTGAACAAATTATTTGTCTAAATCGCTACGGAAGTAAGGGTGAGGATTGTGGCCACGTAAAATCGATTTAAGCCCCCCAGTGGAAATCTTCCACTGACCGTTCCAAGGCGACTCTTCCGTGGCGATTTATTTATGTTGTTGTTTGTTACTTACTGTGTGTATCACTTGTGTCTTTTAATTTTTGATGGCCATATGGCCATTTTGTGGGAAAGTAACTGTTCGTATGGCCTTCCTTTGTTTAGGTTTCCATTATGGTCTGGTCGCTTAATGTTTGTATTTCTTTCCCTTTGGTGTCTTTTATGGGTGGAGTAAGTTAATTGTATCAATTCCTGATCTTTGTTTACTTCTACTCTACAAGCTGTAGCAGTATCGGTTTCTCTGGATGAAGAAACTACAATTTGCTCTTTATATATTCCACCCTCATTTTCTTTAAAGCCCGAACATCTTGACTCATTGTTGAGTCACCTTCCATCGCCATATCTTTTAGTTGGCGACTTCAATGGTCACAATATTCTATGGGGCTGTAAAGATATCAATATCAGTGGAGCACTTATTGAAGATTTTATTGCAAAGAGCGATCTTTTCTTGATGAATGATAAATCTTATACTTACCTTCACCCAGCGACAGGTCATTTGTCTTCTTTAGATCTCTCTTTGTGTCACCCATCTCTCTTCTTGGACTATAACTGGCCTGTTCATGATGATCAGTGCGGAAGTGATCACTTCCCTGTTATAATTGAGAGCGTAAACGAACAAGGTGAGGACTGTAACCAGAAATGGAAAATGAATAAAGCCGACTGGGAATTATTCCGTAATTTATGTGAAGAAGAGTTATCAGTTGATCACTTAAATGAATCATCTGACATTGTTTCTGATTTCACAGATAAACTAATTAATATATCAGAACAATGCATTCCAAAGACCTCCACAAATACCAAGAAAAGAAAGCCTTGGTTTAATAATTACTGTAAAGACGCAATTCAAAAGCGCAAACAGGCTCTAAATAAGTTCTGCAAAAGTCCCACTTCAGAAAAGCTAAACGACGTTAAAGTTTTTAGAGCTAAAGCTCGGCGAATAATCCGAGCTGCCAAACGAAAGTCATGGAGAGAATATGTCTCCAAATTGAACTACAAAAACCCCATTAAACAGGTTTGGGATATGGTACGAAAAATTTCTAGGAAAAACAAAGTCCCCTAGTTTTACACATTTAAATACTGGTTTTGACACAAAAGCTTCAACTAAAAAAGATATTTCAGATACTCTTGGTAGCACATTTTTGAGCAATTCATCACCGCGAAATTATTCTGACACTTTTAGAAATTTCCAAAAGGACCAAGAGAAAAGAAATCTAAACTTCAAATTCCACAATCACGAAGAATACAATAAACCTTTTAACTTATCCGAACTAGTGGAATCCATTGAATAATCACACGATACAGCAACCGGCCCCGATGAAATTCATTATCAGATGCTTAAGCATCTGCCAAAAAGTTCTCTTTCAACACTTTTAGTTATCTTTAATAATATTTGGGAAACTTGGGTCTGTCCTGAGAGCTGGCGTTTTGCTACAGTTGTACCAATTCCAAAACCAGGGAAAGATCATGCAGAACCTACGAATTATCGACCGATAGCTTTGACAAGTTGTTTGTGTAAAACATTGGAGAGAATGATAAACAAGAGATTAGTCGGGTACTTAGAGTCCAACAACCTCATTTCAGAATATCAGTCAGGTTTTCGTTCGAATAAGACTAGAAACATTTATAAGAGATGCATTTATTAACAACGAACACGTAGTAGCTGTCTTTTTCGACTTGGAGAAAGCATATGATACCACGTGACGTTATGGAATATTGAGAGATCTCCATAACCTCGGCTTAAGGGGAAAACTTCCCAGTTTTATTCAAAGGTTTTTAGGTTAGCGTGTATTTCAAGTCCGCGTGGGATCTACCTTGTCAGATCTCTATGCATAAGAGCAGGGTGCTATTTAACATCAAAATAAATAATATTGTACAATGTTTGGACGACAAAACAGACTGTTCATTGTATGTTGATGATTTTTGTATATGTTACCGTTCAAAAAAACATGAAAACAATTGAACGAAAGTTACAACAAAATTTAAAACGAATAGAAGAATGGACTGATAAAAATGGTTTCAAGTTCTCCATGTCGAAAACGCAGTGTGTTCATTTTTGTAAGCTACGGAAGAAACACGACCATCCTTCCCTGTTCTTATACGGATCACAAATTCCTGTTGTTGAAGAAGCCAAATTTCTTGGGGTCATAGACCAAAAGTTATCTGTTATTCCCCATATTAAATATCTTAAAGCGAAATGCTTAAAAGCTTTGAATCTTTTGAAAGTTTTAGCTCATTCAAGTTGGGGAGCAGATCGGTATACTTTATTACATCTTTTCCGGTCTTTAATAAGATCTAAATCAGATTATGGGTCTGTTGTTTATGGTTCTGCCAGAAAGTCCCATTTAAAATCCTTGGATACTATCCATCACCAAGGCCTTCATCATGAAATTTCTAAAACACACCAAATCTTGTTTTGTTGGCTTCCGAGCCATATTGGCATTGTCGGCAATTAATATGCTGACAAGAAAGCAAAGGAATCGCTCAATCTTGATCCATCTGTTTTTAAAATTCCTTTTAATAATTTTAAACCATTTATCAACAGATAAATCTTGTCGGAATGGCAAGGCGAATGGGACCGTGCAATAAATAACAAACTCCATGCCATTAAACCTGTCGTTAGTACAAAATGCTCTCCTCAAAAGTTTTCCAGAAAAGAGGACGTAGTATTAACACGACTGCGCATCGGCCATACTAGAGTTACTCATTCATATATTTTTAATTGTGATGATCAGCCTTCTTGTGTAGGTTGTGATCAGCCATTCACTGTGAAACATATCTTACTTCACTGTGTTGACTTTTCACCCTCACGTATTTTATATTTCAAAGCTGACACTTTGCAACAACTGTTTCGAGATGTACCTGTTGATAATATTATTTTATTCTTAAAAGAAATTGGACTTTTTCATAATGAAATCATCATCATCAACAAGCCTGTTGGTACTTCAATTACTGAAGAATACTGTGCCAATGCCATAAAATAATTAAGGGTTGCTATTAAAGAAAAACGAAGGGGAAAGCTAGCTGCTGTTGTCCTTCTTTTGCATGATAATATCCCTGTGCACAAGTCCAGGCTATTCGTGAGTGTACGTTCGAGTTGTGCAATCACCCGCCACACAGTCCAGACCTAGCCCCAAGTAATTATTATCTGTTTCGAAATTTGATGATGAGCTCAAGGCTGCTACACAGATTTTTTCAAGACCAAATAGACGACTTTTATTTTAAATGTAGTGAAAAATTATAGCGATAAATGAACGACATACTTATATGAAGGACTTTTTTTCTCTCCACAGGAGCTTTTAGTATAAGCAAGACTTTCCCCGTTGATGTAGCTCATTATTTCCTTTGGACCCACCGAAATGTTTAAAATGGTGTTTTATTTGTGGACATTTACAAAATCAAAATATGTGTGTGTATTTGCATATGAGTAAGTTTACTCACGATGAAAATTTTGTCAAGGACGCATTTCTTAGATTTGTCAGCAACGTTTTGTTTAGCATTAGCAAAGCCTTGCAATGTAAAACCTTATACAGTGTATACTTTTGCAAAGCAAAAGGTTCTCCGTCCTGTAAACAAGTACACTTAAACCCAGCATTTCATAGAGAAACCTTTGGTTCATCATTTTACACACGTATATATACACTGCTAAAAATAATAAAAGGAGCAAACACATATTTTCTCATAGTATAAAGATGTTGGATACAGATGATGATACAACGGTCCAGATAGATGAATAACTTTATCTGCAGCATGTTAATGGCAAACATTGGCAACCAGTTCACAAATCACGGCCTGTAACCTCTTAAGGAAGAATTTGCAGAGCCGTTTGAGAAATCGCCGCCATCTTTACGTCAAATTATTTAAAATGTCACAGACATGCGCAAATCAGTTCCTGCCAGTAAAGTGTATAACCAACCCGAGCAGCACAATACTCCTCACATCGCTGAGGCATGCTACGAATCAAATTTTGAACAATTCGTAAAGCTCAGGTCTAAGGATGTTATGAGTTCTTGAATATTCATTGTATGGATGATCGCCCTGTAAGATACGTCTGTAAAGAATGTTCCACATATTCCGTTGGGTTTAAGTCAGGAGAACGTGCCGGCCAGTCCATTACTTTAATAGTCTGACGACTAAGGTAATTCATGCACACTCTAGCCGTATGGATGCGTGCATTATCCTGCATCCGAATGAAAATAGTCACCGATTTCCCCAGCGAAAGGCCTCAAAAGAGGATCAAGAATTTCATATCGATACCGTAATACAATCAATGTACCTCCGTTTATCACGTACAATTCCGTTCGGCCTACATAAGAAATTCCACCCCATAACATCACTGACATCCCCCTCCATATTCGTCTGTTTCCATAATGTTGCAGTCATTGTATCGTTCTCCAGGTCGTCTCCAGACTCGAACACGTCGATCACGTGCACACAGGTGAAGTCTGCTTTCATTCGTGAAGAGAACTGTACGCCAGTCTTGCAATTGCCAGTTCTGATGTTCTTGGGCAAACTCATATCGCCTTGCACGATGCTGCCTGATGAGAATAGGCCCTCTTGCCGGACGTCTGGCCCTCAGATCACCTTCATGTAACATGTTACGTATTGTTTGATCGGATATACTTTGAACAATCGCTTGCTAGAATTCGATTCGTAGCCTTCTGGCCGTGTACTGCCGATTTTGTAGCGCTAGATTTCGAAGATATTGATCTTCCTTTTGTGACGTCATGCGGTGCCGGGCTCGCCATTCTCATCTAGTAAACTAGCCAATCTCCCGGTAGAGTTTCCATAGCCTGGCAACAACACTTCTCGATACAAAAAGCGTTCAGCAACAATCCGTTAGGTATATCCACTTTCAAGCACAGCGACACCTTGAGCGACCTCAACTTCTTCCAAGAACCCCCTTACACCATATGAAATCACTATGAAGCCCAAAATAACGCATAACGGAGGGATTGACATGTGTCTGACCAAAACCAAAATTTTGACCGGATCAACCCATACCGAATTTCAGCCGCTTTCTAGGGGTATTCATGCTGTAACTTACATTCGTGCTTTGCACGGAAACCTTGCTTCTTGACGTTTGAATGAAGATTGTGAAGATATGTCACTTTAAAATAATGCCTATAAATGAGTTTGAAATTACCAAGCGGTGATGTAAAGAAAACTTAAAAGTTACCTCCTTTAATTGTTTTTAATAATGTGTATATATATGCATATATATCACACATGCTTTCGCCGCTAGTGATATTACGTCTTTTGGTGTTCATTCGGTGATACAAAAAATAAAACTTTACACCTAAACATCAAAAAGCTTCTATGTATTTAGTGTTCATAAGGAGGTCATCAAATTCTAGACCTTATTCATGCCACGCATAAGAATTAGTAACATTAAGATGAAACACTCTGGTGCCAAAATGGCGTCTGTGGTATCGCTAGAACCAGTATTGATAAAGAATATATGTTTCTTATTCCTATGTCAAATATTGATTGTAAGTGTCTCTAGAGGCTGTTCCATCTAGTACTCATAATCTTAATTATGAGCAAAGATAAGGAAATAGTGTTCCAATATTCCATTACGATAATTCATCCATGTGACACAGTGCATTCTATCCTATCTACATAAAGCTTATGTTGTTATTTTTTGATGGATGTTTTGTGATATTTTCCTTATTCATATACGAACCATATGTTTTAGAGCTTTGACTTTTCTATTTGAAGTTAGGGGAGGGGGTCGATATTTCTTTTAGCACTAAAGAGGTCAACATTTCTGTTGTGAATTCTTGGAATTCAACATTTCTTTTGTCCCTTATATGGACTGACACTTTTTCTTAAGTCGAGACATTTTTCCGAAATCGATTTAGTATTGTAAAACCGAGTTCATGACTTTTCACTTCTTACTTCAAGACTTCTCACTACTGACTTCTTACTTTCGACTTCATCTTTATCGATTATGCACTATATCTACTGCATTGTAACACTTTGACCTGATGAAGATATGCTATCTCAGGACAATTGAGTTTAATCACGTCAACGATATATTGCATTTTTATGAATAAACCGGACTACAGGAAAAATTAAAAAATGTCACAATAACTGTGAACAAAAGTGCAAAATTACTTTACAAAACAAATCATACCAACATTAAAGGTCAGAGTATACTTAATATATGGACCGATTATTGCACGCCGGAATGTTGAAATGCACTAAGGATAATCGACCATTTATTTTAATTGCATATTTCAAAGAAAACTGATAAACAGAATACCAACCAGAATCAGAATTGTTACTGGTGACACGTCAAATGACATTCATACATAAATATAGAAGACCAGATTCGTGTCATTTGATATCAAGTTTATCAGGCTCGGCGTCTAGAACGCATGTAGAATCGCTCGGCAAGCGTCGCGATTCTACGAGCGTTTTTGAAGCATTGCGTGATAAACTTGATATCAAAAGACACGAACCTGGTCTTCTATATTTATCAAGTCAGAACCGACGACGTAAGGAGTTGGAAGTCGGAAGTAAGAAATAAGAAGTGATTAAGTCAGAAGTCCCGTTTGAGCTTCCATAAGTATGAGCACCAATCGGCGGATACAAAATATTGCGAGATATGGACAGTGATGGTTCCGATCCTGTTAAACAGAATACAGAATGAACCCCACTACAAAGGCCTACTTCAAGGTAGAAATTCGTTATTTTCTAAACTACTGTTTGTTTATTTATTTGTTTATTTATCTATCTATATTATTCGGTTGTTCGTTTATCGGCATACTCTTGGATTTAAATTCTACGTAATTAAATAAATTCGTTTGACCCTTTCATTTCACCCCCTTTGTTTCTTTTCATGTCCTCAAGAAGTTGAAAGGGCATATTGCTTTTCGGAGGTCTGTGTGCGTGAGCGTGCGTCTGTGTGTCCGTGCATTCATTTCGCTTTTTGATGCATAGCACAACGTCTCAACCGTGCATTTGTTTTGTTTTTAAAATTTAATTTCATATATGGATTCCATATGATATCAAAACACTGAGAGTACTGTTGGGTCGATTGTGTCTCTTAGTGTATGATGGAGAAATAGTCCTGAATTCAGAATCGAACTGTTCGTTTAACCCCTAAATTCCAATATTTTGAGCAAGCAAAGTAACCCTGATCAAACATTTATGTGGCGTCTGATTAGGCATACGCTGTTTGTCAATGCCCAAGTGCACGGCGAGCAAACTTTACGCAGCGCTCTGATATCTTTTGGCGGCGACTATCGACGCTTTCCTACATTTTGTTCATGGTCGGCGGCAGTCAGATGGTCAGTGATAGTCACGCGGACAATAGCAAGCCTAAAGCGTAGAATGTGGGAACTCATTTAAACGCTTCATTTTAAGAAAACTATTCAGTACAATATTTGTGGTAGCATTTACCGTCAAAGAAATGCTAATTATTTACTTGTCATGTGTAAATGTGTTAAATTATTTCCCTTCTGTTTAAACATGTACGTATATTCAACCAGCACAACAGATTCATCTTTCTGAATTTCATTGATGATGCTTAACCTTATATGCAACACAATCTGTGCTGGTAAGGTTGTCACATGTATAACAATTTATCCAGCTGCAAACAGTGTAGGTACATCGATTGCTTCTGATCAGAACCTACAATCTTTGTCATAGTTTTAACTCTTTCTCTCTTCTCCTCGCTCTGTCCCAACACTAAATCCCAACCCCTGAATAACAGTAATCAGAAACAGAGTCCGTTCAGTGTTATGTTTCAACAAAATTGTTCATTCTATCTGTTGATACAGGCCCGCACAAAGGGTGGGGAGGTGTTGCACACCCCCATCCAATTTGTTTCGAAAATTCTCAAACTCCTGCAGTTTTTCACCCTATGCAAAGTACCTGAAATTCGCATCCCCATACTCTTTGTCAAAATCTGCGTACGGTCCTGTGGCCTGTTCAAAAATGTTGCTGTATATATATATATGGCGAACAGTGCCAACCCTGATCAGAAGGAATGCACTGTCAATTTGATGGGTCTACACTGTATACGTTCTGTAAGAGGTTATCCTTTGGAAGTAAAGAGTACACCAAAGAACTGGAAAATATGAAGTGTACATGTTTTCTGGGCCAGACTAGCTAGTTTCGGCCAAAAAGGCCTCATCAATGACCCTCAAATATTTTCAAATTTCCACAGTGGAATCAATGATTCCAAAGGACAAGAAAATATAAACTACACTATGATGTAGGGCAGGGAGACTTTTTACGGCCGCCACAAGTTTCCAGACACCAGCTGTAGTGACGTTAAATATGTTCTGTAATAGGGTTATCCTTTGGAAGCAAAAAGTACACAAAGAACTGGAAAATATGAAGTGTACATGTTTTCTGGGCCAGACTAGCTAGTTTCGGTCAATAAGGCCTCATCAGTGACCCTCAAATATTTTCAAAATTCCACAATGAAATCAATGATCCTAAAGGACAAGAAAATATAAACTACACTATGATGTAGAGCAGGGAGACTTTTTACGGCCGTCACACGTTCCCAGACACCAGCTGTAGTGACGTATGTCTTATAACGCTAAAAGTCTGGGCTACTCATTTTTGCTTTGAAACAAATTTAAGGTCTGAAAAGGGTTTGTTTTATTTTTGTACACTTGAATCTATCTAACAGTTTTATAACGGAATGTTCCGAAAGTAGTCACGTGATAGCGTGGCCTAGATAATATTTTTTTACTGTTTTTCTTTCATTACGTGAGCAACCTGACACTCTAATACTATTTCATTTAACCGTTAAATGCCATTACTTACGTCTGTTAGTTATTGACAGGACGTACTACAGCGCCAGCAGCCGAAAAAAAACAGAATGTTCAATGCATATCATGACATACACAACAAATACCCTGAAAGAAAATAGCCTTTTTATGGCAGACATGTGTCTTCCTACGAAACCTTATTTAGAGGATATCTGGAATCTGGAATCAATAGGTATTTCTGGAATCTGGAATCAATAGGTATTGCTGATACACCTTGTACTAAGACTTTATAGACGCCATTCTGATTTAATTTCAAAATTCAATATTGGACTTAAATCTCTTCTGCAACAAGGTCTATCGGAAACCGAATTTTATGGTGACTTAGTATATAAATTCAGAAAAATATATAACCGCAATGACTTCAGCACCCAATTTCGTAAAATCATTCTTCGATATAAAAAGATTGGGTACAACATGGATGTTATACGACAGACTGCATGCATGGTAGTTAACCTAATCACGGTTGGCAACTTTGCTTCCCTCTTTAATTGCACGCCGGTGGGTCAGGCCTCAGATTCTATGACGGCTCCAACGTAAAGGCTTATTGAGAATTAGAGAGATCTAATTCAAGGTAATGTTGGTTGGTGCCTGATGCTCTGTCTCTGGTCGGGCCCATCGGAGTCTAACTGTTGGTTTTCTTTTGCTCCAGCATTTCAGTGGTTTCTTGCTGTCGAGTCCTCACCGTTGTCTCACCTCTGTGGTTCTTTGATTTTTGTGTTCACGGAGATGTTGTACTGATGAGTTAGGAGGCCTTCATGCGGACTTAACAAAGTTTTTGTCTAAATCGCGACGGAAGTAAGGGCGAGGATTGTGGCCACGTAAAAACGATTTAAGCCCCCCCCCCCCCCCAGTGGAAATCTTTCCACTGACCGTTCCAAGGCGGTTCTTCTGTGGCGATTTATTTATGTTGTTGTTTGTTACTTACTGTGTGTATCACTTGTGTCTTTTAATTTTGGATGGCCATATGGCCATTTTGTGGGAAAGTATCTGTCCTTATGGCCTTCCTTTGTTTAGGTTTCCATTATGGTCTGGTGGCTTAATGTTTGTGTTTCTTTCCCTTTGGTGTCTTTGATGGGTGGAGTAAGTTAATTGTATCGATTCCTTATCTTTGTTTTACTTCTACTTTGAATATAACTTCTGGATTATTAATTTAACTGTTGCGGACTCAGGGAATACAAGACTAAACTGTTGTTATTACATTTTAGAAACTACTATTAAGATAAACTGCCTTACATCTTTAAACATTTTTAACTACAGACTACGGTATTGAGATTATAATTTGGGAAATTGAAAAATAATATATTTGATGTAATAATTTAACTGTTATTTCAAATGTATGGCATTTGACATATTAAAAATTGTGATGGTTCTTCGCCATAGCGTGGGTATCAGACGACTTTGCTTTATTTAACTGAAGTTCTGGGGGTGTGGTGGGGGGCGGTAAATTTGACAGATCAAACCATCGAAATAAGTATTATCAATATTTAATAAATCAACCAACTATCTGGAAGTGGAGCTAAAAGCTATAATGATTTCAGACTGTTTTTTTTCCCAGAAAGGGACATCATGGAGTCTCTCTTAGAAAAAAAAAAACAAAAACAGAATAGCCACAAGTGGATTGCATTTAATGCCCGTCGGAATACCCACAACTTGTTTAAATAACTCAGTTCCAAATCTTATGTAAATATTGTCAAGTAGAGAGCTTCCCACACTTTTTGACATGACCATAAAGTATAATTTTTATGCTCTTCAGAAGTAAAAAAAGCATTTCTTACATTACATGCAAGATAGAGGGGGTCTCCCTATGATTTGTCCAAGTTTTTCTTTTATAAGATTATGAGGAAAGTTTCATTATCTACCAAAACCCGTCCACATCTTTAAAGCTGAAATGAGCAATATTTTATAAGGAACCATTCAGTTCCAGCCTAATAGAAAAAGTAGAAGTAAATAAAAGATCAGGAATTGATACAATTAACTTACTCCACCCATAAAAGACACCAAAGGGAAAGAAATACAAACATTAAGCGACCAGATCATAATGGAAACCTAAACAAAGGAAGGCCATAAGGACAGTTACTTTCCCACAAAATGGCCATATGGCCATCCAAAATTAAAAGACACAAGTGATACACACAGTAAGTAACAAACAACAACATAAATAAATCGCCACAGAAGAGCCATTTTAGTAATTTAGACAATATAGAGTCATTTTAGTAATTTTAACTTGGAATGAATTTTGACGATGGAGTAAGGAACTTTGTGTAATGAAAACCGATACAAATCTGCAAAAATTATGCGTAATGTAAGATCTATTCACATTTTCCCTATTTTGCGCTTAAGATATAAACTTTGCACACGTAATTATCTACTTTACTGTTTCTGGTGTACTGTCTTACACTAGTTATATACGATTTTTCAGATTTATGAAATTTGGAGTTGGGTCCCTTGTTGCACAGATAACATCGCAGAAATCAACGTTTCCACTTCAAGCAGTGAAATAATCACAACATCTCTTAAATTCAATACGTCTCAAAGCACCTTGTCATTGTATGAAAGATAAATCAACTTAATTTGAGTTTCGTAAAAAAAATGTGTTTTTCGCATTTTTCTCGAAATATTGAAAAATGGACTTAGGTCCATTAATGCACTGGCCCCTTTAATTATTGAAGAAATTCATCACAAATACTTCATGAGTTATGGACAATCGTAAATCTGGGCCTGTTTTGTGATGCATATAATAACGTTAGAACCATGTGCATGTATGCTAGGGCTTTGAAAATAATGTTGAGATGTAATTTTGTCTCATCAGGATCATGCCCTTTTCTTAAGATTTTGGCCGTTTGAAAAAAAAAAAAAATGGATTAAATATAATTCTTTGAAAATATTGGCATTTAGAGGCAAGCATATGGTTAGGAGCTTAGTGTTTGACAAACACAATTTCTTGATATTTTGTTTTTCTTTTTTGTGAACTTTTCCTGTTTAGGTAGATTATTTGTCTATCATAAAAATTTACTGATCACAAAATCTCTTCAGCGCTGATGTCCACGTGACTTTCACAGATTTGTAGGAAATCCAGGTAACGGTTATTTATAGAAAATAAGGCTCGCCATGCTTGACACTATGAGGTAAAATATTCAGTAATCTGAGGGTGAACTGGAATCAAGCGTTGGTTAAGCTAATAGTGAAATACCAGACCAGACGCAGCAGTTCGTGGCGTTTAATGAGGATCTACGCCGTTTGCTTACCTACAATGAATAGAGGATCTTACATTAGGGGTCATGTATTATTGAATTTATTTAACGAGTTGAGGAAAAAGGGATAAAATTCTAGGCTTCCCCGAGCATTTATCCCTTTTCTTCGACGAGTTTAATAAATTCGATAATACATGAGCACGACTGCAAGATTCTATTTATCAAGCCATTTAAATCGCATTTCATTCAAGATTGTTTTACAAAATGTCAATATTTCGACATAAGTAAACACGACGTCGGGTTAGGCGCCGTACATATAACGTTACGGGAAGTATTTAACTAATTTGCATATTTAATCCACTAGTGGGTTACCGAATTTATTACATGGCGTCATATTTTCAGACGCGGCGTCATATGAAAAATGAATTTAAAAAATAAATCGATACAATCTAGATCACCGTTTACAGCCCGTTGTGTCAGTCAATCGAGCCACCAGTGATAAAAGTGCTCGATACATTTTGGACATGACCATTGTTGCAAATTAGGATTTTAATTAAAATCATACCGCAGACAGTGTAGACCCGTTTAAAAGGTTTAATCTAGGTCAGGCAAGGTGATGCAAGTCAGACCCTTCTTGCATATAAACCATATTGGTTTGTTTTGGGTGGTAGGGCTAAGTATATTATTTCACGTCAATTTCGACTAGAAGTCCCACAAAATCGGAAGCAATGTCTCTAAAATGACAAACCTGTCCGACGTAGTGTATTTCTTCACATCTCCAAAATGGTAAACCAAAATTGTCGATAAGGCGATTCTAACGAGTACACATAACCTATAGTTTGAGCAGAAATAAGAAAAAATATCACAACTTTTCATCTTAAAAGTTTCATGTTTTCGGCGATAAAGGTTTTAATCTATTTGTAAAGGCGTGCTTTCGGTTGTTCTCGTGATGATAAACAGAGTTGATATGGACGTTAAACTTCAATTCAAACAAACAAATAAAAAAAAAACAAAAAAAAAACGGGAAAATAGAAGTTTCATTTTGTTAATGCCAAGGCTTAAAAGAGTAGTTGCTAGGGGTACTGTTTTTGGTTTTCTTTTTCAAAAGGCTTATTTGGGCAAACACTGCGCAGAAGAAATTTTCATTACTACGACCTAAACTACACTTTATCAAGTCCTTGTAATGAGAACCCTGTACCCCTGATTATATATATTATATATAATCAACAAAGTTCAAAATCGTCACACATTTCTTCACATTCAGTAAACTTCTACCTCGGTTTCACTTTTTAACAAATTTTCAAGAAGGCATTTAACGTAAAGGTAAACATAGCAACAACTGGTTTAGAAGGACTATACTTTATGCTTGACATTTCTGCTCCGAGACATAGATTATAGGAACTCGTCAGAACAGAGCACTTTCATCGCATGTTTCAAGTGTAAATAAGATGAATTTAATATCCTGGAGATATTAAACAATGTACTGTGTCAAACGGGCATGCTATAGTGATGACGGTCTTTAAACAAACATACTTAAAACAGATTTCCACTTCAGTGGTTCATTAGGGTCTCGATTTAGAAAATGATTCATCAACTCGCCTATACAATTTTGATCCCCTTAATTCCTACTTTTATATTGTTAAATAGAGGTTTACATTGGTATAATTTTTTTATTGAATTTTCTTACCTAGCAATTTCAAAACTGCCCAGAGGACCGTTATGACACACTGTTTGACCATAACCAGCCAATCAATATCGCATGAGCAGTGCGTAACGGTCAAGTAGGTGTCAACTGCTTCAATAAATTTTACCCGGTGTCATAACCATAAGACAATCCGGAATCTGGCACAAGCATGCGTGGCCAGGCACTTTTCCAAATCTGAACCCGATTTGAAATATTTTACTTAACCTCAATGAATTCACTATGAAAGTGGAGCGAAATGTCGGAACCGAACATAAATCATCTCTCTCTCTCTCTCTCTCCCTCTCTCTCTATCCCTCTCTCTCTCTCTCTCTCTCTCTCTCTCTCTCTCTCTCTCTCTCTCTCTCTCTCTCTTGCATCGTCGCATATTATCCCCCTCTCTCTTTCTCTCTCTCTCTTTTACTTAACCTCAATAAATTCACTATGAAAGTGGAGAGAAATGTCGAATCCGAACATGAATCATCTATCTCTCTTTGCTCTCTCTTTCTATCTCTCTGTCTCTCTGTCTATCTCTCTCTCTTGCATCGTCGAATCTTATCCCCCTCTCTCTTTCTCTCTCTCTTTTACTAAACCTCAATAAATTCACTATGAAAGTGGAGAGAAATGTCGAAACCGAACATAAACCATCGATATAGAATTGCATCGTCTCTCTCTCTCTCTCCCTCCCTCTCTCTCTCTTACATCGCCGCATATTATCCCCCTCTCTCTCTGTCTCTTTTACTAAACCTCAATAAATTCACTATGAAAGTGGAGAGAAATGTCGAAACCGAACATAAATCATCGATATAGAATTGCATCGTCTCTCTCTCTCTCTTAATCTATACATCTTATTACAGAATCATGAATACACACAATTTAATTACCTTTACAGAAGATTGTCATTGACTATCTCAACAAGCCTATTCGAATCTTAGAATTATGAAATTATACTATTACCATGATTATTTTTATTGTACTTAAGAAATAGATCAGCTCTAGCTTGTGATTTGTTGAGTAATAAATCACAGTTTGTCGGTCATTTGTAAGCAGACAAATCATGCGCTCTACACTTACAACTGACCTATAAACTGTGAATGTTTACTCAACAAACCACAGACTAGAGCTGATCTATTTCGATTCTAACACGCTGGAAATCGGCAATGATATTGTTGTTTCCTTCAAAATCTCACAACTGTTCGCCATTGTTAAAATTAACGACTGAAACTAAAATTCCCGCTAACATTATCGACTGAAACACATACATTTATATCTTTTTTACGTTTTCTATGCGAGAAAAGGACGTTACACCGTCTAACGTCAAGGTAATTGACCAGTGACGTAATAAATTGGCAGGTTTAAATGAGGTCACTCGTCACGCTCTTCCTGTCGTGATTTGTTGTAATATAAAACACAGTTATTTTCCATTGCCTATATAGGCGCGCTGTTTTAGAATCGCACATAAATGTGTATTATGTATATGAATAGTACAACCACTGCAGTACCGTCATGGAGAGGATAAATTTATGCCATGCTTACATCCAATCCAAAGACATATGGATATGTACATATAGTTTATGTTTATGTGTCATGAAATGTCTAATATATCAATGAATAAAAAATATTTTATTATTTCTGCTTAATAACTGATATTGTAGGTATCCGTTAGGACCACCTCAGTGAGTCGGGCCCAACGAGTAATATGCAAAATAGCACAATTTTATTTCTATTTTTTTGTGTATTTGAATAGGCGTGAATTCTTAACAATACTAATGATGTATGTTTTGTCAACAGTTACCTGTAGAAGATACTGCGTAGGTTGGACTTGCTTCTTCTATAATTGTGAAGGTACATGCATACACGAGAGTGTCCCATTCATTTTTGAACACGAGTTAAAATATAATAATAATCTTACGGGAAATTTTATTCCATTTTAAGATGTGCTAAATCTGAGATTCATGACAGCTGTAAATAGGACGACAACGTTTTTACCATGATTCCAAAAGAGAAGTAAATAAACAAAGATCAGGAATCGATACAATTAACTTACTCCACCCATCAAAGACACCAAAGGGGAAGAAACAATAACTTTTTTATTGTCTGGTGATCCAGTTTTTGCCACTCGTCCTTAAGCGATCGTTTGAGGCATCTCAGTGTGTTAATTGTCCGTTTTTGCAATCTGATATCCTACTTTCCAATCGGGGCAGCATCAAAGGACTTTGCCATCCATTCCTCAGGCGAGACAAAGTTCACTTTCTTGTCCTCTAGGAATTGCAGGGTTTTGTTTTGAAGTATGGCCTAATACGCTATCCTGGTGGAAGTCCATATGTTTTGATCCCTCTGGGAAAACCTAGGTCAATCATTCTTGTAAAATGGTTTTAAAACTGTATCAATATAATATTTACTATTGACATTTGTCCCTTTGTCGATCATCCGAATCTCCGTTTTGCAACTATTCGACAGGCCTGTCCATGCCATAAAACCTGCGACAAAAGAATCTTTCTTAACAAGCTCCAATTGGTCACCCGGATCTTCAGAGTTTCTGCTGTCACATACTCTTCGCCGACCATAATTTCCCCTAATATAACATGGCCTCATCAGAAGAAACATATTTTTTTCCATTTGCCATTTCGAAGCTTCAGATTCAGTTGCCGTGATCAAGCACGTCTCTTCTTAATCTGAGCCATGTTTAACTGGTGTGCTTTGCACTTTTTTGTTTTCGTCTAGCTTCCAATGTTTTGGTTATGTTTCGGTATACAGTTCCTTTAGATATATCCAGTTTCGATGCAATCTCCCATTCACGTTGGACATCATACCAGCGATCTTGCTAACTACTTCAGGTGTGGCAACTGTATGCCGTTTTCTGAACTTTGCCATACTAGTTCCTGACTTTATCATACTTTGCTTCAAAGCAACATTATCCCGAATACTCTTTATAGTTCCCAAGGATTGATTTTAATGTTTTCTGGACACTTCTGTATGAATGGTTAGTCCTCAAAAGATCAAGCACCGTACCCTCAATTTTGTCCGATATTTCAGGTCGTACCATTTTTTTTACAATACTGACAGATAGTACTTGTACATAAGCTTATATAAAGCAATGAAAATCACTCGATATACTCGAGCATCTTCGCCACAATAGCGATATCTATAGTGTTCAAAAATAAATGGGTACATCTCGAACAATAAAACCACAATGGCTCGAAAATCGATTGCTTATCCGGTGAACAAATTCATGCCTGAAGACTTCTCTGAATTCCTATTTAAATAGATAATATGAGAATCATATATGTGTGTGAGGAGTGATTTGGAAAATCCGTCCCAAGGGTCACTGTCCTGCACCACGAGGCTTGCCAAGTGATACCGGACAGTGATCTCGGGGGACGGATTTTTCTATCCACCCCTCAAAACCATATAGGATTCTTTTTCTTGCATACCTTCTATTTCTTAGCGCGGATTTTTAATGCTGCAGTCACTTCGGTTACCGAAGTCCGCCATATTGTGATGACACTACATAAATGTTTAGTGACGTCACGTAACGTGGTGTGACGTCAAACTTAACGATGGCGCAGTATGAGGTCGGATTCAACCAGTGCATTTATCAAACGCGCGAGAATATTCGATTATAACGTTATATTCTTCCTTTCTAAACCCCAACGAACCTCCGTACTGACCGTCATTGATGTGCTTTTGATACGTAATTTGTTCAGTAAAACAGTATGTATAAATGTAATTGTGGATACAAATGTATTTTTAATTAAATGCCTTGATCTTTCCTTCATTCGTCCGACCATGTGGTAAATAGCATTATGCATACAACAGATACAAGTGGGGGAAAAGTGTTTATTTTGTCAAACAACGATTTAAAGGAGTGATGTTGTATCCCTACGCCTATATCCCCTAATGTTAAATTATACCGTGTGTAGTTCTGTGTACATGAATGATAACGTAAAGTGAACTATACATGTTGGTAGGTGTTTTGTTCGTATTGATATAATGTAAAAATGGCAATTGTTTAGAAACAAAAAATATGTCTTGTTGTTGCTAGTGCATGGACTAAAGTATATATTGATTGTAAAATTGTTATGTTTCTGAAGAAGGACAATTGCGAAACAGATGTTCAAAAATGGACCATTTTGAATGGCTATTTTCTTTAAAAATCTACTTTTATTATTTTTTTTTTCAAGAGCAAAAAATACTGTTTAAATTTTACATGTTTCGTGATTATGCATCAGTTTGGAATATGGCGGGTTATTTCCTTGAAACCAGTCAATAAAGTTACGCACACGTGCCAGGTAGACATTTTGATAGCCCTAAAATGCTAGTTTTATATTTGTTGAGCAAATATTACAGCTTTATTACCAGCAAAAAAAAAAAAAAAAAAAAAGATATGAATAAGTCAAGCATTATTGCTTTCGATCAGGCTCATACTTGGACTTGAGAAATTTTCTTTGCATATACCGCTGATAAAACGATGTATTGCAATAACTCACCCGTGTGTAACACGACATGACTCCTTCCGTGACAGCCGTTTGTTTTCTATCGAAATTCTTTCGATCTTCGTCGTCAATATCTGAAATGTATGAAAAGAGCCTTTGGAGCCGGAGTCTCGGTTAACAATTTCCATATGGAATGACAAACAGTGTAAGATTCTGCTAAGCATATGCCAATTTCAAATCGAGTGTTATTATCAAAGAAATTCAAAAGAGATTCAATAGACAACAGGGTTGTCAAGGACGTCTTCATGACCTTACGCGCACGTAACCATGCGGTGTAATACGTGTAGTCATAACATGTTTATGACATGACATAGATTGCGCGGGTTAGTTAAAACCACCTCTTACGTGTACCAACAGTCTGTGGTTCTGGGATAAAATATTTATGAAGTGGCCATTACAAGGGTACTCTTCCCAAGGACTTGTCAACATAATTTCATGCATTTTAAGGTATATTTCATATTAGTATAAGAACACCTATCAAATGGTGACATGATGTTTATGCAACGTTTAAAGAACGTCGCTGGAACATCATTGAAGTTAATGCGACGTTGCCAACACGCTGATTGATTACTTAATATGAATTACATATTCTTACATTACGCCAGAGATTGCCAATGTTACATAAAGCAAACGGCATCGTGTCAGAAAATTTCACTATGCATTGTTGACGTATTCTACGATAGTCCTAATCAGTTATACGACGCTGCTCTTTTAACTTGAGGTTATACTCAGCATGCACTTCGTCCTTTCATCGATTATGAAATGAATTACAAACGTCATTACATCAAAATATCCTTTATTAATAAGGGTTCGATTTTAGGAGGACTTCATGCGGACTGAACAAATTATTTGTCTATATCGCGACGGACGTAAGGGCGAGGATTGTGGCCACGTAAAATCGATAATAGCCCCAGCCCCCATCCCAGTGGAATTCGTTTCCGCTGGCCGTTTCAAGGCGGTTATCCTGTCGCGGTATATTTTGTTATGGTTTGTCTCTTGGTGTTTGTGTCGCTTATATTATTTTATTTGGAATAGCATATTGGCAATGTTGTGGGAAAGTAACTGTCCGTTTGGCTTTCCGCGCTGTTGATGTTTCCATTGGGGTATTTTGTTTCATGTTTGTGCTTCTTTCCCTTTGGTGTCTCTGGTGGGAGCTGTGTGTTAATTGAATCGGTTACTGATCATTGCCGCCACTTCTATTTTTATAGATTTATTTAGTATCTTACGGGACAGTTCGGTTCTTTCATTCATTCCTGCTTATTTCACCATAATTTGCAATTAATACAATAAACCTGTTAGATCTATCATTTTTAATTTCAATAAACTTGTTTCTGATCTTGATATTGACACTAACACACGTGATACATGTGATTGTAAAAATTCAGTGTATTGCAATCCTACTGCTAGTCATATTATTACTGGCAATTTAAAATTATTCCTGATTCTAGGATATGTAAATTTCTAAAGGACCGAAAAATCGATTTCCTTCTAAAATTGACTTCAATAAATGTGGAGATGAAATCGCTGCTGCCTTTAATGAATTTGGTAATCGATGGTGTAAACGAGAGAATGTTGAACATAAAGCTCTTAAAGAATGGAAACTTAGCATTCTGAAATTAGTGAACAGACGCTTTTCTTTTTATTCGCAAAATACGAACTTATTACCTCCTAAACCTAAAACGTCTTTACGTCACCTTAACCTAGGTATTCAAGAATTTCATAGGAAAATAGAGGTGGAGGCAATGATTAAGAATCTATACAATTAACCCACAGCTCCCATCAGAGACACCAAATTTTGAAAGTGAAAGAACCACAAACATGAAAAAACAAGACCCTAATGGAAACATCAATAGCGAAAGGACAGTTACCTTGCCCTAAAATGGCCAATAGGCTATCCAAAACACTTGATGATTTAATTGAATGGATATTTCATAGGGAAGACTCCCTCTATCTTGCATGTAATGTAAGAAATGCTTTTTCACTTCTGAAGAGCATAAAATTATATTTTATGGTCATGTCAGAAAGTGTGTTAAGCTCTCACCTTTCTTCTTATCAATATTTACTTATCATTTGTTACAATATTATTTAGACAAATTGTGGGTATTCCGATTGATACAAATTGTGCACCACTTGTGACTGTTTTTGTTTTGTTATGAGAGAGACTTCATGATGTCCCTTTCTGCTGAAAACCAGTCTGAAATCATTACAGCTTTTATCTCCACTTCTAGATATTTGGACGATTTATTAAATATTGATAATACCTATTTCGATGGTTCGATCAGTCAAATTTACCCATCCCCCCTCCACGCCCCCCCCCCCCCCCCAGAACTTCAGTTAAATAAAGCAAATTCTTCTGATACTGAGGCCCCACTTTTGGATTAACGTCTATCTATTACAGATGGGTTTGTTTCTTGCAAATTTTATGATAAACGTGATGATTTTGATTTTGAGATTGTAAGTTTTCTTTTTTTCTTGATAGTGGTGGTCCTCGTGCGCCATCCTATGGCGTTTATATTTCGCGATAAATTCAATTTGCCAGAGTGTGTAGTCAAGTAACTGACTTCAACACTCGTAATGAATTGTTAACGACGACTTAACTTCTTAATCAGGGTTATCGGACCATAAACTACGCAAAGCCTTTTCAAAAATTTATAGTCGTCATTCTGATTTAATTTCAAAATTCAATATTGGACTTAAATCTCTTCTGCAACAAGGTTTATCGGAACTCGAATTTTATGGTGACTTAGTATATAAATTCAGAAACATATATAACCGCAACGACTTCAGCATCGAAATTCGTAAAAATCGTTATTCGATATAAATGATTGGGTACAACATAAATGTTATACCACAGACTGCATGCATGGTAGTTAACTTATTCACGGTTGGCAACTTTACCTCCCTCTTTACTTGCACGCCGGTGGGTCAGACCTCAGATTCTCTGACGGTTCCAGCTTAAATGCTTCTGTTGGTTAGTACCTGATACTCTGTCTCTGGTCGGACCCATACGAGTCTTACTGCTAGTTTTCCTTTGCTCTAGCATTCCAGTGGTTTCTTGCTGTCGAGTCCCCACCGTTGTTTCATCTCTGTGGTTGTTTGATTTTTTGGGGTTCACGGAGATGTTACACTGATGAGTTAGGAGGTCTTCATGCGGACTGAACAAATTATTTGTCTAAGTCGCGACGGAAGTAAGGGCGAGGATTGTGGTCACGTAAAATCGATTTAAGTACCCAGTGGAATCCTTTTCACTGACCGTTCCAAGGCAGTTTTTCTAACGCGGTTTATGTTTGTCATGGTTTTTCTTTGAGTGTTTGCATCGCTTATATTACTTTTGTTTTGGATAGCCAGGTGGCCATTTTGTGGGAAATTAACTGACCTTTTGGCTTTCCGCTATTTATGTTTCCATTAGGGTTTGTTGTTCCATGTTTGTTTGTTTTTTGTTCCTTTGGTGTCTCTGATGGGAAACGTGGGTCAATTGTATCGATTCCTGATCATTGCCTCCACTTCTATTTTGTGAGAATAGCCAGCGGTTATGATGTTACCCTTTTTTCTGTCTATGTCCACGTCAGAAGAGTCCTTCAGACAGTCGCCAGAATGACGCTTGCTAGAATCATAATGTTTCCTACCCTATGTTTTATTCCCATTAGGGACATTCAACATGGCCGCCAGGACAAATGAGCAATAATGATTAGATTGTATGTTTGATTTGAGGTTTAACGTCCCCGTCAACACTGTAAAGGTCATTTTGGAGACGTTGCTTCACTTTTGTTGGACTTTTACCCGACATTGAGATGTAATGACATCTCAAGCCCTGCCGCCCAATGCAACCAATAGGGTTTATAAGCATGGACGGGCCGACTCGCACCACTTTGCCTGGGCAGGCTAAGATACTCTAAGCGGCTTACCAGTACTCGTGTGCGGGTCGGCTGGAGCAAAAATGAGAGTGGTTCTTAATATGAAAATAAATGAATACAACCTTTTTTTTAAGCCAACTAATATAATTGGAACATAAATTTGGAGGCTTAAAGTTGTTAAATTAATACCGGTTAGAAAAGTAATAGGGTTTTTTCTTCACTCACCTGAAAAATGTCAAACTTTCTGTATCAAACTGGAATTTCATATTACTAACAACGAAAAAAAAAAAAAAAAAAAGAAATCACTGAGTAGTAAATTGCTCCATTAAGGTGGACCAGGTTTACAAATTTTGATTTGTTGTGCTAAATTCATACAAACTGTTTTCCACCAAGGCACATTTTCGCCCCCGCCCAAAGGGGCTTTAAGCAATATACGGGCTGCATGATGCTTCCACGCAGAGCTGAATCCGGCCCGCACACCAGTACTGGTAAACAGCTTAGTGGATCTAAGCCTGTCCAGGAACCGCGGTGGGAGGCGGACCGTCCATGCTAATAAGCCCTACTGGTTTCATTTGGCGACAGGGCTTGAGGTGTCATTTCATCTCAATGTCGGGTAAAAGTCTCACAAACTTGGAAGCAACGTCTCAAGAATGACCTTTACAGTGTTGACGGGGACGTTAAACCTCAAATCAAAGAAACAAAACCAAGGCATATTTTGTATTCAGGAAACAACCTTGTCGTTTTTACACATTTCTTGACACAATAAAAGAAGTCCTCTCTGTGTATGGAGAGATAAACATGCCTTCATTGAAATAATTGGGATAGCAAGTAGATAGATAAGTTGATTTTTGTGGCTGACTGAACACGCTTGTGTCATGTAAATAGGTAGAATAAAACGAAAGGGAACAAACTAAGACCAATCGTTAACGCTAGCTACTGTAATTTTAAATGTGTCATTTATTTTTTTCGGGTAAAATCTCAATTAAGTTTACATAATTTTTTGTCAAACATATTATTTATATCTCAAAACTGCAAAACACCCAATGGTTATTGGTGGGTAACAGTTTTGTAAAAACTGCAAGGTGACGTATACTTCTCGCACGTGTCTTCTTCTTACATTTGTAACCAACATATGCATCATTTGCAGGGATTAATGTCATAAAGTACACCGTCCTTCGGATCGGGACGTTAATTGGGGGCTCCCTGTGAAGGGAGAATCATGTCAAGTGCAGGTTAAAGACCCCTGCCGTAACTGCATGATTACTGTGTAGGCTTTCATCCTGCAAACCTGGTGTGTATGTAACGTACACCTGCGAGTAATGGTCAAATGTAACCGATCGAAGTATAAGTAGAAAGAAAGAAAGACATTATTATCATAAAATACTGACATCTCGATTTGCAGTATATTGACCAGGGCTTGTAAAATGATAAAAGCGAAAGACAATAATAAATTAATTAATAAATTAATAAGAACGCAGTCTGAAGGACAGCCAGATCCCAAGCCGCACTTTGTATCAAGGGTCAACCTTGTGACCTTCACCTTAGACCTTGACCTTGAGTCGGCATGGTTTATTTATTGGTTTTTCACAACAGCGTACTGTGGGATATATTTCACAAAAGTTTAAGGAAAATCCGTCCAGGGTTAAAGGAGGTATGAAACGGATATTAAATTCCAAGTTTTAAACTCGTGACCTTCAACTGTGACCTTGACCGTGAGTTTGTATGGTTTATTTATGTGTTCCGCACATCAGCTCACTGAGGGGGACATTTTAACAATGTTTAATGAAAATCCTTTGAAGGATAAAGGAGATACGGAAAGGACACAAAATTCAAAGTTTAAAAATCGTGACCTTCCAATTTACCTTGACCTGGTGTCGGCATGATTCATTTATGGGCTCTGCACATGAGCTCACTGAGGGGGATAATTGACCAACGTTTAATGAAAATCTTTTTTTTTTTTTTTTTGGGGGGGGGGGGGGGGGTAAAGGAGATATAGATATGGAAAGTACACTAAATTCAAAGTTTTTAACTCGTGACCTTCAAATGTGACCTTGACCTTAAGTCGGCATGGTTCATTTATCGGTTTTGCACATCACCTCACTGACGGGGATAGTTGGCCAAAGTTCAATGATAATCATTGCAGCGGTAAAGGAGATATGGAACAGACACAAAATACAAAGTTTCAAACTACTGACCTTTATCTGTGACCTTGACCTTGAGTCGGCAATGTTTATTTATTAGTTCTGCACATCAGCTCACAAAAAAAGAATGTTTGATCAAAGTTTAATGAAAATTCTTTGAAGGGTAAAGGAGATATGGAACGGGCACAAAATTCAAAGTTTGAAACTCATGACCTTCCAATGTGACCTTGACTTGGTATCGGTATGATTCGATTGTGAGATATCCACATGAGCTCACCGAGGGGGACAATTGACCAACGCTAAATGAAAATCCTTTAAGGGGTAGAGGAGATATTGATCGGACACAAAAATTGAAAGTTTTGAACTCGTGACCTTCAAATGTGACCTTGACTTTAAGTCGGCACAGTTCATTTATTGGTTATGCACATTAGCTCACTGGGGGTTAATAGACCAACGTTTAATGGGAATCCTTGCAGGGGTAACGGAGATTTGGAACGGACACAAAATTCAGAGTATCAAAGGCTTGACCTTAAAATATGACCTTGGACTTGAGTCGGCATGGTTTATTTACTAAAATATTATTTGACCAAAGTTTATTGAAAATCTCCCAAGGGTTAAGGAGATATAGAACGGACATAAAATTCAATGTTTCAAACCCGTGACCTTCAACTGTGATCTTGACCTTTGTTCGGCATGGTCCGTTGATGAGTTCTGCACATTAGCTCAGTCAGACGAATACTTTACCAAAGTTTAATGAAAATCTATTGAAGGGTTCAGGAGATATTCAGCGGACAAGAAAGTGTAACAGACAGACAGGCAGACGGACAAATGGACAGACGGACAGATAGATGGACGTTCTCACGAATGGATCTATACGTGGCTAGGCGTCAACATATTGACTACTAAAGCGGCAAATTCTCTCAAGCCACGCACGGGCCAATTTTTGTCACTTAAGTGCCAAAATTACGGAATTAGTATGGGTGGACTCACGAATGACTGACTACTTAAGTGTCAAAATGTCCAAATTTTTGTCCCCTTAATGTCCTTTCGTTAGTGCGGACGCTACGCTTCACGGCGGGGGATTAATAGATAAAAATAAAGGTTGTGGTTTAAAGAGAAATATTGAACAAATCACTTGAAACTCGTCGCTAAGACCTCGGTAGCTCTGTCGGATGCGCGTCTGACTGGTGGTCAGGGACACGCGGGTTCGATACCTGCTTGGGTCGGCAACATTATTTCGTGGAGATTGATCATGAAATCTTTTCTACGGTCATTCTCTCCCTTCCGCTGATTCAAGAAGGGCAGTTGTCAGTTTCTGGCGAAATAATGTGAACTGTACCTGTTAACCGCTTACGTATAAGCCTGCCTAGGAAAAGTGTGGTTAGGTAAACTTACCGGCTCAAAAATGACCTAATCAGTGTTGACTTGACCGTTAAACTCAAATACAAACAAACAAACATCGCTAAAACTATTATATCCCTCGACGAAATATTGACAGTTTGTGACATAAATCTGGTTACAGGCTTCATATCTGCGGCTACGTTCATTGGCTACGCGTTCTTATTTGACGATCTGCCCTAAAGCTTTTTATGAGTGTTGCGAGGAGAAATGAGCTTGCCTGAACATAAATTTAGCTTGTAAATGTTGCAAAAGTTAATGTTTGCTACCATGAAACTCTATTCATCGATCCATTCCTCCAGTCTGGAGCGATGACAAACCTTATGTACCTTTTCAAACTTATTTTAAAAGTATGCACTTGATTCATCCGGAAACCAGCAATTGACTAAAGGGAAAGCACTATTAATAGAAATTACGCATAATAACTGGTTTCAACAGTATTTATTCAGCAATTGTGTATATTTTTATGTACCCGCGACAGCTTTTGGAATTCTAATAGAAGAGTTCAAAATAAATATAAATTTATTGCAATAATGTAATTATGACGTAAAATCACATTAACTTTCGCGGATAAAATTTGCCTTCACGTAATAATCCCATGTTTTAGCTATGGTGCCTTGGCATAATAATCCAATGGTTTAGCTATGGTGTTGTTCGGCTCCTTGACGAAAAAGTTTTCACAAAATAGCATGCGACATTAAATGGAAAAAATATATTAGATCTTGCTTCTGTGAGAATCTAATGGTGCGATTTATGATGTATGTTTAGAGTATCAGATTATATCAAGTACCTTGGCGATCTCATCATAGTTGCGTCAATACGAACATGTGAACTGGCGTATAAACACATCCCAGGAAGTTCAGCCATGATGAATGTTCTTTCGAGATTTTCTAAAGCCCACGTGAACGAAAATTAAATATTTGCTTTTGGGGCCGTTTTATAAAACAATATGTTCCCGTGCGCCCGGCCTAAGATTATATGACGGTTCCAGCGTAAAGGCTTACTGAGAATAAGAGAGAATCTAATTCTGTGTAATATTGGTTGGTGCCTGATGCTCTGTCTCTGGTTGGGCCCATCTAACGTTTGGTTTTCCTTTGCTCCAGCATTTCAGTGGTTTCTTGCTGTCGAGTCCTCACCGTTGTTCCATCTCTGTGGTTAATCATGTTGTGTTCTCGGAGATGTTGCACTGAGGGCTTCATGTGGACTGAACAAAGTGTTTGTCTAAATCGGGACGGCAGTAAGGGTGAGGATTGTGGCCACGTAAAATCGATTTAAAAAACAGAAGTTGAGGCAATGATCAGGAGTAGATGAGTTTAACCAACAGCTCCCATCACAGGCACCAAAGGCAAAGAAACACAAACATGAAACAACAGACCATAATGAAACATCAATAGCGGAAAGCCAAAAGGACATTACTTTGCCACAAAATAGCCGATAGGCTATCCAATATAAAATAATATAAGCGACACAAACACCCAAAGACAAAACATAAGAAAACTAAACCGCAATATAAGAACCGCCTCGGAGCGGCCAGCGGAAACCATTTCCACGGGGGTGGGGGGGGGAGGGAGGAGGAGAAGGGGGGCTTAAATCGATTTTACGTGGCCACAAGCCTTGCCCTTAATTCCGTCGCGATTAAGACAAATAATTTGTTCAGCCCGCATGAAGGCCTCCTAACTCATCAGTGCAACATCTCCATGAACACAAAAAAATCAAACAACCACAGAGATGAAACAACGGTGAGGACACGACAGCAAGAAACCACTGAAATGCTGGAGCAAAAGAAAACCAACAGTTAGACTCCGATAGTCCCGACCACAGACAATGTTGTTCCAACCAACATACGCTTTTACGCTAGAACCGTCATAGAATCTGAGGCCTGACCCCCGGCATGCAATTAAAGAGGAAAGCAAAGTTGTCATCCGTGATTGGGTTAACTACCATGCATGCAGTATGTCGTATAACATTTATGGTGTACCCAACCTTTTTATATCGAAGAATGAGTGCGGGTTCTGATAGACCTTGTTGCAGAAACGATTTAAGTCCAATATTGAATTTTTAAATTAAATCAGAATGACGTCCATAAAATCTGTGGTACCGATGACCCTGATTAAGAAGTTTAGCCGTTAACAATTTATTTAGAGTGTTACATGACTACACACTCTGGCAAATCGAATAAAATAAAAAAAAGGAAAATTTAAAATCTCAAAATCACTATCATCGCGTTTATCATAATGTTTGATAGAAACAAACCAATTTAAAAAGACAGATGTAAATCCAAAAACGGGGCCTCGGTAGAATAAGAGAAGAATTTATTTAACTGAAGTGTTTGGGGTTAAATTTGACTGATCAAACCACCGAAATAGGTATTGTCAATGGTTTAAATGGATTTTACGCTGCCGCAGTCCTCGCCCTTTCTTCCATCGCTATTTAGACATATTATCTGTTCAGTCCGCATGAAGGCCTCCTAACTCATCAGTGCTTCATCTCCGAGAACACAAAACCGCAGAGATGAAACAACGGTGTGGACTCGACAGCAAGAAACACTGAAATGCTAGAGCAAAAACACACACCAAAACTACAGTTAGGCTCCGGTGGTCCCACGTGAGACAGGGCATCAAGCACCAACCAATATTACATACAATTAAATTATTTCAAATTCTCAAAGAATCTAAGGCCTGACTAACCGGCGTGCAAGTAAAGTGGGAAGGAATGTGTTTTAAACTAGCATGCATGCAGTCTGTCGTATAACATTTATATTTTACACAATCTTTTATATGGAAGAATGATATTAGGAAGTTGGGTGCTGAAGTCATTGCAAATATATACTTTCTGAATTTATATGCTAAATCATCATAAAATTCGGGTTCCGATAGACCTTGTTGCCAAAGAGATTTAAGTCAGATATAGAATCTTGAAATTAAATTGGGGTGACGCGAATAAAATCTTGAGAAGGCTTTGAGTAGTTTATGAGACCGATAACCATGAATAAGAAGTGAAGGAGTTAACAATTCATTTCGAGTGTTGAAGTCAGGTACATGTCTAGACATTCTGGCAAAACGAATTACTTGCGAAATATAAACACCATAGCATTACGAAAACACGCCTATACCAATACACTGTAACCTTAATCGCCGAAAAAAGAGAAAATTTTAAGATGAAAAATTGTGATATTTTTCTTATTTCTGCCTAAGATAAAGATTTTGGTACTTGTTAGAACCGCATCATCGAGGCGGTTCTAACGAGTACCCACAATCTATATTTCAGAGCAGAAATAAGGAAAATAAGGTTCACCCCTAAAAACCCCAGTTTTACTATATAAAATTGGGGTTTGAGAAGGTCAAAATTATATAGGCTTGTTTTCATGATTGGATGCCGCACGTAGAAAAGCACCATCCAAGAAAGGAAAAGGTACAATTTTAATATCAAAATCATCGAGTTTTCATAAATTTTGCAGAAAACAAACCCATCTACAATCGACAGATTTAAACGGGGCCTGGGTATGAGAAGAATATGCTTTTTTAACTGAATTTCTGGGGGTTAAATTTGACTAATCAAACCATCGAATTAGTTAATTTCAGATTGGTTTTCAACGGAAACTAACATCATGATGTTTCTTGTATAGGAAAAAAAACAAAAAAAAAACAGATCAGCCACAAGGGTTGCACAATTCGTACCAATCGGAATATCCACAATGTGTCTAAATAACTTAGTACCAAATCTTATGTAAATATTGTCAATAAGAAAGGTGAGAGCTTCACGCACATCTGACGCAGGACTCTTCCCATGAAATGTCCATTCAAATAAATCGTTAAGTATTTTCTTTTATAAGATTACGAGGAAGTGCAAACTGAAGACAGATCAAAAGCTGCTTTTTTCACCTAGAATATAAGCATATCAGTCTTATAAACTGACCAAAGTTCAAACGATATATGGAACAAACTGGCCCGTAATGGGACATTTAAGAGATAGGAATATTAGTTCAGCACGACAGGATCCTCAACGTCGGGATATGATATTTCGCAGTCATATTTTGATGGCGAAATAATGACTTTTCGTTACGCCAAGTCAAGTGCAGTGACGTCATGTTTAAAATTCTCTGTCAAACACCCTGAACTTTCGATTTTTATCCTATCGCTGGGTAGGAGATCCTGGGTTGGCACTGGGCATTGGGAAATTATTTCTAAAAACCATATATGTGATATTCTAAATATAACGCTTTTCTTGTTTTATTTTCAGGTTAGAAGTGTGATGCAGACACATGATATATAACAACTGAATAAACTAATTTAAAACAGTATTTTGCTAGTTTTATTTATTTATTTTTTTATTTATTTATATATATATATATTTATTTATTTGTAATTTATCCGTGATTGGGAACGCCAGTAGATGAAGATGATGATTTCGTGTTTAACGACGCGTCAACCCTCTTTGTGGGTCATAAGCGTCAAGCGGTTAATGACTAAACGGCATGAAGAATTATGAGAATACTAAAAGTAAAACTGTCAGTATGATATGTATAAAAATCTGAAACAGTTAAATTATATGAAAAGGTCCAATTTCTTTTAAGAAGGTTGATCATCACCATTTAAAATATAAGAGTGAATAACTCTAGTATGGCCAATGCGTAATCGTGTTGATACTACATCCTCTTTCCTGGAAAACTGTGGAGGGAAGCATTTTGTTCCGACGCCAGGTTAAATGGCATGTAGTTTGTTATCTATTTCACGATCTCATTCGCCTTGCCATTCCGACAAGATGTATCTGTTGATAAATGGTTTAAAATTATTAAAAGGCATTTTAAAAATAGACGGATCAAGATTGAGCGATTCCTTTGCTTTCTTGTCAGCATACTCAATGCCGACAAAGCCAAAATGGATCGGAAGCCAACAAAACAACATTTGATTAGTTTTAGAAATTTCGTGATGTTTTTCGATCAATTTTTGTATTTGAGGATTTTTGGATGATGAATGGTCTAAATATGTTCTATAAAAGGGTTATCCTTTGGAAGCAAGGAATACACCACAGAAATGAAAATTATGGAGTGTACATGTTTTCTGGGCCAGACTAACTAGTTTCGGCCAATTAGGCCTCATCAGTGACCCTCAGATATTTTCAAAATTCCACAATGGAATCAATGATACCAAAGGACAAGAAAATATAATCTACACTATGATGTAGGGCAGGGAGACGTTTTACCGCCGCCACACAGTCCCACACACCAGCTGTATTGAAGTTAAATATGTTCTTTAAAAGGGTTATCCTTTGGAAGCAAGGAATACACCACAGAACTGCAAAATTATGGAGTGTACATGTTTTCTGGGCCAGACTAACTAGTTTCGGCCAATTAGGCCTCATCATTGACCCTCAGATATTTTCAAAATTCCACAATGGAATCAATGATCCCAAAGGACAAGTCTTAAGCACAGAAAGTGAATCAGAAAATATAATTGCCTTTTGAATTGTTGAAGAACTGATAAAATCTAAAGCTAGGTCTGTTGCTTTGGCTTCAGCTGTAAAAATAGATGAACCATCTGGAAGGCGCAATGTTTGGTGCCTATCTGTAGAAACATACGCACAACCAACTTTATCTCCTTCTTTGGAACCATCAGTATTGACCTGCATGTAATCATTGTAACGTGACTGCAGTACCTGAAAGTTTTGTTTGAGAAGTATTGGATTTGATTCGGATTTTTGGTCATTATGTAAGTTGAACAGAATAGAAGGTTGTTTAATACACCAAGATGGAACTTCGGCGGTTTCATGTTTTTAAATGTTTTTAAGCTCGATACCTGAATTTTCTAGCAGTGGTAATACACGTAATCGAAAAGGTTTGATTGCTGTGGGTTTAGTTTCATACTTATCTACAAATTCAGGTGGGAATGAAATTTTGAATGCCAGGTTAGATGGATTAGCAGCAAGTCTGATAGCATACTGAAGAGAAAGTTTCTCTCTGCGCGAAGTTAAAAATGGTTCACCTGCTTCTACATAAAGGCTTAATACGGGGGAAGTACAGAAAGCTCCTATAGCCAGACGAATGCCTTGGTGATGGATAGTATCCAAAGATTTTAAATAAGACTGGCAGAACCATAAACAACAGACCCATACTCTAATTTAGATCTTATCAGAGACCGGTTAAGATGTAATAAAGTGTACCGATCTGCTCCCCAACTTGTATGAGCTAAAACTTTTAAAAGATTCAAAGATATTTAATATGGGGAATAAAAGATAACTTTTGATCAAATATGACCCCAAGAAATTTGGCTTCTTCAACGACAGGAATTTGTGATCCGTATTAAAACAGGGTAGGATGGTCGTGTTTCTTCCGTAGCTTACAAAAATGAACACACTGCGTTTTCGACTTGGAGAACTTGAAACAATTTTTATCAGTCCATTCTTATATTCGTTTTAAATTTTGTTGTAACTTTCGTTCAATTGTTTTCGTGTTTTTGAACGGTAACATATACAACATCATCAACATTCAACATCAGTCTGTTTTGTCGTCCAAACATTGTACAATATTATTTATTTTGATGTTAAAAGCATAGCTGAGAGAATACTACCTTGTGGGACACCTTGCTCTTGTTCACAGAGATCTGACAGGGTAGATTCCACGCGCACTTGAAATACACGCTCACCTAAAAAGCTTTGAATGAAACTTGGATGTTTTCCCCTTAAGCCGAACTTATGGAGATCTTTCAATATTCCATAACGCCATGTGGCAACATATGCTTTCTCCAAGTCGAAAAAGACAGCTACTACGTGTTCTCTGTTAATAAAAGAATTTCGTCTAAATGTTTCTAGTCTTATTAAATTGTCGTTGGTACTACTTTCCAAACGAAAACCTGACTGATATTCTGAAATGAGGTTGTTGGACACCAAGTACCAGACTAATCTCTTATTTATCATTCTCTCCAATGTTTTACACAAACAACTTGTCAAAGCTATCGGACCATAATTCGTAGGTTCTGCATGATCTTTTCCTGGTTTTGGAATTGGTACAACTGTAGCAAAACGCCAGCTCTCAAGACAGACCCCCGTTTTCCAAATATTATTAAAGATATCTAAAAGTGTTGAAAGAGAACTTTTTGGCAGTTGCTTAAGCATCTGATAATGAATTTCGTCGGTGCCGGTTGCTGTATTGTGTGATTTTTCAATGGCTTCCACTAGTTCGGATACGTTAAAAGGTTTGTTGTATTCTTCGTGATTGAGGGATTTGAGGTTAAAATTTCTTTTCTCTTGGCCCTTTTTGAAATTTCTAAAAGTGTCAGAATAATTTCGCGGTGATGAATTACTCAAGAATGTGCTACCAAGAGTATCTGAAATATCTTTTTTAGTTGAAGCTTTTGTGTAAAGTAGAAGTAAAACAAAGATCAGGAATTGATACAATTAAATTACTCCATCCATAAAAGACACCAAAGGGAAAGAAATACAAACATTAAGCGACCAGATCATAATGGAAACCTAAACAAAGGAAGGCCATATGGACAGTTACTTTCCCACAAAATGGCCATATGACCATCCAAAATTAAAAGACACAAGTGATATACACAGTAAGTAACAAACAACAACATAAATAAATCGCCACAGAAGAGCCACCTTGGAACGGTCAGTGGAAGATTTCCACTGGGGGGCTTAAATCGATTTTACGTGGCCACAATCCTCGCCCTTACTTCCGTCGCGATTTAGACAAATAATTTGTTCAGTCCGCATGAAGGCCTCCTAACTCATCAGTGCAACATCTCCGTGAACACAGAAATCAAAGAACCACAGAGGTGAGACAACGGTGAGGACTCGACAGCAAGAAACCACTGAAATGCTGGAGCAAAAGAAAACCAACAGTTAGACTCCGATGAGCCCGACCAGAGACAGAGCATCAGGCACCAACCAACATTATCTCTTTAATTTTCAATAAGCCTTTACGTTGGAGCCGTCATAGAATCTGAGGCCTGACCCACCGGCGTGCAATTAAAGAGGGAAGCAAAGTTGCCAACCGTGATTGGGTTAACTACCATGCATGCAGTCTGTCGTATAATATCCATGTTGTACCCAATCTTTTTATATCGAAGAATGATTTTACGAAATTGGGTGCTGAAGTCATTGCGGTTATATATTTTTCTGAATTTATATACTAAGTCACCATAAAATCCGGGTTCCGATAGACCTTGTTGCAGAAGAGATTTAAGTCCAATATTGAATTTTGAAATTAAATCAGAATGGCGTCTATAAAATTTTGAAAAGGCTTTGCGTAGTTTATGGTACCGATAACCCTGATTAAGAAGTTTAGCCGTTAATAATTTATTACGAGTGTTGAAGTCAGTTACATGACTACACACTCTAGCAAATCGAATTAATTGCGAAATATAAACGCCATAGGATGGCGCACGAGGAACATCACCATCCAAAAAAGGAAAATTTACAATCTCAAAATCAAAGTCATCACGTTTTATCATAAATTTTGCACGAAACAAATCCATCTACAATAGATAGATGTAAATCCAAAAACGGGGCCTCGGTATCAGAAGAATTTGCTTTATTTAACTGAAGTTCTAGGGGGTAAATCTGACTGATCAAACCATCAAAATAGGTATTATCAATATTTAATAAATCATCTAAATATCTAGAAGTAGAGCTAAAAGCTTCAATAATTTCAGATTGGTTATCAATGGAAAGCGACAAAATGAAGTCTCTTTCATAACAATACAAGAACAGATCAGCCACAAGAGGTGCGCAATTAGTACCCATAGGAATACCCACAATTTGTCTAAATAACTTAGTACCGAATCTAATATAAATATTGTCAAGTAGAAAGGTGCGGGCATCACACACTTTCTGACATGACCAAAGTGTATAATTCTTATGCTCTTTAGAAGTGAAAAATGCATTTCTGACATTACATGCAAGATAGAGAGAATCTTCTCTGTGAAAAGCCCATTCAATTAAATCATTAAGCTTTTCTTTTATAAGATTATGAGGAAGTGTAGTGTAAAGAGTGGAAAAATCGTAGGTAGACAGACTAGAAGCACGAATCTGTCTAGATTTCAATTTATTTAAAACCTCATTCGAATTTTTTATAGACCAAAACAGATTTCTTCCTGATCTTTCAAAGACTTTATCACAATATTTAATTACATGCGTTTTAATAGCAGTAAGACAGGAAGTTAATAATTTAGAAAGTTCAGTGGTAGTGCAAGAACTAGAATTTGCAATAAACCGTGCTTTGTAAGGTTTTTTATGAAGTTTTGGTAACCAGTATAGCGTAGGAAGCTTGTCTTGGCCTTCGTTAACACACACAGCAAACTTGGTGGCTGAAAGACAAACATGTTTATCTACTATAGCTCTCTCTTCAGCCAAAGGCTGAAGTTCATAGGCCTTAGTACCACCAAGCTCCTGATTAAGCGTGTTAACATAGTGGAGCCGTCACACAACGACGACGTTGTTAGCGGCCTTGTCTGCAGGGGCCAAAACAAACTTCTTATGAAATTCTTGAATACCTAGTTTAAGATGACGTAAAGACGTCTTGGGCTTAGGAGGTAATAAGTTAGTATTTTGAGAATAGAAAGAAATGCGTTTATTCACTAGTCTTAAAATGCTAAGTTTCCAGTCCTTTAGGGCTTTATACTCAACATACTCTCGCTTACACCATCGATTACCGAATTCATTCAAGGAAGCAGCGATTTCATCTCTACATTTACTGAAATCAATTTTAGAAGGAAACCGATATTTCGGTCCTTTAGAAATTATATTCCTTATCCTAGAATCAGGAATAATTTAAATGTGTAAAACCAGGGGACTTTGTTTTCCCTGAAAGTTTTCGTACCATACCCCAAACCTTTTTAATGGGGGTTTTGTAGTTCAATTAGGAGACATATTCTCTCTATGACTTTCGTTTGGAAGTTGGGATTGTTCGCCGAGCTTTAGCTCTATAAACTTTTATGTGTTTAGCTTTTCTGAAGTGGGACTTTTGCAGAACTTATTTAGAGCCTGTTTTCGCTTTTGAATAGCTTCTTTATAGTCATTATTCAACCAAGGCTTGCTTTTCTTAGTATTTGTGGAGGTCTTTGGAATGCGTTCTGATATATTAATATGTGTATCTGTGAAATCAGAAACAATGTCAGATGATTCATTTGAGTGATCATCTGATACCTCTTCTTCACATAAATTATGGAATAGTTCCAAGTCGGCTTTATTCATTTTCCATTTCTGGTTACAGTCCTCATGTGGTTCGTTTACGCTCTCAATTATAGAAGGGAAGTGATCACTTCCGCACTGATCATCATGAACAGACCAGTCATAGTCCAAAACGATAGATGGGTGACACAAAGAGAGATCAAAGAAGACAAATGACCTGTCGCAGGGTGAAATTAAGTATAAGATTTATCATTCATCAAGTAAAGGTCGCTCTTTGCAATAAAATGTTCAACAAGTGCTCCTCTGTTATTGATATCTTTACAGCCCCATAGAATAGTGTGACCATTGAAGTCGCCAACTAAGAGATATGGCGATGGAAGTTGACTCAGCAATTAGTCAAGGTGTTTGGGATTTAAAAAATAAGGATGGGATGTATAGAGAGCAAATTGTAGTTTCTTTATCCAGAGAAACCGATACTGCTACAGTTTGTAGGTCTGTTTTTAATTTGATCTCTCTTTGTGGTAAACATGATTAAACAAAAATTGAACTGCCACCAGATGGTCTGTTACCATCAGAATAGATATAGTTGTATGTATTGAAACCCTTGACATCAATGTTGTCATCTGTTTTAAAATAAGTTTCTTGCAAACAAAAAACCCATTGGTTTAATAACGAAATAAGTAATAAGAGTTCATTATAATTTGATTTAAGACCTCAACAATTCCATTGTATTAGTTTGTGTTTTAATTCCATTTTATGAAGAGATTAAGACTAGAAACTATTTTGGAGCAGCAATTGGTGATATAGATCTGCTACAACCACCTCTAGGTGTTGCTGATCTCGATCTGTTATTGCCGCTTGGTGATGATGGAGTTTCAGTGAACTCCATATCACTGTCACTCAAAGATCCGAATCTGTTCTGGAATTTTATATTATCTCTTTCTATTTTACGTTGTCTGTCTGTTTGCTTTTGAGACATGTGTTGTTTTTTCGGATCTTCTGATCCCTTATTAGTTCGACCTGAATCGAGTTTCTATTTTGCATGCGGCGCTGGCTTCGGTACGGTCGCTGTCGACCGATTCGGAGCAACCTGGATTGCGCCATTTGATAAATTGGTTGAACTTCGTGATGCTGGAGTGGATTTACTCCATGCACCAGATTTTTTAGTTCAGCTATGTATGATTCAGCAGTCTGTGTTGCGGAGCTAGAAACTTTTACACCAGCACCCTCTGTGATGCTGGCGTAACTGGTGGTTGGTGTTGTGTATCGCTCATCAACAATTTTTCGTGCTTCTGGGAATGTTATTCCCCTTTGGTATTTGACAGTGAGTATTTCTTTTTCTTTTTGCCATGCCGGACAATCTCGAGAGAAATCAGCATGCTTGTCACCACAATTGACGCATTTGGCCTCATTCTTGTAATTGTTGTGGGTCGGGCCCATCGGAGTCTAACTGTTGGTTTTCTTTTGCTCAAGCACTTCAGTGGTTTCTTGCTGTCGAGTCCTCACCGTTGTCTAACCTCTGTGGTTCTTTGATCATTTGTGTTCACGGAGATGTTGCACTGATGAATAAGGAGGCCTTCATGCGGACTGAACAAATTATTTGTCTAAATCGCGATGGAAGTAAGGGCGAGGATTGTGGCCACATAAAATCGATTTAAGCCCCCCAGTGGAAATCTTTCCACTGACCGTTACAAGGCGTTTTTCTGTGGCGATTTATTTATATTGTTGTTTGTTACTTACTGTGTGTATCACTTTTGTTTTAATTTTGGATGGTCATATGGCCATTTTGTGGACAGGAAACTGTCCTTATGGCCTTCCTTTGTTTTGGTTTCCATTATGGTCTGGTCGCTTATTGTTTGTGTTTCTTTCCCTTTGGTGTCTTTGATGGTCGGAGTAAGTTAATTGTATCGATTCCTGATCTTTGTTTTACTTCTACTTTGATGCATATCGACATGTTTTTCTTCACCACAGTTTGGACAGAGTTGTTTTTCTGACAACTGCTTTCGTGGTGACCAAAAACCTGACAATGATAACATCTGAGAGGGTTTCGTATATACACCTCTACGTTAACAGACAGATATGCATATTTTATTTTCTTGGGCAGAACTGGTGTATTAAATGTCAACGCGTAGGTACTTGTTGGCTTTAATACACCACATCTACGAACTTGGATGTTACGTACACCAATTACGCCATCATCTATTAAATTCGCAATAATCTCGGTATCGTTGAACGGACGTAGCTCTGGGCTGCGGATGACACCTTTACATGAATTGAGTGTTTTGTGCAACGATACTTTGACGTTGAGATCGAATAGCTTTATGGTACCAAGCAGGCTTTTGACCTGCTGTTCTCTCTCGACTTCAGCTTTTTGATACTTTTTGGATGTTCGGAAATGGACACTATACTCTTTTCGATTACAAAAGGTGATAAATCTGACACCGTACGTGTATCATCACGTGATGTCATCACCAAGAAGTGTGGAAAATTGTTCAGCTTTGGAGTTTCAGACTGCTGACTAGACTGCTGACTTGACTGCTGACAGGGTTCATCCGATTCGGATGACTTCTCGTCTTTTTTACGTTTAGGTGCGTTGCGGTTAGGTGCGTTGCGGTTATATATTTTCAATTTGCCATAAGGAAAAAATCCTAGTTTCGTTTCAAGTTCTCTCAGCCCTCCGTGGAGCCCTACAAGGGAACACCATAATGGTGTGGTTATCCAATTCGCAGGTGTTAGAGATACACGTGAGATATACTCGTATAAACAAAATGCCTACACGATTGATCCGTTTAGCCACCGCCTTCTAGAGATAAAAAGACAGAAAAGGGTAAGGCAAATGGGCATATGGTTGGTATCAGGATACAAGATACAAAAAGAGTTAAAGAGAAAGCAAAGCGGTATCTCTAGGGCTGGGCGCGACCAGCCGATTGACCGTGCCGGACCGCACGGCCACCCGTCTACACCGAAAAGCCAGTCCAAAGAGGCGTGTTGGGTACTTGAAGCACCGCCACCTCAGGTAATCCTCAACCTCCAGGATCCCTTCTTCCGGCTTACAGGACGCCACCCACGGCAAACGGGTGGTACTTCCTTTAGTTCTTCCCAGAGGGCACAGAAACCACAGCGGCAATGTGTCCAATTGAGCCCCCAGGGCCACGGCAAGGCAGGAAGTCTAATACCTGGGGGAACGCCAGTAGAATTAACGACAAACAAACTATCACTTGTGTCTTTTTATTTTGGATGGTCATAAGGCCATTTTGTGGGAAAGTAACTGTCCTTATGGCCTTCCTTTGTTTTGGTTTCCATTATGGTCTGGTCGCTTAATGTTTGGGTTTCTTTTCCTTTGGTGTCTTTGGTGGGTGGAGTAAGTTAATTGTATCGATTCCTGATCTTTGTTTTACTTCTACTTCTCATTAGAAACCTCTCACTGAGGCAGTTGTAACGAACACTCACATCCAACATTGTACGTTAAGGAACAGACTAAGGAAAATGTATACCTTGTAAACTTCACTTCTCTCTATATTCATGTAAAATTAGGAATAGTGGGTTATTCATTACATGGTCTTTATTAACATGCTGATGCACCATTCGCACCCATTTATGAACAATCATTATTTGCGCTACCAAGTTTCCTTCCCCGCCCCTCATCCACCCCTAATTAATAAATACTCGCCTATTCAAATATATTGAAAATTTGACCACTAAAATCGGAACATTTTCAGATCAAAATTCTGTCAATTATTCTTTTTTTATATGCTTAAGATTGTGGTTACTCTTGAGAACGCCTCGGCGAGGCGGTTCTAACGAGCATCCACAATCTGTTGTTTTTTTTAATAAATAAGATAAATAATGTATACCCCCTGTTAACCCAAGTTGTACTATATAAAAGTGAGGTTTAAGTGGATAAAAATAAATAGACGTGATTTCTTGATGTGATGACACTTTTGAAAGGGATTATACAATGGAGAAACAAATGACTAAACTGTAACTGTATAATATGAAAGAATATTTGATTACAATTTAACAATGACTACCATTTGCATTCGTTTATAAAAAAAACGCAAAACAAACGAATAAATAATAATTAGCCGAAAGTTGCAATTTACGTTCCCGTAAGCCCAGTTTTTTTCCCGCGAAACGCTGGAAAATTCATTTTCAATGAAAGATTTTTGCCGAGAATCATTCTATTTTTTCTCACGGTTTCACGGAGAAAAAATAACCGATTTCGCATTTGTCGTTTTCCCGCGAAACAAGAAATATCGGTTTTCAACGTTTGCTGGTCTGTATGTCTTTGACAGGGTCATTAAGACCAGAAATTCAACTTCGGTGAAGTTGATGTCGCACCTGCTCCCCACCTGCCCCACACAAAAAAATAAAAGTTTATTTAAGGCAGAAGAAATGAATATAGGGCTTTGAGAAGAATCCATAGCCTATATATGTGAGGTAAAAAACTGACTAAGTTCACAATGTGGAAACCATAGGTAAAAACACACACAAAGTTTTAAAATGATCAATATAAAACTGTAAGAGAAGTTGCGATGACAAGAGGTACCTATTGTATTTCAACTAAATCTTAAAATTGGCTAAGTTCACAATGTGCAAAAGTGAAAAAAAAATATTCTGAGAATTATGTCAAAATCACATGCACAACCTCATACCATGGTGAAAGCACACGCAAAGTTTCAAAATGATCGGTATAAAACTGCAAGAGGAGTTGCGATGACAAGAGGTACCTATCATATATCAATTGAAGGTTAAAAATGACTAAGTTCACAATGTGGAAAAAGTGAAAAAAAAAATGATCCGACGATAAAGTCCAAACCACATGCGCATCCTCATACCATAGCAAAAGCACACGCAAAGTTTCAAAATGATCGGTATAAAACTGCAAGAGGAGTTGCGATGACAAGAGGTACCTATCATATATCAATTGAAGGTTAAAAATGACTAAGTTGTCAATGTGGAAAAAGTGAAAAAAAATGATCCGACGATAAAGTCCAAACCACATGCGCATCCTCATACCATAGCGAAAGCACACGCAAAGTTTCAAAATGATCGGTATAAAACTGCAAGAGGAGTTGCGATGACAAGAGGTACCTATCATATATCAATCGAAGGTTAAAAATGACTAAGTTCACAATGTGGAAAAAGTGACAAAAATTTATCCGAAGATAAAGTCCAAACCACATGCGCATCCTCATACCATAGCGAAAGCACACGCAAAGTTTCAAAATAATCGGTATGAAACTGTAGGAGGAGTTGCGATGACAAGAGGTACCTATCGTATATCAAATGAAGCTTAAAAATGGCTAAGTTCATAATGTGCAAAAAGCGGAAAAAAATATTCTGAAAATTATGTCGAAACCATATGCACATCCTCATACCATGGTGAAAGCACATGCAAAGTTTCAAAATGATCGGTATAAAACTGCAAGAGGAGTTGCGATGACAAGAGGTACGTATCGCATACCTAAAAATGACTAAGTTCACAATATGGAAAAAGTGACAAAAATTGATTCGAAGATTAAGTCCAAACCACATGCGCATCCTCAGACCATGGCGAAAGCACATGCAAAGTTTCCAAATGATCGGTCTAAAAGTGTAGGAGGAGTTGCGATGACAAGACATCCAGTGTAAAATGTTGACGGACGGACGGACGGACGGACGAACGCACGGACGGACGGAAACTTGCACGCCTATGTCTTCCTGCTAAAGCAGGTGCGACAAAAACACGCCTGTTTAAATATATTTTAAAAAAATGAGAACAAAACATGAATATTCTCTGAAAAAAACAATCCTTGTTTTTCATAATCCTGCTCAAAATATGTCGGTTGGTACCCCTTATATCAGCCTCGGGAAGGTGATTTAAACGAGTACCTACAAACTATGTTTGTGATCAGAAATAAGCAAAAATAGCGAATGCCCCAATAAACCTCAGTTTAACTATATAACCATGGTGTTAGAAGAGTCAAAATTATGTAGGAATGTTTTCATGATGGCTTCCTTAGATGCAAGGACTACATCACAGAACTGAATAATGTGGGGTGTGCAAGTTAATTTTCTGGACCAAACCAGCCAGCCCTGAGCGACCGGGCCTTCTCACTGACCCTTAAATATTTTGAAAATTTCATGGTAGAATCAGTCAATCAAGGAGACAAGGGAAAATCTATGATGAAGGGTAGGAATCGTTTTATGGCTGTAAGCATTAGTGAAGACCTGAAATGTTCTATGAAAATGCAATGGTCTCTAAAGAAAGGCCTACAACACAGAGCCAAACACCGTTGAGGACACAAGTTTATTTTTGTGTTGTTTTTTTTTCTCGGCCAGACCAGCAAACCCCGGTAGATCGGGTATAATCAAGTTTCAAAATTCCATAGAGGTACCAATCATGCCAAAGACTATAAGATATATTCCACACTATTATGGAAGGCAAGGAGATATTTACGGCCGCCACACATTTTTAAATACCTGTTTAACTTATGTTTAATGTGCTATGAAAAGGTTATGCCTTTCAAACAAGGTCTAAAACACAAACCTAAAAAGCATGCGGTGAACAAGTAATTTTTTGTTGGCCCGGCCAAACAGGCCTCATCTAAGAATGCATAAAATCTTCGAAATTCCATAGTAGAATCAATGATTAATGACAGCTAGAAAATCTAACCCGTATTTGGGTGAAAAACATGGGGGAGGGGGCATTTTAAAATAAATAATATTATGTACACTCCATATTTTAAGGTTCTGCAGTATTCCTTGCTTCCGAAGGATAGCCCTTTCTAGAACATATTTAAAAGCTTCTTTAAAAAGGTAATGCCTTCGAAGCAAAGATTAAGACAACAAAGTAGAAGTGAAGACAATGATCAGGAAGCGATACAATTAACCCATAGCTCCCATCAGAGACATCAACGGGAAAGAAATACAGACATGAAACGACCAGACCCTTATGGAAACAGCAATAGCGGGAAGCCAAAAGTTACGTTCCCACAAAATGGCCAGTTAGCTATCCAAAACAAAATATTATAAGCGATACACACACTCAAAGACAAACCATAACACAAATAAACCGCCTTGGGGGTCACTGGCACGAATTCCACTGTGGGGCTTAAATCGAATTTACGTGGCCCCAATCCTCGCCCTTACTTCCGTCGCGATTTAGACAAATAATTTGTTCAGTCAGCATGAAGCCTCCTAACTCATCAGTGCAACATCTCCGTGAATCAAATAAAAAAAACACTGAGATGAAACAATGGTGAGGAGTCGACAGCAAGAAACCACTGGAATGCTGGAGCAAACGAAAACCAACAATTAGACTCCGAGTGGCCCGACAAAGACAGAGCATCAGGCACAACCGACCTTACACATACAGACAAATTTCAATAACTCGAACACCTTCGGGACCACGGAAATCTGTTCGAGACAGGGGTAGTTCTAGCCACTGATGGTTACTGCCAAGATGCATAACGGGGTTAATTTTGGGACATCTTTTCGGTGCTCTATAAAAAAATGCATAAAAATGCACGAGGCGATTCTAATGCGTACACACAGTATACATTTGCAAGATAAAAATCGAAAATCGCCGATATTGTCCCACACTTCGTCTTACATACAGGAATTCCCTAGGGACTCGAAAACGGGTAGAGGCAATGGTCAGGAATCGATACAATCAACCAATAGCTCCCATCAGAGACACCAAATGGAAAGAAACACAAACATGCAACAACAGACCTACTGGAAACACCAACAGCGGAAAGCCAAATGGACAGTTACTTTCCCACAAAATGGCCAATAGGCTATCCAAAATAAAATAACAAAAGCGAGAAAAACACCCAAAGACAAACCATAACACAAATAAATCGCGACAGAAGAACCGCCTTGGAACGGTTAGCGGAAACGAATTCCACTGGGGGGTCTTAAATCGATTTTAAGTGGCCACAATCCTCGCCCTTACTTCCGTCGCGATTTAAACAAATAATTTGTTAAGTCCGCATGAAGGCCTCCTAACTCATCAATGCAACATCTCCGTGAACACAAATTATTAATTTAAATTAAATTTTAATTTGCACATCCCAGTGAAGGCAGAGCTCTTCATTTCAGAAATACGACTTTGGAGTTTAACGGCATTCTCGACATTTTTGGTCACATCGAGCTGGTCAGTTTACACATTCCTACGTTTTCTAGCCAGCTCTGTCTCTGGTCGGGCCCATCGGAGTCTAACTGTTGGTTTTCTTTTGCTCCAGCATTTCAGCGGTTTCTTGCTGTCGAGTCCTCACCGTTGTCTCACCTCTGTGGTTCTTTGATTTTGGTGTTCACGGAGATGTTGCACTGATGAGTTAGGAGGCCTTCATGCGGACTGAACAAATTATTTGTCTAAATCGCGACGGAAGTAAGGGCGAGGATTGTGGCCACGTAAAATCGATTTAAGCCCCCCAGTGGAAATCTTCCACTTACCGTTCCAAGGCGGCTCTTCTGTTGCGATTTATTTATGTTGTTGTTTGTTACTTACTGTGTGTATCACTTGTGTCTCCATTATTGGTTTTCATTATGGTCTGGTCGCTTAATGTTTGTATTTCTTTCCCTTTGGTGTTTTTTATGGGTGGAGTAAGTTAATTGTATCAATTCCTGATCTTTGTTTTACTTCTATTTTGTATACTGAGTAAGCGATTAACCAGTATGGCGCACATTCTTTTGTTTGAAACTGACAACTGCCCCCTTTGAAACAGTCGAAGAAAGGGAATGCATGTAGAGAAGATTTTATGATCAATTTCCGCGAAGGAATATTGCCGTCCCCGGCAGATATCGAACTCGCATCCTCCTGATCACCAATCATACAAGCATGCGACTGAGCTGCCGAGGCCGGCTTCAGAAATCAGTTAACAGCCATGTAAAATTAGGTCTTTATATATGGTTATTTAAAATGAATTTTACTGACAAAAAAAAAAGAGCCGCGACATGTGATTTTAATAAAATGTGGGATTTGCGACTAGCATAGACTCAAATCAGACTGCGCTTAAGCGAGTGCAGTCTGATCAGAGTCTTTGGTAGTGCGGAAGCAAAGCATTTCATAGAACTGTTATTGAATCAGTAAACATGCATGCTGATCTAGTCTTCACCCTAAAAACTACCACATTATTGCAAATCCTGTGTCGTGGCTGAATTTTCTTATTTATGCTCCAAACATACGCCACCGCGTCTAGTAGGGCCTATGTTCGGATAAATAATTGAGGAAATTCTATATTTCATTTGTTACCTGCAAAACGGCGTATCAGCCCTCACTATGGGAAAGGAATGTAGGAAAGCAAGTATCAGGAAAAAAGTATCAGGAAAAAAGGTATCGCAAAAAATTATAAGGATAAAAAAGTATCAGGACAAAAAAGTATCAGGAAAAATATATCAGGAAGAAAGTATCAGTTTAATGTAGAAACCAGCGTGGTTTTTTATTACATCATTAAGATTTTTATGCAGTTGCCATCTTAAGGTAAATTTTAGTGTATCTGATGCATATAGCACGTCAGATCATGTTGTGGGACTATTACCAGACATTGAGATGAACTGAAATCTCAAACCCCGCCGCCCAATGAAACCAAATAGGGTTCATAAGCATGGTGGTCCGACATGCACAGTTTAGTTTGTTTAATCGGAGGTTTAAAGTGTCCGACTACATTATATTAGTCATTTTGGAGGCGTTGCTTCCAATTTGTGGGACTTGTACCTGACATTTAGATGAAGCGTCCTCTCCAGCCCTGCCGCCTAATGACACCAAATAGGGTTCATTTACTCATCAATTTTTGTTCGATTGGAGGTTAATGTGCCCGTCTACACTATATAGGTTATTTTGGAGACGTTGCTTTTAATTTGTGGGACTTTTACAAGACATTGAGATGAAATGTCATCTCAAGCCCTGTCCCCAGTGAAACCAAATAGGATTTATGAGCATGAAGGTCCGACTTGCCCACTTTATAGTTTGTTTAATTGGATATTTAACGTACCCCTCTACACTATATAGGTCAGTTTGGAGACGTTGTTTCCAGTTGAGGAATTTTTTTTCCAGACATTGAGATCAAGTGACCTCTCATCCCTTTTATAAAGCAAGGGTTACAGAGATATGTTGCAAAATTGATTATTAAAAAAAACTGAAAAACAAAAAACAAAAACATTCATGTTCCGTCTCTTTTTACTTTGCGAGGAGACGTTTATACTCTGCGAGGAGACTGTTATCACTGTGCCATGGAAACTGTAACGAAAGGGTTGCAAATCTCGGAAGCACGTTTATAGTTCACATTTTTATTATTTCGTTTTATATATACGTTCAATCTTTTACCACCAAAAGCACACACACTGACTACTGTGGCATTGTCCAAAATGATAACCTTGATCTAGGCAATCCCATGTGCAACCTTCAGTTATAGTAGCCGAGCTGTCTTGACAGAGGTCTGTTGGGCAAAGCAAAACAATAAACATAAAAAACAATACCGTAAATAAATATATGATCAAATATAAGTGCACAATGTCCGAAACCGTATCAAAATTAAGAAAAAAAAAATATTTTAAAACCTATTAATTTTTTATAGATCTGCATAAAAACTGAGAAAGAACGGCATGAGGGTAATGAAGGTAATCATTACGCAAACACGCCTATACAAATACATTGCCACCTTTATCGCCGAAAAAAAATGTAAATTTTATGATGAAATATTGTGATAGTTTTCTTATTTCTCCTCAAAATATAGATTGTGGGCACGCGTTAGAACCGCCTCATCGGTTCTAACGAGTACCCACTATCTTTATTTTAGAGCAGCAATAAGAAAAATAAGCGCCTCGTCGAGGCGGTTCTAAAGAGTACCCACAATCTATATTTTAGAGCAGAAATAAGAAAAATGAGGTATACCCCGGAAACCCCAGTTTTGCTATATAAAAGTGGGGTTCAAGGGGGTCAAAATTATATAGGCGTGTTATCGTGATGGATCAGGAATCTGTATAATTAACCCACAGCCCCCATCAGATACAACAAAGGGAAAGACTCACAGACATGGAAATAACTACACCCTAATGAAAACACCAATAACGGAAAGCAAAAAGGATAGTTACTTTCCAACAAAATGGCCAATTGGCTATCCAAACCAAAAGCGGTGCACACACTCAAAGACAAACCATAAAAAAACTAAACCGCGACGGAAGAACTGCCTTGGAAGGGTCAGCAAAACTAATTCCACTTTGTGGGCGGGGGTCTTAAATCGATTTTACGCGTCCGCAATCCTCGGCCTTACTTCCGTCGCGATTTAGACAACCAATTTGTTCAATCTGCATGAAAGCCTACTAACTCATCAGTGCAACATCTCCAAAACACGAAAAATGAAACAACAACAAACATGAAACAACGTTGAGGACTCGACAGCAAGAAACCACTGAAATGCTGGAGCAAACGAAAACCAACAGTGTTGCTAAAAACTGTGCTGTAAATTCCAAAATGGAGGTGAAATAGAAATGAAGGCAATGATCAGGCATCGTTACAATTAACCCACAACTCCCATTAGAGACGCCAAAGGAAATAAACACAACCATGAAATAACTAGACACTAACGAAAACATCAATAGAGGAAAGCAAAAAAATTACATTTACTTTCTCAGAAAATGGCCAATTGGCTTTTCAAAACAAAAAAAAAAATATAAGCGACACAGACACAAAAAAAAAAAAAAACATAACAAACATAAACCAGGACAGAGGAACCATATTTGAGGTCAATGAAAAGAAGTTCATTTTGGGGTTGGGGCTTTAATCGATTTTACGCCGCCGCATTCACCGCCCTTACTTCTATCGCGATTAAGACCAAAACACTATTCAGTCCACATTAAGGATTCCCAACTCATCGGTGCAACATCTCCGAAAGCACAAAAATCAAACAACCAGTAAGCTGATTATCACGATTTAAAATGTTATGATGCCTAACCCTGGTATGACCAGTTCGCAATCTAGTTAACACTGTCGGAAATAGCGAACCACTTAAACATGTGTACCGCTTAAGCTACCTATACAATAGTGTGGATAAAATAAATCATTTTATCAGGATCTACAATGTTTGCTGTTTTGATAATTGTTTTATCTAAAATTTCATTTGACAACAATTGCCAACTCTTAAGTCATTAATGCATAGACACCACTGCTTGGTCGATTGTTAGGAACAAATCTCTCGTCGGAAACTAAGTCTGCTTCCCACAGTTTGTGATTGTTGATCATTAACCCGTTTTGTACCGAATCACCTAAAACGGGTTATAGCAAAATGCGCAGGGCAAGATCAGATGCCACGGAGCTCGGCTTTTGATTAGGAACTACTCTGTTTGCAAAATGTTCAGCCATCTTTTTCCGAATTATATTTCGAAAACACAACTTCACACCACTAATTTATATTTTGAAAACACAACT